>CM066328.1:427817727-428062727 GCA_033807585.1 Hydrophis major
ATCCTTGGGAAGCGCACGAGCATTTCCTAGTACAGAGCCGGAATGGGTCAACTCACCTTGGCCAACTCACTGCAGGACAATTCAACAATTCAATTTTATCGTTTAAAATAATTAAAAAGACTATTTTAGTTTTTGTCACTCCCACTTCATTTTGTCCCTCCTTTGGCATCCTGGAATTATTTAGTAGCTCTTGTCCCGCAGCAAGTTGGCTGCGGTGAGTTGTGGTAGACAGGAACTGAGCTGGTACCTTGACAGCCAAACTATTACTCAGCAATTGAAACTGTGATCTCCTGGCTACTATAACAACACCCTGTGCTAATGCAACAATGACAACAACTTCATCTCTTCAATTTTTCCAGTCCTCTGCTGCTGTTTCTTTTTTAAATGGTTTTTTAAATGGTTTGTTTTTATTACAAAAATAAACATTTCATGTTGGGGAGGCAAGAGGCTGACTCTGTATACCTCTTAGAGAGGGGCTGTCAAGCACTATGAAGTGGTATATAAGTCTAAATGCTACTGCTGTTGCTATTTGGGGAGGAAAAAGAAAACGTTGCTTTTTTAGACTTTTAGCCTCCCGAATTCAAAGGCATGTTTGCATGGCTTATAGGCGAGAAAACGACACCGGCTGACCTCAGGAACCCAACTAACGGATGCTTCAGAAGTTCATGAACAGCAAAAAAATGGGGAATTGACAGTGACTCTCGGAAAAACTGAGCCTCCCTCACATAAAACAGTAAGTGTGATAATACTAGGATATTAAAGACAAATTGCATTGGTTTGGAAGAGTTCAGAGTTCAGCTATGTGAAAAGATGCTTGGATTTTCTTGCCTCCTATTCTAGTTACAGGTAATCCTTGACTTATGACCATTCGAGTTAGGATGGATGCCGAAAATTTACAGTTCTAAAGTTACAATGCCCCCTCGCCCATCACTTGGCCAATGTTTTAAGTGCTGTTTGTTTATATTTCATATTCCTTAACTGCCCACCTCCCTTAGAGATATGTTTTCATTTTTTTTTAAATTAAACTTATATGCCACCTATCTCGCTAATCCAAAGCAACCTTCGCTTCTGGGTTTTGGCAAAAATGCTCCACAGAGAACAAGGGCTTTGCTTAACGACTGTAGCACTCGTTTAACAACTGCTGCCAGCGGTCTGTGGAGCTGGCAGCAGAGTCGTACAGTGGGGAGGAACATGGCCCGGTGCTGGAGTCTGGGGAGGGCTCGGACGAGGGATCTCCATCTGACACAGAGATGGAGCCAGGGCCATCGGAGAGTTATGTGCTGACTCCGGAGCCTCCAGAATCTGACAGTAGCAAGGCAGAGGAATAGAGGGAGCCTGTTCCCAGTGCGCGCTTGCGCAGAGCTGCTAGAAGGCAAGAACAGTTAAGACAAAAGGGGAGACTCGGGAGTAAGGCTTGGAGATGATTGGCCCCTCCCATAAGACATAAAGGAGGAGCAAAGGGACAGGAGCCCTTTGCAGGAAGCAACTTTGTTCCTTCTGGTCGGTTTAAACTCTGAAGCTCTGTGTTGACTTGGTGCTCCGTTTGGCCTTGTACAACTAATTGGCCATTTAGTCGTTGGCAACATTTCAAGGGAGATGGAGGTGGTGCTTATCAGCCTTATCCCAAAAGACTGTGGCAGACTTCTGTTGGACTCTTCATAAACTGTTTGGGACTCATTACAGGCTGTGAATGCATATAATTCACAGCCATTGAAATCATTAAAAAAAGGTTTTTGGGAACAGCGTGTGATTGTTACTGTCTCAGGAAGCCTTGGTCAGAACAATAATAAAATCAGATGGTTTATGTAGGTGACCCCTTCTCAACCCTCGTGATTTATGATGGTAATAGGCAGGTGCCTACAGGTAGCCCTCGACTTACAACAGTTGGTTTAGTGACCATTCGCATTTACAACAACACTGAAAGAGGTGATTTTTCATATTTACGACCGTTGCAGCATTCTCCAATTGCTGAAAATTGAAGGTTGCTTGCCAAAAGGCCGCAAAAGGTGATCACATGGCCCTGGGACACCGCAACCTTCATAAATATGAACTAGTTGCCAAGCTTCTGAATTTTGGTCACATGGGGATGGTGCAATGGTCATAAGTGTGAAAAAAACATCATAAGTCACTTTTTTCAGTGCCATTGTAACTTCAAATGGACTGTTCTAAATCAAAGACTAGCGGTGGGATTCAATTCTTTTTACTACTTGTTCCATGGGTGGGCGTGGAAGGGGAAGGATACTGCAAAATCTCCAGTCAGAGGTGATATTTGCCGGTTCTCCGAACTACTCAAAATTTCTGCTACCAGTTCTCCAGAACTGGTCAGAACCTGCTGAAGACCACTTCTGTTGAGTACTACCTGTATTATAACAATATGCCCCCATTTAAGCAGAAGAAGAAAGCTACAAAATACCTATGACTTAAGGAAAGGACGGTAATTGTAGAGATACATTATTTCCTACGGAATTAATCAACTCTCTTGTTTTTGTGTTTGAAAAAGCATCTTCAAGATTTCTTTTGCCGTAGGTAACAGTGGCGCCCCTGAAAGAAATCATGTGGTAATTTCTTAAAAAGTATGGTTTTTGGGGTCTTGAGGATTTATCATTTATTTGTCTGTAGAGATTCTCAGTCCTCAGTTCATGGTTGTCCCAAAAGTGCTTTTTTTCAAGGGGCAACTGGACTTTCTCGTTTTTTTTTTTTTTTTTTTAAAGATATTTCACTTCTCCTCCAAGAAGCTTCTTCAGCTCTGACAGGATAGTGGGGAATGGAAGGATTTATATTCCTTGCAGGCAGCTGGTCGTTTGCATCCTTTTAGAGGCTTGTTGAAGCACTTAGAGCAGGGGTCTCCAACCTTGGCTCCTGGAAGCCTGGCGGACTTCAACTCCCAGAATTCCACAGCCAGCTTTGCTGGCTGTGGAACTCTGGGAGTTGAAGTCCGCCAGGCTTCCAGGAGCCAAGGTTGGAGACCCCTGACTTAGAGTTTATCTGTATCCTCGGAGTCACCTTGAGCATTGGTCCTGGTCCTGGTTCCTGCCGTTTTTTCCTTTGGAAATCCATTCCTACGGCCACACCATCCAAAGGGTGTTCATCCCAAATTGCATCGCTAAAAAGTCAAGAGATTCTCAGTCATCCAGGTCATGGTTGTCCCAAAGGTACTTTTTCAGGAGGCAACTAGACTTTCTTGTTTGTTTTCTTTTGAGGATTTATTGCAATGTTTTTTAAACATTGCTGGCAAATTTAAGACACCTGGACTTCAACTCCTAACCAAGCTGACTAGGGAATTCTGGGAATTGAAGTCCACATGTCTTAAAGTTGCCAAGTTTTAAAAACACTTATTTGTCGTCGTCCGTCCGTTCCCCCCCCCAAGGCAATTCAAGCTGGCCAAAAATGCCTGGACAATTTTAGATAGCAGTTTATAAACTATTAAACGAGTAGCAGTTGACAAGTAGTTGTATTAGAGAACCAGCAGAAATCCATTCCAAGCAACCAAGCATCAAAAACATTAACAAACAGCCACAAAGTCATGACAAAAAAACCCCAATTCTAGCCGTGAGAAAAAAAGCAAGAAAATGAAGACTCCAAGGGTTACAAAGGTCAAGGATTGGAACCCCAGAGTAACTAATTCAGACCCAAATATATTTTTTTAAAAAAACATTCATTGCCTTTGCTGTTTAATATTCTTGCTTTTTGAGAAGCTTCTAAACTCAACTGTTAATCCTTGGAGATTAACCAAAAAAGGACTGTTTGTGTGCACGAATAAACCTGTTTATCCCTAGTAAACCTTTTCCAGCAATTGGGTGACCCCAGTCCTACTGAATCTTTTTGAGGCATTGTTGAGGGTCAGGCTGGGATCAGAAGCTGTCTCCCCATCCATGATTCAGATCTTCTTGTGTCTCCTAAAGACTTGGGAACTCATCCATTGGAAGATCTAAGAGTGGTCACATTTCCCCCTGCCGCCCCCCCCCCCAGCCAGTTACTTGGAAAACCCTCCGAGGCGAGAAATGGCTGATTTTGAACCAGTTTTGTCCAATTCTCCATGGACCAAAGAGCCCTAGACCTAGAGCCATTCCATCTTGCCAGGGTTCGTTTTTAGCCCTGTTTCTCATCCATCCCTATAATGGTAGGTCACCCTTCCGAAGCAAGCAGTGGGTTTCAGCATCCCACCCCTCATTTTATTATTTATTTGAGGCACTCTGGTTTCAGAATCATAAAAACAGGACCCCCACTCCCTTCTAGCACTGATGATGTTCCCTAGTTGGGTCATGAAACATCTGCAAGTAAACGCCCAAGCTCAGAGAGCAACAAGAACTCTACAGTCCTCCTCTCTGCATTGATGGTGTTACCTAGTTGGGTAATGAAATGTCTGCAAGAAAACGCCCAAGCTCAGAGGACCTCACAGTCCTTCCCCCCCGCCTCTCCTCCTCTCTGTAAACCCCATTCCCTTTTAGCACTTACCATGTTACCTAGCTGGGTGATGAAATGTCTGCAAGAAGATCATCCGCAGAGACCTCCAAGGGCCCCTCATTTAAACCTGGAACTACAAATATTATCCTTTATTAGAGTCATAAAATCTTAGAAATCAAGGTTAAGGCCAAGGCAAGTGGCTGGTTTTGCAGTATATTGTCGTCCCATTTATTTTTTTAATTGAAAGCGACTTTTAAAAAATCAGCTGAATCCAGAAGCTCAGTCCTTTGGAAGGAGGTTCAGGTAATCCTCGACATATGACTACACTTGAGCCCCAGAATTTCTCTTACTAAGCAAGATAGCTTAAGTGAGTTGTGCCCCATTTTACCATCTTTCCTGCCACAATTCTTAAGTGGATTGCTGTAGTTGCTAAGTTAGTCACATGGTTGTTTAGTGAATCTGGCTTCCCCATTGACTTTTCTTGTCAGAAGGTTGCAAAAGGGGATCACGTGACACACCCCCCCCCCCAGGACACTGCAATTGTCATAAACATGAGCCAGTTGCCAAGCCCCTGAGTTTGGTCACATGACCATGGGGTTGCTGCAACCATCATAAGTGTTGAAAACAGCCGAAAGTTACTTTTTCTAGTGCCATCGCAACTTCAAACGGTCACTAAACAAATTGTTGTA
Organism: Hydrophis major; assembly: GCA_033807585.1. Lineage (NCBI taxonomy): Eukaryota > Metazoa > Chordata > Lepidosauria > Squamata > Elapidae > Hydrophis > Hydrophis major. Next base: position 427,822,821 of record CM066328.1, read on the forward strand.
AGAATGGAATGGAATGGAATGGAGGAGAGAAGGGAAGAGAAGAGAAGAAAGGAAATATGGAATGGAATGGAAAGGAGGAGAAGAGAAGAAATGTGGGATGGAATGGAATAGAATATATTGGAATGGAGTGGAATAGAATAATGGAATGGAATGGAGAAGAGAAGAGAAGAAATATGGAATGGAATAAAACAGGATATTGGAATGGAATGGATAGGAGGAGAGAAGAGAAGAAATATGGAATGGAATAGAAAGGAGGAGAAGAGAAGAAATGTGGGATGGAATAAAACAGGATATTGGAATGGAATGGATAGGAGGAGAGAAGAGAAGAAATATGGAATGGAATGGAATAGAAAAGACCAGAGTAGAGTAGAATTGAATTGAATTAAGAATAGAATGAAGAATAGAATAGAAATAAGAATAGAAGAGAGTAGAACAGTATAGAGCAGAAATGTTATTGTCACTTTAAATGTACACTTGTCAGCATACATTAAAATGAAATGCCGCTGCATTCAGCTCTCAAAAGGCAACCATTATGCATATACCCACAGACACACACCTAAGTAACGGAGAGAAACACAGTTTAGTTCAGATGCGTACATGTACATGGTGAGAAAAACAAAATTCGTGAGCTTTTTCTGATCTTTTTTATGGTAGGAAAAATGTTCTGGGTTTGGAGCCACGGCAGGCAAGAGTGACAAGAACGCACTCTATTCCCCCAAACTGATTTTTTTAGGTGCTTATACAGGCAGTCCTCGACTTACAGCCCCAACTGAGCCCAATTTTTTTTGTGTGTTTGTGGCTAAGCGAGGCAGTTGTTCAGTTGGTTTCGTTTCCCGTTTTATAACCTTTCTTGCCTTAGTTGTAAAAGGGAATGATTGCGGCTGTTAAGTTAGCAACATGGTTGTTAAGTGAATCCGGCTTCCTCATCGACTTTGCTGGTCACAAGAGGGGATAACGTGACCCCAGGACGCTACAATGGTCACAATTACGAGTCATGTGCAAGGTTGACTCCACCTTCCATCCTTCCCAGGATCGTAAAATGAGGACCCAGATTGTTGGGGGCCATAGGCTCACTCTGTAAAACCACTTAGAGAGAGGTGCAAAGCACTGCAACGCGGTATATAAGTCTAAGTGCTATTGCTATTGTAGGATAACTTTGCCCACTGCCAGCAGTTCGATCCTGATCAGCTCAAGGTTGACTCCGCCTTCCATCCTTCCCGAGATCGGTAAATGAGATTTTACCAGATTTTGGGGGGCAAAAGGCTGACTCTGTAAACCGCTTGGCTGTAAAGCAATGCGTACCAATACCTAAGTCTTAAGTTCTGCTGCTATTACTTTATGCACAAAAATGGAAGGGCAGTTTGATTCCCACAATGAACGAATGGCTGCAAAAGTTGATGGAATTAGCAGAGATGGCTAAATTGGCTGTTGTGATTCAAAGTAAAAAAAAAAAACACACACACACAATTACTTTTGTTTCTACTTAGAAACTGCTTCTGGACTTTGGGGGAAAAATAAAACTTTGATTTTGGATTTTACCAATTAGATAGGTTTATAGTTAAATGCAGTGGTGAGATTCAATTTTTTTTTTTTTACCACCAGTTCTGTGGGTGTGGCTTGGTGGGCGTGGCTTGGTGGGTGTGGCAGGGGAAGGTTACTGTAAATTCCCCATTCCTTCCCCACCCACTAACCTGCTTTCCAGCTCCATTCTCCTGTGCAGGCCAGCAAAAGAAGACCCAGCCAATCAGCTGGGACTTGGGAGGCAAAGAATAGATGGGGGCGGAACCAATCATAGGCAGTATTTGCCGGTTCTCCGACAAATACTCAAGATTTCTACTACTGGTTCTACAGAACTGGTCAGAACCTGCTGAATACCACCTCTGGACTACCCATTATCTGGGTTTTGTGTTGTTGTTGTTTTACTTGTTTTGGTGAATGTTTGACTCATTGCAAACGTAAGGCTTTACATCTTGATATCTATAAAAAGCTCAACTGCTATTTATTAAGCTGTGCATATCTTGCAAAAGAGGATTTGTCTTGGCAGAAAAATTATAAAATTTGAAATCTGTCATGCTTTGGAAATTAATTTCAAATAATTCTGAGGAGCAGCAGGGGGTGCTGTTAGTTTTCAGATGCAAATCCTTTGTATAAAAAAACAACGATTAACCTGCTCAGTTTTCTGAACATTTTTAAGACAAGCCCATGATTGCTAAGGCAAGTTAGGGCATATATGTATAGTTTGCAGTGGTAAACCGCAGTGTGAAGATTTGTATATACAGAATATTTTATTTGGTTGAATAGGCTCCAGATTTATAAACTGTTCATTAAAACTTTAATAATATTGGCCACCGGCAGCAGAAGACTATTTCTGCTTTCAAGCAGCCAAATAAATTTTATTTTTTTTTCCCCCAATTTTAAATGTTTTTATTAAATTATAGAATAAAATACAAAATACGAAAGCAAATAATAGGACACGATGAAGAGGAACATTCCAACATTCATTTGAGATACCTTGATGCATTCTAGATAATATTTCCAGGGTTAAATACCAGTGATACGTCATCTTATAAAACTTTTCTTTTACATTATTGTTTCATGTGGATTTTAAACCTTTCGTCCATTTTCTGTATTTTTCCATTGTTCAAGCATCACATTATATCCAGAATTCTTTACCCACTGAATCATACAATGTTTTTACATGTTCACACTTTCCAGATTCAGTTTCAGAAACGTTTTATAAAGCAATAATATATTCATCACTGCTGCACAGTATGATTTCCAATTCAAAAATATAATTTTAATTTCTATTCACAAATCTTATTGTTATTTGAAATCAAAAGTGAATGGATGGATTATTTGCAAGTTTTCCTAAGAGTTCAAAACTCATATTATTGCAAATAGAAAACAGAGCACTTGAGTTTATTTTAATTTTTGTTTCATTTATTTGCTTAATTTGTATGCTTCCAAATCCAGAAAGCTCTATGTGGCAATTAAAGGATGAGACAAAGCTGCTTCGTAATATTCATACGCAGTGACTCAAAGTATCTTTTTATCAAGACAAATGGATTATTTGGGATTTCTCTGTTACTGTTCTTTTTTTATATATAATTCATCTATTATTCTTTGTCTTCTTGTTTTATTTCTCCAAGAAAAATAATAATGCAAGAATAGATTTCCTCCACCTTTGTCCATGTTCACCAATAAAATCTAATCTGTAGTCCTATAGACATATAAAGAACAGTTGCTGGAATTGGGTATGTCTAGTCTAATGAAAAGAAGGACCAGGGGAGACAGGATAGCAGTGTTCCAATATCTCAGGGGCTGCCCCAAAGAAGAAGGAGTCAAGCTATTCTCCAAAGCACCTGAAAGCAGGACAAGAAACAACGGGTGGAAACTAAGCAAGGAGAGAAGCAACTTAGAACTGAGGAGAAATTTCCTAACAATTTTCCTCCAGAAATTGTAGGTGCTTCATCATTGGAGTTTTAACAACCATTTGTCTGAAATGGTACAGGGCAGTGGTAGCTAACCTTCTTGGGCTCCTGTGCCAAAAATTGTGTGCCCGCTGACGCGCACACACTCACATGCCAGCACCCAGAAGGCAATGTGTGCCCACCATGGCCCCTGCACATGTACGCGCAATCCCATCACCCCCCCCCCTTTCCTGCACTGCGCCTCACCGCTGATTTTCAGCTGGTTTGAGACCTTTTACGGCCTCCCAGAGGCTTGAAAAAAGCCTCGGCAGGCCAAATAGGCCCGTTTCGTCACTTCCAAAGTGACGAAACGGGCCTATTCGGCCTGCCGAGGCTTTTTTCAAACCTCTGGTGGGCTGAAAAAGGCCTCAAACCAGCCGAAAATCAGCTGTGAGGCAAGCACATGCGCAGTGAGGTAAATTTGCCTGCGGCTCATGTGCCGGCACAAATGGCTCTCATGCCATTGGTTCGCCATCACGGTGTTAGGGTTTCCTGCCTGAGCAGGGGGTTGGACTACATGACCTCCAAGGTCCCTTCCAACTTTATCATTCTATTCTATTCTATTCTATTCTGTATTCTACTCCATTCAATTCTCAATAAAGATTCTGTCCTATCATATCCTATTCTCAATAAAGATTCTATCCTGTTCCATCCTATCTTATCCTATCCTATCCTATCCTATCCTATCCTATCCTATCCTATCCTATCCTATCCTATCCTATCCTATCCTAAATATCCTGTCCTGTCCTATCCCATCCCATTCTATTCTTAATACTGTGTTTCTCATAAAATAAGGCCGGGTCTTTTCTTTCTTTTTTTTTTTTTTTTTGAGCCCCCCAAAAACGGCCAGGACGTCTTTTCGGGGGTGACTTAATTTCTTCCCCCACACACACCTCCACCTCGAGTGCCCCATGCGCACTTACCTCTCCATGAGGCTGCCATTGGAATTTCCCAAAGGTAGAGTCACCAGCCGCTTCTATCGGCTGGTAAAAGCAGCCTCGGGGCAAGCGCCCACACGCACTCACCTCGCCACGAAGCTGTTTCTATCAGCCGCTGGAAGCTCCCCAGAGGCAGAGTCACCAGCTGCTTTGGGGTGAGGCGTGGCTGCCCACAGGGCGCTTCTGAGAGCAGCGCCCCACACACACTCTCCTCGAGGCCGTTTCTATCGGCCGGTGGAAGCTCCCCAAAGGCAGAGTCACCAGCCGCTTCCATCGGCCAATAGAAACGGCTTCGTGGCGAGGGGGCATGGGAGAGCGACTGCAAATTTTTCTTAGCAGAAGCGAAGCAAGCTGAGTTTCTTTCTCTCTCTCTCTCTCTCTCTCTTTCTCTCTCTCACTCTCTCTCTCTCTCACACACACGCACACAAACACCACCCCTGCTAGCCCTCGTCCCTGCACCGGGTCAGCCAAGCCCTTCTGGCGAGGGAAGGTCTCAGCATCTGCGGGGTTCCCACTGCCGCCCTCCCCTCCCCAGGCCAGACCTTTTCCGGGCACCCTGCCAAAGTCCCAGGGCAACCGACCTCCCTTTACCTGCTGCCACCGCTGGTTTGGGGAGCAGGGGGCGGGGGTGCCAGGGAGGTAAGAGGAGGCAGCAGAGCTCAGCTACCCTTAGAAGGGAGATCGGGCGGGCTCCTGAAAGGAGACGCGGGAGCGGTCATCGTAGGAATGCAGCGGGGAAGCGGGATGAGTGTGAAAGGGCCGCTGCCGCAGCACAGGAGGGAAGGAGGGAGCTGGAGCGAAGAAGGGCAGGAGAGAAGCTAAACCGTCCTTTCTGTTGCTCTGGTGAGGGCCGAATATTTGCAGGGGCTGGTTGGAAAGGCCTAATTTTAGTATGAACCTTGAGTCGTGGTAGGGGGAGCTGAATAGCGAAGGCACTCTGCACGTGATCCGAGGCAATCCTGCCACTGCTCATGGGTGGCATTGCTAACAGTTGGGGGGAGTCTGATAACTTCAGCGACGCCTCCTTCTCTCTCTCTCTCTCTCTCTCTCTCTCTCTCTCTCTCCACCTGAAAGAGCGCCCATCATTAACCAATTAACCAACGCCAGCCTCGGAATCCCTTATTTCAGCATAATTCGGGACGAGAGAGGAGCCGTAAAATCAGCCGTAAAACCAGCGACGAGGTGCAGGTTCTTTTTTTTTTTTTGATTGAGTTCAATCACGAGACATTTTTTTTAAATTGATTTTTAAAAACAGACATAAACAAACAAAACACAAGGCATAAAAACATACATCTTTTTTGAAAGCAGCTTGATCCCGGGTTACATCTCTTCGTACAGACACAAATTCAAGTTCATGCTCATTTTTATATACCATTCCATATCTTATTACCATTCTACATTTTCTACATAGCTTCTCCCCTGTTTTAACTTTCTTAATTTTATTTATTTCATCTCAATTTAGATCATTATAATTATATTCTTTGTCTGTCCTGTTTCAACTGTCTATTGTCTTTTCTCATTAAACAAAATTTCTCCTGCAATCATTGATTGGAGTACGACGCCTTTGTATCTTTCCCCTAAATTTATAACACTTAATATAATATATAACTTTCATTTGGATTCTGCTTAGTAGATTCTACACACTACATTTTAAAAAGAGAAAAAATTATAGACATATAATATTAAAACAACAATCCATACCAATTCAATTCTATCATTAATATTAATATTCATTTAAATCTTAAACATTTTACACATTACTTTTCAAATAGGTATGGTGCTTCTATGGGAACACTTATAAGCTTTCCATAGTTACTTCCCCCCCACTTCTCTTATATTTTAAAACATTGTGTAATTAAAATGTTCCCATTGCTTCCTAATTCAGTTCTCTCATTTTATTTCATTTATTTTATTCACAAAAGTTTCACTGAATTACACTGAGTATTTTATCCTACTTTTTAATCATATGTTGTTTCCAATTTCCTAACATTATTTCTAATACAAATATAACAATACAATCTTATGTACCTTTGCAGAATCACTTTTTCAATTAAATTTTTACCCATTATCTCTGAATAAGTCCTGTTTCTTAGCATCTTGCTCCAAACCTTTGTAGCTTCTCTCCCCTTCCTTCCTCCCTTGCCTCTTCTCTCTGCCCTTTTTAACCCCTTGTCTCTCCACCTCTATTTCCCTCTTCTGTGTTCCCCTTTTCTGTTGCTTTCTAAGATTATATCCACTTTTCACCTTATTTTTGCCTTTTTTGGTTGTTTTTTTAGGTCTTAAATTCTCCATTCTCTTTCCCCTTTCTTCCCCAGATAAAGTTACTTGTTCATTAAAGATGGCTTCTTCTTTGTCCCAATCTTCTTGTTGCGCAGTCTTTTCTTGTAGTTTCTCATAGGTACAAATCGCCATTTCTAAAATGAAAAACAGCCAAAAGAGCCCTTCCCTTCTTGTTCCTCTTTTTTATATTTTTTTTAATTCCATTTTCAGTTCATCCACAAGTGATGCCATTGTAAAAAATTTTAAACAACCACCCAATTGTTTTTAGTCATTCAAATGTAATTTCCAGAAGTCCCAAAGTCACTAAGCAATCCAAATACACACAAGCCATTTTTTTTAACCCTTTCTTCGTTTTTCACTTTCTCTTCTACTATTTAGTTACAAAGTTCCAGTTAAAATGTATCTTTTAGAAGTCTTATTAAGATTTAACTTTAGATTCTTTTGGATTCCAGGCAGCCTCCTCTCCTTTCCCACTTACAGCAAAAAAAAAAAAAAAATAGTATTCAGAAATCTTTATTGTCCCCTTGGCATTTAATTTTCCAGTTTAATTACCTATTGGTGCCAAAGCAGATTTTTCTGATTTCTCATTCATCTCACTTCGCTGTCAACGTAAGGAAGGAGAGTGAAAAAAAAAATCTTTCCCTTTTAACTTTCATTCGCTGCTTCCGAATCTTCTTTGGGAACGATGTATCTTTTTTAAAATTTAAATTCCAGGATACCTTAGTTATTGCTTCTTATCCCAGTCAGCCAAAACTTTCACTTCTTAACTTCCTCCTGCACTTTCTTTTCCGGATGAGTGCTTCTTTCTGACAGCCACTCTTACCGCCTTCGGGAAAGGAGTTTAGCCAGCTGAGGAGGAAAGATGCGGCTTTCCTCAACCCTGCTGGGATCTCCCCCTTCTTCACCATCTCTACGGGGTGGCTTATCCCCAAAGCCAGCTGGCTTGGGGCACTCCAGCGGTGAGCCCAGGCAGGAACCACGCACCATCGCGGATTCCTGCCTGTCACTGAAGCCCTGCAAACCGGAAGTCAATCACGAGACATTTCTTGATTTCATTGGACGTCGGAGGCGTTCAGAAGAAGGTTTGAAAAACTTGTGGATCTAATTTTGAGAAGCAATGAGTTTGGTCCTCTCAAATGGTGGAGGTTAGGGATGGTCTTTGGAGACCTCCCCTCTCTTTTAGCTGAGGGAGACCTGGGCAATTTTAGGCTAAAAGCTGCCCCGGAGAGATTGATCAGAGAATGGGCAAGAAAGCAAAACAAGAATACATTTGGGCTAAGGCCTTTTCTCCCATTCCCTCTGTCGCAATCTCACAATTTTCATCCAGACACAGATACGCGTGTGCTTTCTCTCCTGCCCCGCTGGTAGATTCAAAGACAACGAATACGAGCTCCCCTCACGAGACCGTTTCTATCGGCCGATGGAAGCTCCCCAAAGGCAGAGTCGGCAGCCGCTTCTACTGGCCAATAGAAGCAGCTGGTGACTCTGCCTTTGGGGAGCTTCTATCGGCTGATGTTCTATTGGTAGCAGATCAGGGTATTCTAGCCTAGGCTACCTGCATGGCGCTCCTAAAGGCAAGTTTTCTCCCCCTCCTTCCCCTCCTCCCCATTTCTCTTCACCTTGTGTAGTTCTAACAAATGATGTGAGAAATGGTGGGGAAACGCATGGTTTATATAGGCCTAAATTTGGGGGGCGGGGCTTAATTTTACCTCATGCCAAGAAATGCTGGGCCTTCCTTTTGGTGGAGGCCGTATTGTTGGAGAAACACGGTATTCTATCCTATCCTATCCTTTATATCCTATTCTATCCCATGCCATCCCACCAATGGTAGTATGCGAGCGGTTCGGACCGGTTGAGCTGAACCGGTAGTAAAAAAAAAACAGCCTCTGACAAATCAGCTGAAAGGAGAAAAAAGACAAAAGTGCAGGATCGGCCTTCTCACTCGCCCCAGCACTTTTCTTTATCCTCTCAGCTGATTGGCGCTGCAGGCCTAAGCTGGTGTGGGGAAGGCTGTGCGCTGGCGTTAGGCAAAGCACGCCCGCCAAGCCACGCCCACCGAACCAGTGGTAAAACAATTTGAATCCCACCACTGCATCCCACCCCATCCTACCCCTAATGTGATGACCCAGAGTATCTCAGAAATATAACAAAAACCAAAACGTAACTAAAAGTCCTTTAATGCCTTCAACTTGGCTTCACTGTTTAATTGTTCACAGTGGAGGAGTAAAACTATTTTCAAAATGACATTTCAAAGGCAAGAAACACAGTTCACATTCAAAGAGCCAATAACGAAGCAAAAACCAAAAACAAACCGCACTGAATAAAGTTCCACGACAGGCCAGGATAGATAATTGCCAACTTCAGGAAGAAAACCAGGTACAGTCCATTGGAAGAACGCCAACCAAGATAAACCTTCTTTAGGAATAGAATTCTAAATTGTTTCCAGCATCTGTTAGCAAGCAGGTCCAACCTTTTATGCATACCTCATACCTGCAACCCATGAAGAGGATCATGGCCCTCTCCTCCCAAGTAGACCACGTTTTACTCTGATCCTCTCCTCCCTGCCTGCCCTAGGATGGATAGGGGATGGGCCTGGGTCCTCCTCTGACAGCTCAGCCGGCCTCTGCCCTTCCCCAGCCTCCTCCACCACCTTCGGAGCTGCACTTCCACTCCCTGTTGGCTGTTCCTCCTCTTCCTCAGAGTCAGTCTCCACCAGGGGCACGACACCTATCCTTATTCTATTCTTTAGTCTAGATGGAATTGCAGGGAGCCTTCATTGGGGCAAGAAGGGTCAACCTGGGTCCTATAGGATTAGGTAAAGAAAGGGACTGAGCCCATTTTGGTCAGACCCAAAAAGAATGGGAAAAGGGTACTGTCTCCATTTTTCGGTTAAGTTCATTTTTCCCCCAATAAATCAGCTCCTTCCTTCCTTCCTTCCTTCCTTCCTTCCTTCCTTCCTTCCTTCCTTCCTTCCTTCCTTCCTTCCTTCCTTCCTTTCTTCCCAGCTTGGCAACGGACTCCTATTATGACGGTCGCAGTATTCCAGGTGTCAGCTTTGGAAGCCATATTGACATGGGACACTTCCACACTGCCACATTCTTGACTTGAGCCTGGGAAAATGGGAGGGGGGAATTTCTTGGAGTGTCTGTGGTTAGATACAATAACATTCTTCTGCTAAGTCAAGGTCATGTGATTTCTGCACCTGGGTGCAGAAAGTTGGGATGAATGGTGATTGGGGCCATGGGATGCGGTGATGGGTGCAGGGAGTGGATTTGTAGTTTTATTTATTGCAAAGAAGCCCAGAACTTTCCCCAGCTGACTATCCAAATAAAACCGAACTTTTGAGAAGATGCCTGTCTCAGAGTTATTGGTTGGAGTGAGGTTTTCTGGAACGCTGACATCAGGCTCATGGGATCCCGTCTTGCAACCTTCTGACCAGCAAAGCCAATGGGGAAGCAAAGCCAATTCACTTAACAACCACATTCCTAATTTAACAACTGCAGCGATTCACTTAACCACTGTGGCAAGAAAAGATTGTTAAATGGGACGAAGCTCACTTCACGCAGTGCCTCGCTTAGCCAGGAAAAGTTTGGGGCTCCATTTGGGTCGTAAGCCGAGGACTAGCTGTGGTGCAGAAAAAATATTATCCAGAGGAATTAGCTTTGGATCGCCGACCTTCAGCTGTGCATTTATCTTTTCTCTTGAAATGAGCTCTCTTTAAAGCAGCGATTGTGATGTTTCTTAGAAAAGGAGACAAAAGTGAGGAAGAGGAGGATAAAGCCACCACTCAACCTTCTGGGCTTCTATTCCCCTTTTGATCCCGCACAACGGATGCGTATTGTTGCCAGCCTGGTGTTTGTTGACAATCTCCCCTTTAACTGATGTTTTTCTTTCTCTTCTGCTCTTCTGCTAACAAATGCCTTTCTCGAAGCAAGGCTACACACAACAGGCCCCCGTTTTGAAACTACGCAGATGTTGGTTTTAGAGATCCTCTTTTGTCCTCAAATTCGCAGGGCATATATTTCCCTTAACCATAATTAAAAGCATATTTATTCAGTTAAAAAGACTTGTCATCCCGTTTCGGGAGAAAGGAAGAAGAATGGAGAGAGGAGAGAGAGAGAGAGAGAGAGAGAGAAACTGGCGGTTGGGTGGTTTTGAGCCGAGCTGCATTGTATGTTCACAGTTAAAAGGGTGCTTCGTGCTTTGGGATGGGCGCGATCTTTCATCGGGAAACAATGCCTGTTTTATAAAGTTGACCTTTGCATGGATGGCAGCCCAAAATGGTTTCAGAGATTCAAAGAGAAGGGATAGCTATGTTCAGTAAGGACCGCCCATCTGCTCACCTTTAACAGAATGACATAATTGGAAGGGACCTTGGAGGTCTTCTAGTCCAACCCCCTGCTCAAGCAGGAGACTGTATTACCTTTTCCGACAAGTGGCTCTCCAATCTTTTCCTTAAAACCTCCAGTGAAGTAGAATCCACAGCTTCTGGAGGCAAGTTGTTCCACTGATTAATGGTCCTCCTTAGTTCCACTGGAGGTTCTTCTCTCCTTCATTAGGTTCCCTTCCGTTGCTTCTTGTCCTGTTTTCAGGTGCTTCGTAGAATAGAACAGAACAGAATAGCAGAGTTGGAAGGGACCTTGGAGGTCTTCTAGTCCAACCCCCTGCCCAGGCAGGAAACCCTGTGCTGTTTCAGACAAATGGTTATCCAATCTCTTCTTAAAAGCCTTAAGAACAACTTCTGGTGGCAAGTCGTTCCACTGATTAATTGTTCTCACTAGCAAGAAATTTCTCCTTAGTTCTAGGTTGCTAATGGGTTGACCCGCTCTTCTTTGTGGCAACCCCTAAAATATTGAAACACTGCTGTCAGGTCACCCCCCCCCCCCAGCCCGTCTCTTCACTAGACTAGACATACCCAATTCCTGCAACCTTTAATCCTCTTTGTGGCTTCTTCTCGACACTCTTTCCAGAGTCTCAACCAGAGGGGGGTGTTCAGCAGGTTCTGACCAGATCTGGAGAACCGGTAGCGGAAATTTTGAGTAGTTCGGAGAACCGGCAAATTCCACCTCTGACTGGACATTTTACAGCATCCTTCCTCTGCCACGTCCACCAAACCCCACCCACAGAATCGGTAGTGAAAAAAAATTGAATCCCACCACTGGTCTCAACATTTCTTTTTTATATGATGGCAACCAAAATTGGATGCCGGATTCCAAGTGTGGCCTTACCAAGGCCTTACCGAGTAGTATTAATGCTTCACATGAGCTTGATTCTATCCCTTTGATAATGCAGCCTTAAAACTGTGTTATCTTTTTTGGCAGCTGCAGCACACTACTGGCTCGTATTCATTTGACTACCTTTGTAAAAGTAGTCCTTGATTTACAACCACGATTAGGAACGGAATCTTGGTTCTTGAGCCCAGCGGTTAAAGTGAGATGCCACATGGCTTTTTTGGTTCATGACCAAAATCCAGACACCCCCATTTGTGGTCATTGAGCAGTTTCCCAGGTCATTAAGTGGGCGTTGCAAAAGAGCTACCTGCTGGAAGGATTTCAGCTTCACAGGTGGGTAAGTCAGTCTGGCCAGGCAGCTCTTTTGAGAGGAAAAGGGCTGCCTGCCAGAAGGATTTCAGCTTCATACGGAGCTGAAATCCTTTGGTAGGCTGCTTTTTCAACCAGCCTTTAGAGACCCCCATAAGGAGCCCTCTAAGCAGGTAGAAGTCACTTTCAAGCTTTCCTGCCAGCTTCCTCATTGTCTTTCTGGCAGAGAAAATTGCAAATACAGGTGACTGTATAACCACTCGTTTTCAACTGCACTGAAAAAAGTGACTTGTGGCTGCTTTTCACACTTATGGCTGTTGCAGCATCCCCATGGTCATATGATCAAAATATGCAGTGATGGTTGCGGGAGGTCACGTTAACCCCTTTTGCGACCTTATGACAAGCCAATGTAATGGGTAAACTAGGTTCACTGAACAACTGTGTTACTAACCGAACAGCTGCAGTGATTCACTTCATAACTTGGCAAGAAAGGTTGTCAAAACTCACTTAAGCAACTGTCTTGCTAAGCAAATCTGGGGCTCAGTTGTGGTTATAACTTGAGGACTACTTGCAGCTGTCACAAAACTGCAGGTGTTTTGTGTTTGACAACCTGTGCTAAGTGCAAACAGGTTGCCAAGCACTCGGATCACAATATTTGTGACCACAGGGGTATGTTTCGTGACAGCCAGAAGTGTTTTACGGGCTGTAAATCACAGGCCGTAAATCATCTTTTCTGAGGGCGTTGTAATTTCAGACGTCATTAAACAGGGGGTTGTAAGTCAAGGAGTGCCTGTATGTAAATTGCAGTAGCCCCCCAAATACATTTCAAGGTATTCATGGACTGTTCCCTCCCCCTGTTGACTTGGTGACCTAAATCTGTGCTAAATATTTATGACAAGTGAATAGACCAAGAAAGGAAAATGAAGAACTAGGTAAAACTTGATTTATCCAGTCACCTACAAAGGTGATTTTAACTAAGTCAGTTGCTATTTAGTTTTGATGGAATTTCTGATTACCATGTTAAATCCTTCCTCCTAAGCACACACATACGTGTGTGTGTGTGTGTGTGTATTTCCTTTCTGTTGGGTCATGAAACGCTGGGAAAAAAATAACTAAGCTCAGAGAGCACCAAGGTGTTCCCAGTCCTCTTCCTCCTCCTCTTCTTCCTGCTTCACCTCCACCTCATCCTCACAAACCCCATTCCCTTCTAGCACTGATGAAGTTACCTAGTTGGGTAGTGAAACTCCTCCTCCTCCCCCTCTAAACCTCACTCCCTTCCAGCATGTTGCCTAGTTGGTTCATGACACATCTCTTTTTTAAAGAAGGTCAAGGTCAGAGGGCACCAAGGACCCCTCCTGTCAATACTTAGCAACAAATATTCTCTTGCAACTGGTAAAACTGTCCCTACGGACAGAAGGCAACAAAGATTTGGGTCAAAGCCCTGTTAATTAGTGCCACCCAAATGCCAACGCTCTCATCATCTTTTCTCTCCAAGAAACAAGGGCCAGTTGCACGCAGGAAGGAATCCCGCAGTCCGCCAAGGCAGGAAAGGTAAATAGTAAACGGAGAAGCGTGAAACAAACACTCGGGGTATCAAGAACCAGCTGTGACAAGCATCTTGCTTTTAATGTGCCTGCCTGTTGTGGTGGAACAGGTATTGCTTACCCCCCTCACAAAGAGAGCCGAGGGATTTCAGTTACACATTTCCCGGAGAATGGCAGCCTAGCGACAATCAAAGACACCAGGCTTTGGGGCTGGGCAAGCTCACCGCCGAGTGCGACGAAGGGGGGGGAAAAAATTGTGGATTTGTGTTACCTTCTGCCACCTGACCCGCATCTGATGCTGGGCTGCCGTTGATTGATGTTCTGAATGAAGCCTTTGAAGGGAGTCCCGGCTTAATTAAAATGTTTGCTTGGTTAGCGGTGATCTGCAAAGCTCTCAATAAATATTGAATTGGGTTCATCTGCTGGTGACTGCCAGGGGATAAACAGATGCTTTGTGCTGCTTAATCAAGAAGCCCAGGCTATTATTTTTTGATATATAAAGGAAGGCTTTTCAATCAGGCCACTTTCAGGATCTCGGCCGGGTGTGCTTGTGTGAGATTTCGCAGAGCCGGCACTCTCGGTGAACCAGTTGTTTGTTTCCTGTCATGTGTAGCTTGGGGACTTGGAGAAAGAATTGTCTCGATAAAGGAGAATATTTGTAGCTCAGCAGGAGAGGTTCTTAGTGCTCCCTGAGCTTGCTTGCTTTCTTGCAGACATTTCATGACCCAACTAGGTAACTTTATCAGTGCTAGAAGGGGGAAGAAGGAGGAGGAGGAGAATTGTGGGGCCCTTGATGCTCTCTAAGCTTGGTTGTTTTCTCGCAGACATTTCATGACCCAACTGGATAACATCATCAGCGCTAGGGTAGTATGAATTGTCTTTAACTTTTTTTAAGTACAGGTAGTCCTTGAGTTACAGCCATTCATTTAGTGACCATTTAAAGTTACAGCAACATTGAAAAAGAAGGTGACTTACAATCACTCACACGATCAAAATTCTGGCACTTGGTAATTGACCCACACTTATGACATTTGCAGTGTTCTGGGGTCACATGATCCCCTTTTGCAACCTTTCCGGCTGGCTTCTGACAAGTGAAATCAGTGGGTGAAGCCAGATTTACTTAATGACTGCATGATTCACTTAACATCTGCAGTGATTTGCTTAACAACCATGGCAAAAAGGGCGTAAAGTGGGGTGTAACTCATTTGCTTGTCTTAGTAATGGAAAATTTGGGGTTCAATTGTGTCATAAGTCAAAGACTACCTGTAAATATATATGAAGAAAGAGAGAGAGAGAGATCTTTTGTTTAAAGAGTATGCAAACGTGCCTGTTGATGTGTACGACATCTAGCTGGAGGAAATTGCAGCTTTCTGTCTCTGCAGGGTATGATAACTTTTGCTCCATTGTGTGTCCAGGTCTTGAATTTTGAGTGATGTTGGGAAACTGCCAGATAGGCTGGAAGGAGGGGTCAAGCAAGGGCCTAGCGTAGCATCCTTGTGCAGCTGCAAGAGGCAGAAACCTGACCTTCCCAAAGGCCTATGAAGAAGCCTTATCTGGTCATTCCAACTGTTAGCGATTCTATGGGCCAGGTGGTCTCCGCATCTTCCAATCTTGCACTGTTTCTTTGAGTTGTTCTGTTCTCTGACTGGTGTCCAGCCACCCTGTTCTTCGATGGCCTTGTTTCCTTTTTCCGCTAACTCTTCCCAACACAATTGCTTTCTCCGGTGAATTTCCCCGCATAACATGGTCAACATAAGTGAGGCTCAATTTTGTGATTTCTCCTTCCATTGACATGTTTGGTGTTATGTGCTCCAATGCTTGCTTGTTGGTCACCTTTTGTTTTTCCAAAAAAGTTTTTTATTTTATATCTACAATAATTCCATTCCATTTCAACCATGTGTTGACTAAGAACATATTTTGTGTGCTTACAATTATAGTGAATACATTTCTTACCAATATAATAATAATCACAGCTTTTTATACATCTTATCTAATATATTTGTTTTTTTAACAATCTTACCTTGTTGCTTTATATTTTCATCTAATTCATTTAATTTGTTTTATTTTCTAACCATTGATAAAATAAATCCCATACCATATAATATTCCGTTTCTTCTTTTTCGTTAATTACCAATGTTAATCTATTCATTTCTGCACATTCAACTGTTTTCTCAATTACTTTTCCCTCATCGCTATCTTATCACTTTTCCAATTCTGAGCAAATACAATTCTAGCTGCTGTTAATGCATGTATGATTAAATAGTTTTTTTCTTTACTGTAACCTTCAGGTACCATTCCTAATAAAAAATATCTCAGGTGTTAAAACTATGTGTTGTTTAATCATTTTTTTCCAACCATGTATGTTATTTTTGTCTAATATCTTTTAGTTTCTATGGTATGTTCCCAGTATTTGATGACACTTCCAGCATTTGGCTGATTTATTTTTAAATGTTTTTGCTCATTTTGTTGGTGCAAAGTGCCACCTATGGAACATATTATACAAGATGTTGGTCACCTTTGCTGTTCAAGGAATACACAGGAGGCTCCTCCAGCGCCACAGCGCAAACAAGTCAATTTTCCTCCTGTCTTTCTCTTAACTTCTATAAAAAAAATACTTTTGCTTGTTCAGGGTCTTTTTCTTGGAAAGCAGGTACCCAATGATCTTGCAATAAAGCAGCCTTCTGTTTAGTGTGGGCTTCTCACTTCAGCAGAGGGGGCTCAAACCACCACATTAACACAGGCTTTCTGTGTTTCATGGCATGCGTCTTTCCCAGCTTCCCAAGATAATATCATTAATTGCACATGAGATCTTTTGCAGGTAAAACCGTGGCTTCTTCCTTAGGAAATTGCCAGACTTAGGCAACTGATCCATTTGCTAAATTAGACAGTGGATGCATTTAGGGTTATTCTGCAATTTTAGGCAGGGATTTTTGCCAACACAGCCTGAAAAGGCTGTTGTTTGGGTCGGGTGTGTGTGTGTCTCCTCCACGCCTGGTGGATACAAGTAGTCTTTAATATACGGCCACAAAAAAACACCAGAACTCAAAAAGAGTTGATTTTCTTCCTGCCTTGCTTTTTCAGGGCCCAGTTTTCACAACCATAGGTAGCTATGGGGAACACAACAGAGCAGACTCACCTACATTTATGAGCCTCAGTGGCACAGTGGTTAGAGTGCATTACTGCAGGCCACCTCTGCTGACTGCCGGCTGACTGCAGTTTGGTAGTTCGAATCTCAGCAGGCTTAAAGTTGACTCAGCCTCTCATCCTTCCGAGGTGGGTAAAATGAGCCAGATATGCTGATTCTGTAAACTGCTTAGAGAGGTCTGTGAAGCACTATAAAGCAGTATATAAGTTTGAGGGCTATTGCTATTTGATTGACTTCAGGAAAAGCTTCCTTAGGCTGACGGAAGTATTTGAAGAATGGAACGGAACAGAATGGAACAGAACTTTATTGTCACTTTAAATGTCACATCAATTGAAAAGCAGAGAGGACCTACGGAAAGCTATAAAGAACCAAAACTGGATGGAAGCAACAGAGCAGCTGGCACCTGGGTCTGATGCAAGCTGGGAAATATGGAAAGAGTTAAATAGACAGCGCATGGGTGCCACAAGATCTGAAAAGTGGGGCTATCCAATGGCTTTTGCTCTTTGTGTTTGTGGTGACATGTGGACCACAACACACACATGTATACCTGCCCTTTGTGCCCAAATCTATCTACACTTGAGGATCTCTCATGGCAACATGACAGAACACAATTAGTGTTGCTAGTTTCTGGGCAAGATCTGTAACTTGTACATATTTTAATCTTGTGTATTTAACATTTCGTGTCATATAGTATGCCTTATTTTAATTGTGGTGCTTCTGACATGAATAAACAAGCAAACCAGCTGATGTCCTTTCCCCCCTTCCCTATTCCTCCATTACAGATAGTCCTCAACTTACAACCAGAATGGAGCCCAACATTTCTGTGGTTAAGTGAAACATTTGCTCAGCAGGTTTTGCCTCATTGTACTTTCTTGCCGCTGCTGTTAAGTGAATCACCGCAGTAGATACATCGGTAACCCAATTGTTAAGTGAAAATCTGGCTTCCTTGTTGACTTTACTGGTCAGAAGGTTGCAAAAGGGAATCACGTGATCTTGGGACACTGCAACCATCATAAATACGAACCACTTGCTGAGCATCTGAATTTTGATCACGTGACCACGGGGATGCTGCAAAGGGCGTAACTCTGAAAAATGGTCCCAAGTCACCTTTTTTCAGTGCCATTATAACTCTGAATGGTCTGTCAGGGCTCCGGCAGTTAACCCAATTAAATAATTGGTCTTGAGCCAAACTTCTAAAACTTCAAAAGGATTTGAGACACACAATTCATTGTCACCCTTGAGCCAGGTTTTCCTCCCACCCCCTGGGTGTATCATAATTCATATTCTCCAATGGGACACATCCATAGCCAAGAGTCATCAGTCATGTTCTCCAGTTAGAATTTTGCGCAGCAGAAACTTCGGTCACCTAGGTACTATCTATGAAGACATTTATGGAATGCACTTTCGGTTTTGTAAGCTGCCGCACTGGTCCCCCCCCCCCTTTCTGTTGGCAACTCTAAAAAGACCAGAGAAATATTTTATGAGTTGACACAGTCACTAAGTGAACTGTTGTAAGTCGAGGGATGCCTGTATTTCCTGAAACCGCCTGCCCCATAGACTGTTTCCTAACTAGTCCCCCTTCTCTAGGTGTTCCCTGTTGAGTCAAACGCACCTACCAAAACATTCCATCAACAGGCGCTTTCTCCTAGATCTGTCCGCTCGTGTGCCCAGCCACGTGGCCCTAGCAATACCTTTCCTCCCTCTTTCCTGGGGGGAAAAAAAGCCAACAGGAGCGTCGACTGTAATATCACGCGGCCTGCTTTGCGTTCCAATTTTTCTGTTCAACTGTAGAGCCGAGGCCAAGATAGCGGGGTATGTAATGGACACCCTCCGTCAGCTGTTTTCCTCCTCGCCGGCAGACAAGAGGCCGATTCATAAGGCTCCTTTTTATCCTTGGGAGGATGAATAAGTAATTATTCAATATCGAGAAGAGCGGCTATTTGGAAGCCTCTATTGAATGTGGCAGGATGGACATAATGAAACCTGCCATTTCTGGCGACCCGAGAGAGGAATGTAACAATTCTAGCGTGGCTGGTAACTTTATCCAGATGGACGTTTCTTTGGCACGTCAACCGGCCTTTTCTCCCGCTGACTGGCAGCTCCTGAAGGGGTTGCATTGACGTGCCTTCTATCCTGCATTGTCATTTTTTTAACGGCAGACAAGCTCCAGTGGGAGCAGACCGTAATTTGAACCCGCTTTTCTATAGAGCCAAGGCAAAGAGATAGTTGATCCTGACTATTGTAGCATAACGCGCCCGGTGACTTAGCATTTGCTTACCGGGGGGGTGGGGGGAGATAATCTTACTGATTGCAATTAAGAGGATGGGCAGGGGGAGTTGAATTTGGACAGGAATATTTATTTATTTATTTTTATTTATTTTGTTAAGTGATTTATAAGATAACAGGTATAAGTATAAATATAGTTATGACTGCATGAAATGGATACATATAAGAAAAATAAAAAATAAAAGAAACAATAGGACAAGGACGGTAGGCACGTTGGTGCGCTTATGCACGCCCCCTACAAACCTCTTAGGAAAGGGGTGAGGTCAATAGTAGACAGTCTAAGGTTAAAGTTTTGGGGGTTTGGGGGAGAAACCACAGAGACAGGTGGAGTATTCCAGACATTGACCACTCTGTTGCTTAAGTCGTATTTCCTGCAATCAAGTTTGGTGCGGTTTACCTTGAGTTTGTATATATTATTTATTATTTATTTTATTTGTCAATTGCTTACAAGATGATAGGTAAAAGTAAAAACATAATTATGAATACATGGATACATATAAGAAAAATAAAAATATATATAAAAGAAGCAATAGGACAGGGACGGTAGGCACGTTGGTGCGCTTATGCACGCCCCCTACAGACCTCTTAGAAAAGGGATGAGGTCAATAGTAGACAGTCTAAGGTTAAAGTTTTTGGGGTTTGGGGAAGAAACCCCCAGAGTCAGGTATGGACCACTCTGTTGCTGAAGTCATATTTCCTGCAATCGAGTTTAGTGCGGTTTACCTTGAGTTTGTATCTATTGTGTGCTCTTGTATTGTTATGGTTGAAGCTGAAGTATTCATTGACAGGTAGGACATTGCAATATATAATTTTATATACTAAGATCGGACCGAAGGCGGCGTAGTTCTAGGTTTTCTAGGTCTAGAATTTCAAGTCTGGTGGCATAAGGTATTCTGCAACGAGTAGAGGAGTGGAGTGAATAATATGTGTCTGCTTCTCTCTGTCAATGTGACACTCAGACATGGAGTCTTAGTGGACAACCAGCTAAATATGAGACAGCAGTGTGCAATAGCCGCCAAAAAGCCAACGCAATCCTAAGTTGCATTAACAGAGAGATACAATTGAGATCAAGCAAGGTACTAATACCACTCTATAAAGCCTTAGTAACACTTAGTAACACCAAGAATACTGCAACCGGTTTTGGTCACCGCAGTATAAAAAAGATGTTGAGACTCTAGAAAAAGTACAGAGAAGTACAACCAGGATGATTAGAGGACTGGAAACTAAAACATGAAGAACGGTTACAGGAACTGGGCATGGCTAGTCTAGTAAAGAGAAGGACCAGGAGAGACAGGATAGCAGTCTTCCAATATTTGAGGGACTGCCACGGAGAGGAGGAAGGGGTCAAGCTATTTTCTAAAGCACCCGAAGGCCAGACATGGAATAGTGCATGGAAACTGAACAAGGAGAGATTTAACCTGGAAACAAGGAGAAACTTTCTGGCTGAGAATAATCAACCCATGGAACAGAACTTGCCTTCAGAAGTTGTGGGAGCTTCATCACTTGAGACTTTCAAGAAGAGATTGGACTGCCATCTGTCAGATATGCTGTAGGGTCTCCTGCTTGGGCGGGGAGTTGAACTAGATGACCTAACAAGGTCCCTTTCAACTCTGATGATCTGATGATTTTTTAATACCAGGAAGACGATGTCGGCTCCCTGTCATTGTCACTGTTGTTCTTGGCCTTGTAAAGATGACAGATCAGAGTGAATGCTAGAATCTGTGACCTGGTTCTAAATGTTCATAAAAGAGATCATTGTAGATTTTAGAAGGAGGAGCTGGCATGGCCATACTCCGCTCAGTATCAAGGATGCAGCTGTAGAGGTGGTCAACAGTATTAAGCATCTGGGAGTACAGATAACTAACTGTGAAGTGGTATAGAAAAATGCTGAATGTGTTAAACCGCTTCACAGTGCTTTACTGTGCTCTCTCAAGCGGTTTACAGACTCAGCCTCTATTGCCCCCAACAATTTGGGCCCTCATTTTACCCACCCTGGAAGGATGGAAGGCTGAGTCCACCTTGAGACTGGTGGGATTTGAACTGCCAAATTACAGTCAGTCAGCAGAAGTAACCTGCAGTACTGCATTCTAACCACTGTGCCATCCCTGTGTCAGGGCTCCAACAATCCACCCCCATTCAAAACTTAAGTCTCTAGCCGCATCTCTCAGAGTTAAAAAAAAAAAAAAAGATTTATTAGGAGTGACCATGTTGGCGTTACCTGGGTGCAGCTGACACTAAGACACATCATTCATCTCACCCTTGACCCTGGTCTTCCCCCACCCCCTGGATGTATATTCTCCAATGGGACACATCCATAGCCAAGAGTCATCCATCATGTTCTCCACTAATAATCTTGCACGCCAGAAGCTTCGCTGGCCTAGCAATTATCTTATGAAAATATTTAAGGTATGCACTGCTTCCCCCACTCCCTTTCTGCTGACAACTCTAAAAAAACCAGAGAGATATTTTTGAGTTGACACCCAGCTCATAAAGACTGGCTGGATGACTTTGAGCCAGGCATTAAGAGATAGTGAGTTCTAGTCCTACCTTAATCATGAAAGCAAGCTGGATGACTTTGGGCCAATCACTAGGAGACAGTAAGCTGTAGCCTCAACTTAAATCATGAAAGTCAGCTAGGTAGCCTTGGAATGGAGGCCATGGCAACCGACTTCTGAAAAATCTTGCAAAAAAGCTGCAGGGATTTATCCAGGTAGACTTCAACAATTGGACATAATTAAACCAACAAAAAACATACTTCATCATCATCTTTTAATGATCCCATAAACCTTTGCAGGGTGGAGTCAGGCAACTGAATGGAGCTGAGTGTTTACTGACCGGATGCCCTTCCTGTCGCCAATGCAGAGTTTTGTTCAGCAGATATATATTCTCAGTGTGACCAGAGAGAGAAATACCTGTCTCTTCCTAGGATCAAACTTACAGCCTCCTCATTGTGAGGCGAGAGCTCTACCTCTAGGCCACTGCACCGCTCCCACATTTCATGTTTAATGAAATGTTGAGTTGAAATTTTAATTCCTGTTTGAAAAATTGCAATCAGATTAAAAAGGAACTTTCTCTAGAAGGGGAAAAAGATTGCCAAAATTAAAATCTGTCAGAGTCTATTCTTGAACTAGAAGAGAGCTTAGAAACAAGGTCAACCAATGAGAGCTGAGTTGGGGGCTGAATCTGGGCGTGGTTTATCTCAGTTCTGTGCTCAGCTCTAAAGTGAAAAAGAAACCAGCTTGCTTGCAAAAACTGATATCTGTTCTGAGCCCTCTGAGCTGCTGCTTGTGTTTTTCCTTATGTTACGTTGAAAGAATCTGTGAGGAATATAAGTCACCTAACAGGTATTTGGGTTAGAAATATATAAACCAGGATAGACATTTTAAAACTGTATCTTTAAGAAAATGCAAAACTGTAATTAGGTGTGGTTTCTTAAATGGCCATAAGATGGAGCCAGAAACCTGGTTAATCTGAGTCTCAGGAGAGAGTGTAAGTGTATCTCTGTTTCCTTCTGTTGGAAAGTATTGCCGTTCCTCCATTTCTTCTAATTGACTGATATTACTGGATTTAATGTAAATCTGTTACTGAACAGTTTTTTGACCCTGGACTTTGATATTTGGATTATCCCTGGATTGAAAACTGATTTAACTTGTGAATGATTTTGGATTGCTTGTTTGGACTTTGCTTAACGTTTCTGGAAGTAAAAACCTACATTTACTGTACAGTGTATCTGTGTGCTGTGTGTGTATTATTCAAACACTACCCTCAAATACGTCTCCCTGTATGCGCTTATTCTCCTAACGGGGAATTACCTCAACAGAATCTACACATGGTCTTGTAAACTTTACTCATGTCAATATGTTTATAAATAACTTAATGATCCTGCTGAATCGGTCATCTGTGTGTTTTCTGGATTTGAATTTCTGCTGCAAACTCTAACAATACCTTTGATGGGATTTTGTTTTTCCCTAATTTGCAGCCTTCCAGTCCCTGTATGACGTGTTCCTGCTCCGCCATCGAGCAAAATGCCTCAAATGCTGCTGAGGCCAAGAAGGAGAATGGAGGGAAGTCCCCCATCCCCAAAATATTTTTTGGCACCCGAACTCACAAGCAAATAGCTCAGATTGTGAAGGAGCTGCACAGGACGGGCTACTCAAGCGTCCGCATGACCATTCTGTCAAGTAGGGAGCATTCCTGCGTCCATCCGAGGATCTCCCGAGGCAGCAACAAGAATGAAAAATGCGCTGAGTTGCTGGAAGCAAAAGAGGTGAGTGGTTTCAGGACAATAGAACTGGAAGGGATCTCGGAGGTCTTCTAGTCCAACCCCCTGCTGAAGCAGGAGACCCTATACAGGTAGTTCCGGTCCTGGTATCACGTGATCCCCTTTTGTGACCTTCTGACAAGCAAAGTCAAATGGGGAAGCTGCATTCACTTAATAACTGTCTTACTAATATAACGACTGCTGTGATTCGCTCGACCACTGTGGTAAGAAAAGTCGTAACACGGGGCAAGACTCACCTAAGAAATTTCTCACTTGTCAATGTATATTTTGGGTTCAATTGTGCTTGTGAGTTAAGGGCTGTCTGTAGTCCCTTTTTTTCCAGTGCCGTTGTCAGGTCTCTGGCATCCATCCCCATTCAGTGAATGATGTGTCTCAGAGTTGGCTGGCTGTCAGGTCTCCGGCATCCATCCCCATTCAAATCATGAGTCTAGCTGCATGTCAGCCTTCAAGATCTTCTACCTTTGCTTCCCATCTTTCGGCTGCCATAAGTAACGGGGGGAGGAGGGGGGACAAGTATGGGAAGCGAGCTGGAGGTGGTACACACTGGCATTGGATAAATTGAGGAGGAGGGAGAGTACATTCTTGCTTAGGTTTCTATTTCTTGCTTTCTTTTCTCTGTGCAGCTGCAAACTTTTATCAAAGTATGCCAAGGTCAACGGACAGAGGCCTCATCACCCCCTGAAGTTGTCCACATGATCATATTCACAACTTTTAATTGGAAGAATCATTTGAACTATGGGGGGTGGGATCATTTCCACCACTTTGTATATGTGATTTACGCGCCTAATTCTTCAGATTCAGAATTCTATTGTACCTACCACTTCATTTCCAGTAAAAGGTATCTTTTCTCCAACTAAAAGAGTCTTAAGTATTTCTTTCTTGGATTTTGAATGGAGCACAGTCTGACACCGCATCTCTCAGAGTTACAACCCATCCCTGCTCAAGGTTTATCAGGAGTGAACATGCCGGCGCTACCTGGGAGCAGCCGACCCTGAGACACATCATTCATTTCCTCCTTGACCCTGGTTTTCCTCCCCATCCTCCAGATGTATATTCTCCAATGGGACACATCCATAGCCAAAAGTCATCAATCATGCTCTCCAGTAATAATCTTGCGTGCCAACAGCTTTGGCCGCCTAGCAATTATCTGTGAAAGCATTTCAGGAATGCACTACTCCCCCCATTCCCTTCCTGCTGTCAACTCTAAAAGACCAGAGAAATATATATATATTTTTTTTGAGTTGACAGCCGTTCTCACTTCGTACGGTTACTAAAGGAATGGTTGTGACTTGAGGATGACTTGTACATGAAGATATGTGGTTGTTCTTTAAACTTCCTCAATTGTCTGCTTTCAGGGCGTGTCTTGTTCCTTTTATCATGGAGCCCACAGGCTAACTGAGCATCTCTCCATACCGTCTGTGGATAAAAAACATCAGGCTTGGGATTTAGAAGAGCTGGTGAGCTTGGGAAAGAAATTCCGATCCTGCGCCTACTTTGCAGCACGTGAGCTCATGGTGTGCGCCGAGATTGTGTTCTGCCCTTACAACTACCTTTTGGACTCCCAGATAAGACAAAGTGTGAGTACGAATATCTTCTATTGCAGGGGTTCCCCAAAACAGGGGGTGCTTGCGAGATAATATTCCAAGGGGTGCCAAAACTTGGGTCTAGAAGTTTCAAAATTATAGTATATATGTATAATTATATGTTGCAAACTATCCTAAAAATACGGGTTCCAGGTGTAGCTACAAAAGAAGAGACTGACCTCATGATCTCTGGAATTTAAATATATATCATCCACTTAGCTTTCCTTAGCCTCTGCTAACATCGTCAGAGTGTTAAAAACAACCTAGAAAACCTAGAACTATGCCGCCTTCAGTCCGATCCAAGTATAGTACATAAAATTATATATTGCAACGTCCTACCTGTCAATGAATACTTCAGCTTCAACCATAACAATACAAAAGCACACAATAGATACAAACTCAAGGTAAACCACACCAAACTTGATTGCAGGAAGTACAACTTCAGCAACAGAATGGTCAATGTCTGGAATACTCTACCTGACTCTATGGTTCCTTCCCCAAACCCCAAAAACTTTGCCTACTGTTGATCTCACCCCTTTCCTAAGAGGTCTGTAGGGGAGTGCATAAGTGCACCAATATGCCTACCATCCCTGTCCTATTGAAACTTTTTATTTTTCTTATATGTATCCATTTCATGTATTCATAACTACGTTTATACTTATACCTGTTATCTGATAATCGCTTGACAAATCAATTTAGCCATGTCTGAAGTAAAAACGATAGAGCTAATCACAGGTTGGAGGCGGGTGGATGGACCTATTACGCGCACAATGGCTAAATTGATCAATGATGCATAAAGGCGAATATCTCTCCAATGGTAGTTTTTACATTCTGAGTTTCAGGATTCCGGCAGTTAACCCCAATTAAATCATGAGACTCGAGCCAAACTTCTAAAACTTCAAAAGGATTTATTGGGAGTTAACATGTCCGGCACTGCCTGGGTGTAACCAACTCTGAGACACATTGTCACCCTTGACCCACCCCCTGGGTGTATCATAATTCATATTCTCCAATGAGACACAACCACAGCCAAGAGACATCAATCATGCTCTCCAGTTAGATATTTGCAGGGCAGAAATTTCAGTCACCTAGTTACTATCTTTGAAAAACTATTTATGGAATGCACTTTTGATTTCCAAGCTGCTGTACTGCTATTTCAAAACCCCTTTCCCCCCTCCCTTTCTGTTGGCAACTCTGAAAAGACCATAGAAATACTTCATGAGTTGACACTGATGATATTAGCAGAGGCTAACAAAACTTAAGTGGATAATATAGTTTTAAGTTCCAGAGATCATGATGTCTATCTCTTCTTTTATAATTATATGTACATAATTATTTTTTAAGGGGTACAAGAATATATCAGAGATATTCTAGGGGTACAGGCTATAGAAAAGGTTGGGATCCCATATTCTATTGATTATCGGACAATGTCAGAAAACTTGGATAAACGTGTTCCTGTGGTCGCAAGAAAGAACTGTGTGCCCCGCACAGCTGCGTAAAACCATGGAAGGTAGAACTAACACGATGCTTATAAGGACTCATTGCAAGAGTCACTTCCAGCCTTAGAACATAAAATACAGGGAGTCCTTGACTTACGACCACAATAGAGCCCAAAATTACTATTGGGTAAGTGAGATATTTGTTAAGTCAGTTTTGCCCCGTTTTACGACCTTTCTTGCCACGGTTGTGAAGTGAATCACTGCAGTTGTTAAGTTAGTAACACGGTTGTTAAGTGAATCTGGCTTCCCCGCTGACTTTGTTCATCAGAAGGTCAAAGGCAGCTGCTTTTGCTGATTGATAAGCTGATCGATCTCAACCTTTGCAGATGGAAATTGAGTTGAAAGACCAGGTGCTGATTTTAGACGAAGCTCACAATATTGAGGACTGTGCCCGAGAGTCGGCCAGCTACAGCGTGACGGAAGAACAGCTCAAGTTGGCTCGAGAGGAGCTGGACGCTATGGTGAACAACCACATTAGACCGAACGACCACCAGCCTTTGCGTGCTGTGTGCTACAGTCTGACAAAGTAAGTGACGGCCACGGAGCAGCAGTGTAGCGAAAATGAGCTTCTGGACTTTGAGACAGAAATGATCGTGTTACTGGCAGTCATCTAAACTTAATTTGGAAATATCTAGTCGCCTTAGGCGGGAAAGCAGGCTGGGTGACCTTTGGCCAATCACCAGGAGACTGTGAGTTCTAGTCCTACCTTAGGCTTAAAAGCTCTCTGGGTAACTTTTGGTCAATTACCAGGAGACTGAATTTAAATCCCGCCTTAGGCATAAAAGCTGATTGAGTGGCTTTGGGCCAATCACCAAGAGATGGTGAATTCTAGTCCCACCTTAGCCATGAAAACCAACTGGGTGGCTTTGGGCCAATCACCAGAATATGGTGAGTTCTAGTCCCACCTTAGCCATGAAAACCAACTGGGTGGCTTTGGGCCAATCACCAGGATATGGTGAGTTCTAGTCCCACCTTAGCCATGAAAACCAACTGGGTGGCTTTGGGCCAATCACCAGAATATGGTGAGTTCTAGTCCCACCTTAGCCATGAAAACCAACTGGGTGGCTTTGGGCCAATCACCAGGATAGGGTGAGTTCTAGCCCCATCTTGGCATGAAAGCCAATTGGGTAACTTTGGGCCAATCACCAAGAGATAGTGAGTTCTAGTCCCACCTTAGCCATGAAAACCAACTGGGTGGCTTTGGGCCCATCACCGGGATAGGGTGAGTTCTAGCCCTGCCTTGGCGTGAAAGCCAACTGGGTGACTTGGGGCAGCCCCCCCCCCCCCCCCCCCGCGAAACAGGGTTATTGATGTGGGGAGAATAGGAGGGCAAAGGAGTGCTAGATGTGGTTGCCGAGTTGGGTTCTTTAGAAAAAGAAACAATAAAGGTGATATAAATAAACAACAACAAAAAGCAAGTAAATAAATATTCTTTAATGGGATCATCGTTAAGACCATTGTTTAATTTCCTCATTTTCACGTCTCGTGGCTGCTGAAAATGATGATCTTTCAGGATGCAAACACAACAGCTGTGAACTCTGCCCCATTCCTGTTGGAGTTGTTAGTAGTGTTATACATGTGACGGCTCTGTTTTGGACTGGGGGCCCTCGGCTCGCCTGTCATTCGGGAAGGGACCCTCCTTTCCTTCCAGGGACTTCGGTATGCAGCACCTCCCTTCTTCTGCCTTATTGAGTGATGATGGGAGCATTGAGGAGCCCTTGGTGTAGACTGGAGCGGGGGGGGGTGGGGGGTGGGGACACAGGTGGACTCGGCCTTCTGTCCTTCTGAGATCGGTAAAATGAGGACCAGTGGTGGTATGCTACCGGTTTGGACTGGTTCGGCCTAACTGGTAGTCAAAAAAATCAGCTGAGAGGATAAAAGACTGAAAAGCACCTGGAGTGGGTGGGAGGGTCGCTCCTAGCACTTCGTTTCTTCGTCCTCTCAGCTGATTGGCTTGTTAGGGGTGTGCGCATTAGGGGCACACGTGCAATCACCCACCGAACCGGTGGCGACTAAGGTCGACTAGGATCGACGAGCGACTAGGATCCCACTACTAATGAGGACCCAGATTGTTGGGGGCATGATGCCGACTCCGTAAATCACTTAGAGAGGGCTGTAAAGCACTACAAAGCCTTCCGTTGAAGACCTGTATCCTGCATGAGTCAAAAAGAGGGCTGTGGAAATATTTTACAGACCCCTCACACCCTGGACATAAACTGTTTCAACTCCTTCCCTCAAAACGACGCTATACCAGAACAGCTAGACACAGGGACATTTTTTTCCCCAAATGCCATCACTCTGCTAAACAAATAATTCCCTCAATCCTGTCCAACTTTTTGCAAAGTGTACACTATTATTACTGTTAATCTTCTCACCACTCCTTATCGCCCATCCCCTCCCACTTGTGACTGTATGACTGTAACTTTGTCGCTTGTATCCTTACGATTTATATTGACTGCTTCCTAGTATGATTTGATTGCTTATTGTATCCTATGACTGTTATTAAGTGTTGTACCTGATGATTCTTGGCTCTTGACAAATGTCTCTTTTCTTTTATGTGCACTGAGCATTTGGACCAAGACAAATTCCTTGTATGTCCAGTCACACTTGTCCAATAAAAGAATTCTATTCTATTCTATTCTGTTCCTATTCCTATTCCTATTCAAATCTAAGTGCTATTGCTATTTAGAGCAGGGTTATTCAACCTTCAAAACTTTAAGCCTTGTGGAGTTCAACTCCCAGAATTCTCCAGCCAGTGTGACTGGTCGGGGAATTCTGGGAGTTGAAGTCCACAAATCTTCGAACGTGTCAAAATTGGATACCTCTGTTTTAGACACTCTGTGCCTAAACTGCCCTGTCTGAGGCTGCCATTCCAGAGTTGGTCTTGTGAACCTGGAGCAGGGGTGTTAAACTCAAAGTTCACGGGCCACATCTGGCCCGCGATGTGGTTGGATCCGGCCATTGGGGGCTGTCCTGGAAAATGTAAGGGGCCAGCCCACATTGCTTTGGCCCGGACTGCCCAATGTGAAGAGGAAACTTGCCAGTAGTTTGGGGAGCGGCATCAAGCTGGGTACGCCCATCCAGTCAGCCACACTCCCCCCTACACCTCTTAGGTGAAATTGAGTTTGACGCCCCTGACCTAGAGACTAGCAGTGTTGGGGAGAAGAAGAAAAAAGCCTTCAATTTCTCTGAAGTGCATCTTTATCTGCCGAAGTGAGGATGAAAAAGTTGAAAGCTGCTCTTCCCAACAGTCGTTATCTCGATGGCTCTTTCTCCGTACGAGCGTGAAGGAAACTGCTGATAAAGAATATTTGGGTCAGATCCAGAGCTTCCATTTTTTTTCTTCTTCTTCTTTGGGAGCTGATTTTACTCCTTTTTGTTATTCCTTCTGTTGAGATCCGTGCTTTTTTCTGCTCCTGGGGAAAAAAAATAGACTTTTTTTCAATCACAAAGGGGAATTCTCCCGCAGCTCTTTGGGATGTTAAAAAAAAACAACAACAACTCTACAAAAGCTTTTAAACAGATGAAAAGCATGAAGCTGAACCTGGAATGCCCTGAACATTTAACCTTATCAGGAAAACTGAGGTTGATCATCCTGTAAAATTGCCCCAGTCGTACTAAAAACAACAAGCAGAAAGCAGAAGAGATGCAAAATGGGCAGCAGCTATGAAGTTGTACCTCATCAGCTACAAGGACAGATTAACAGAGTTGGAAGGGACCTTGTGGGTCATCTATCCAACCCCACCCTAAGCAGACCCTACACCATTTTTGACAGATGACAGTCCAGTCTCTTCTTGAAAGCTTCCAGTAATGAAGCTCCCACAACTTCCGAAGGCAACGTCTGTTCCATTCTTTGTTTGTTCTCACTGTCAAAAAATGTCTCCTTATTTCTAGGTTGAATCTCTCCTTGATCAGTTTCCATCATTCCTTATCTGGTCTTGGAAAATAGCTTGACCCCTTCCTCCTCTCTGTGGCAGCCCCTCAAATATTGGAAGACTGCTATGATGTCTCCCCTGGTCCTTCTCTTCACGCCCAGTTCCTGCAACCTTTCATCGTATATTTTAGCCTCCAGTCCGCTAATCATCCTGGTTGCTCTTCTCTGCACTTTTTCTAGAGTCTCAACATCTTTTTATAGTGTGGTGACCAAAACCGGATACAGTATTCTAGGCGTGGTCTTTCTAAGG
The DNA here is from genome assembly GCA_033807585.1 of Hydrophis major. NCBI lineage: Eukaryota > Metazoa > Chordata > Lepidosauria > Squamata > Elapidae > Hydrophis > Hydrophis major. The sequence goes on from CM066328.1 coordinate 427,853,572, forward strand.
CTTTATAGAGTGGTATTAGTACCTCCCTTGATCTTGAAGTGCAGAGATCTCAAATTGCGTGCAAAAAGTAAAATATGGAAGTGTATTTTTGCAGTTGTGTGTGTAATGGTCTAATAATAATGCTTTCCAGCTGACAAGCTCAGGATCTTTAACTGCTGAGCCATCATGCCCCTGGGCAAAGCATTGGACACTTTTTAAAAATTGGATGGCTTTGGATCCCTTTTGCGTTGCATGCTTGAAAAACGAACTCCCGTTGTGTCAAGTGGTATAAATTGAAGTGCTTTGTTGTTGGCAACTTTGTTTTGGGCAGTTGTTTCAAAATCTGGTTTTGCACATGTGTGAGACTTCACAGCTACTTTGCTTTTTCAGGGGCTCGAAGAGAGGAGGAGTCCTTCTCTTATTAATCAGAGCACACATCTTTTTAAATTGGATGCCAAATCCTCAGTCTATTGACCAGCACTGGGGCAACATAAATTTTGGGCTCATTTGTGGTTGTAAGCTGAGGACTACCTGTGAGGAGTATTTGGGATGCTTTAACTTAAAAGCTTGGAGGACCATAGATTTGGTTCTCTTTCCCTGTTTATTTTTTTAGGCATTTTTTTATACCAGACTTGTGTCTTTTAACATTGGCTTAAGTGGTTCACACTGCGGTGGAAACTTACTTCAAATCTCACTGAACTTTGTAAGATATTACAAATTTGTACTATTCTTAGAGGTAGTCCTGGACTTATGACCACAATTGGGAATAGAACGTCTCTCACTAAGCAAGGTGATTGTTTAGTGAGTTGCGCCCAATTTTATGACCCTGTTTGCTGCGGTCGGTAAGCGAATCGCCATCCACGGCTGTGAGGCGATCACACAGATGTTAAGGGATTTTGGCATTGGTCCTCATTGACTTTGCTTGTCGGAAGCCGGTGGCATGGCAATTGCATGACCTCGAAACACTGCAATCATAATAAATAATAAATACATAATAGTAAACCATAATAAATAAGAGTGGTGTGGTGGCCTAGAAATGGAGCTCTCACCTCATGATATGAAGGCTGTGAGTTCAATTCTAAGTAGAGGCAGATATTTCTTTCTCCGGACACAATGAGAATATATCTGCTGAACAAAACTCTGTATTGGAGACAGGAAGGGCATCTGGCCAGTAAACACTCAGCTCCAGTTGCCCAGGCTCCACCCTGCAAGGGATTATGGGGTCATAAAAAGGAGATGAAACCCTAATAAAAACGTGCCAGTTGCCAAGCATCCAAATTTTGATCACATGACTATTTTTAGACTGCAGCGGTCATAAGTGGGAGGACCAATTAAACGTCCTCGGTTAACAAAAACAAACACAAAAATCGCCTGTTGTTTTGCAGTTGGCTAAGGGACGCCTGCGGTCAGCTGATCCAGAGCGGTTACGAGACCTCAAGTAAAGTCTGGAGCGGAAGTCAAATGGTGACCAATTTCCACGAAATGGGAATAACGGATGCATCGTTTCCCATTCTGCAGGTAGGAATTTTTCACCCTACATGAAAATCATGTTTGAAGAGGTCATCTTCAAAATTCTTTGGAACTCAATGGTAAAAATACAACACGGGTAGTCCTTGACTTACAACTGTTCGTTTAGTGACTGTTCAAAGTTACAACGGCACTAAAAAAAATGTGACATGACGGTGTTTCATAGTTACAACAGAGGTGGGATTCGGCAGGTTCTGACCAGTCTTGGAGAACCGGTAGCGGAAATTTTTAGTAGTTTGGAGAACCAGCAAATACCACCTCTGACTGACCCCACCCCAAACTCTTCTCTGCCTCCCATCGAGTCCCAGCTGATTGGCTGGGTCTTATTTGGTTGCCCTGCACAGGAGAATGGAGCTGGAAAGCAGGTTAGTGGGGTGGGGAGGGAATGGGGATTTTGCAGTAACCTTCCCCTGCCACACCCACTAAGCCACACCCACAGAACCAGTAGTAAAAATACTTGAAACCCACCAAGTTACGACCTTTGCAGCATCCCTGTGATCACGTGATCAGAATTCAGATGTTTGGCCACTAGCATGTACTTATGACAGTTACAGTGTCCCGGGGTCATGTGATCCCCTTTTGTGACCTTCTGACAAGCAACGTCAATGGGGAAGCCAGATTCGCTTAATAGCCAGGTTACTAACTTGTCAACTGCAGTGATTCACTTAACAGCTATGGCAAGAAAAGATTTAACAGATGTCTCACTTAACAGCATTAATTTTGGGCTCAATTGTGGTTGTGAGTCAAGGACTACCTGTACTAATATTCATCTGGCTAAAACAAACTTACCCAATATTCTTATGTTGTTTGGATTTTGCTCTGTGGTTACCTAGTAATTAAATACTAGTAGAAGTGAATATTTGTAGCTCAGGGTTTATTTTGTTTATTTATCTTAATTGTATCCCACTGTTTTAATTTTTTACAAATACCTGAAGGCGGTGAACATGTAATATTCCTTCCTCCTTCTATTTTCCCCAAAACAACAACCCTGTGAGGTAAGTTGGGCTGAGAGAGAGAGAGAGAGAAAAGGGAGATGGGTGCAAAGTCACCCAGCTAAGATGGACTTTCATGGCGAAGATGGACTTGAATTTAAGTCTTCTGGTTGTAGGGTTGAACTGTGGGGTCCTTGATGCTCTTTGACCTTGGTTGTTTTCCTGCAGATGTTTCCTTACCCAACTAGGTAACATCAATACTAAAAGGGAATGGGGTTACTCTCTGCTGATATACTAGCAACCAGCCCTGTAGGAGTATTCTTCAAAAGGGTTGGTGGACCAAAACATCTCCTTTCTGAATGCACAATTGTGCGATTCTTGTTGTTTTGAATACAGTGGAAACACAGAAGTCCCATCCCCATGGAATAATTATGTGGGTTCTTTAAAGCCGCTGTTTACCTTAGAAAGGAATAGAATAGAATATGAATATGAATAGAATAGGAATAGAATAGGAATAGAATACAAATAGTATAGAATATGAATAGAATAGAATATGAAAAGAATAGAATAGAATAGAATAGAATAGAATAGAATAGAATAGTATAGAATATGAATAGAAAGGAATAGAATAGAATATGAATAGAATAGAATACGAATAGAATACAAATAGAATACAATATGAATAGAATAGAATATGTAAAGAATAGAATAGAATAGTATAGAATATGAATAGAAAGGAATAGAATAGAATATGAACAGAATAGAATAGAATAGTATAGAATATGAATAGAATAGAATATGAATAGAATAGTATAGAATAGAATATGAATAGAATAGTATAGAATAGAATAGTATAGAATATGAATAGAATAGAATATGAATAGAATAGAATATGAAAAGAATAGAATAGAATAGTATAGAATATGAATAGAATAGAATATGAATAGAATAGTATAGAATAGAATATGAGTAGAATAGTACAGAATAGAATAGAATAGAATAGTATAGAATATGAATAGAATAGAATATGAATAGAATAGAATAGAATAGAATAGAAGGAGTTGGAAAGGACCTTGGAGATCTTCTAGTCCAGTTTCCTGTCCAATGTTGGAGCATCCACAACTTCTGGTGGCAAGCTGTTCCACTGACCAACTGTTCTCACTGTTAGGAAGTTTCTCCTTCGTTCCAGGTTGCTTCTCTCCTTGAATGGTTTCCATCCATTGTTTCTTGTCCTGCCTTCAGGTGTTTTGGAAGATAGGTGGACCCCCTCTTCTTGGTGGCAACTGTTTTGCTCTTTTCTAGAAACATCTTCACGCTGTGCTCGAAAAGGAAGAAAAGTTCCCTGGGTTAGAAAATACAGTTTCCGTTCCAGTTATAAGTCCTTCAACTCAAGTTATCCTGAAAGGTCTATTTATGGTCATCCACTATCTGTTCAAAGGAAATCACAGGTCAGTAAAGCTTGGAATGGAATGGTCAGTAAGGGAATGGAAATGTACCAATTGCGGTCCTCATAATCACACGTATTTGGGGGATTTAGTTACATTTTCAGTTTGCTTCTGCTTAGGTTTGCTGACGATTACCGAATTGCCCTGCAGCAAACCTTCACCTGGATGAATGAAAATCCACCTGATACTCTGGATAAGAATGGTTTCTTGGTCTGTTACCGGAAAAAAATGCGACACAAAACGGCCGTAAACAGCCTCAATTTCTGGTGCTTGAATCCAGCTGTGGTAAGCTGGCTAGTTGTGATGATAACATCTGCATTTTTAGGGACTAACAACCCAACCCAATAGTAACCCTTGGCTTTGAATGCTTCAGGACTGGCTGAATGGAAGACACAGCCCATGTTAGCCTTTGGTAGCCTAATGTCAGACGAGAATAGAGCTAGTCCTTGACATATAACCATTTGTTTAGTGACCATTTAAAGTTGCAACTGTGCTGAAAAAGTGACTTATGACTATTTTTTGCACTTACTTCTATTACAGTAACCTCACAGTCACATGATCAAAGTTTGGGTGCTTGGCAACTGGCATGTACTTTTGACAGAGCATTCCAGGGTCATGCTATCCTAACTGGCTTCCAACAAGCAAAGTTAAGGGGGAAAGCCAAATTTGCTTAACAACTATTATTATCTGGGGTTTTTTTTTTTTTTCTTGTTGGTTTGGGGTCTTTTTTGCACACTGAGTGCTTCCAGGTTGAAAGGATTAGCCGGTGACATCACCGTTGCCGTGAGGATGCTTGGCTGGGGACTCCATTTGTGTCCCCAGCAGGAGCTGGAGTGACGGACGGGAGCTCAACCCTGCTCCATAGGAGCTCTTGGGTCTCAAACGCGGCCTTGCTAACCTCCTGCCCAGTTTTCCAGCCATTCAAGCCACTGTGCTCCTATGTTAGTAACTTAACAGATTCAAGTGATTTACTTAACAGCCAGGGCAAAACAGGTTGTAAAATTGAGTGTGACTCACTTAACAACTGCCTTGCTTAAAGTCTGTAGAGATTCTCAGTTATGGTTGTCCCAAAGGTACTTTTGCAGGAGGCAATTGAGCTTCATTGCTTTTTCTTTTGGAGACGTTTCACTTATCATTCCAGAAGCTTCTTCAGTTCTGACAGGATAGTAGGGAATGAACGGATTTATACTCCTTGTGGACAGCTGGTCATTTGCATCCTTTTAGAGCAGGGGTCTCCAACCTTGGCTCCTGGAAGCCTGGCGGACTTCAACTCCCAGAGTTCCACAGCCAGCAAAGCTGGCTGTGGAATTCTGGGAGTTGAAGTCCACCAGGCTTCCAGGGGCCAAGGTTGGAGACCCCTGTTTTAGAGAGTTCTTGGGGCCACCTGGAGGTTTGTCTGTGGCCTCAGGGTCACCTGAGTAGCGCTCCTGGTTCCTGCAGTTCTTACTCTGGAAATCCATTCCTAAAACTCCCACACCATTCAAAGGACGTTCATCCCAAATTGTATAGCTAAAATTCGGTAGAGATTCTCAGTCATCCTGATCGTGGTTTTCCCAAAAATGCTTTTTCAGGAGGCAACTGGACTTCCTTGGCTTTTTTTTTTGGTTTTGTTTTTTTTCTTTTGAAGATGTTCTCTTTGCACTTCTCATCCAAGAAGCTTCCTCAGCTCTGACGGGATGGTGGGGAATAGAAGGATTTGTATTCATTCCATTCCATCTTCAAAAGAAACAAAGACAGTTAAATCCCGTTGCTTCCTGAAAAAGCACCTTTGGGACAACTGCCTTGCTTAACCATGATAATTCTGCTCTCGACTGTAATAAGTTGAGGACTACCGGTAGCCACGTTTTGGGGTTTTTAAAGATGAAAGCCGCAAACCCTTTGTTAGGGATAACATTGTTTTACCCTAACTGGTTTAGGTAAATAATAATATGTAATCATAGTTTATAAGTTAAAGTGTCTGCAACTTTTAACTGTGAGATAGTAATTAAGGGAGTGGTTGTGAAAGCACTTTAAAAGAAGCAAGGCTGCAGCTTGCTCTCTCTCTGGCTTTGATGATCCCTGATTACTGCAAGGACTCAAGACTGCATTGCTCGAACGGGAGAGAAAACAAAGGACTGACTTGTAAGTGAACTGACATAGGATATTCTAAACGGACTTTGCTAACTGAATATCCCTGAATGGACTGACTAAATGATACATGACTATTGGACTGTTATTTTGACTATGCTATGAACTCATAATGGAATAAACTATATTTTTGATAGCACAAGCGTATCTGTTATTTTTACTGTATGTTAATAAACATACAAGCTTAGCTCACTCATTTATCTGTGTGCCTATCTGACTAACGCTGCACATTCTGTTTAGCTTGTCTCCCTAACCCTGGTTGGGGAAACCAGGCTTAACACCCTTAAAATATTTTTCTCTTCTCTTCTTTATTCTCCGTAGGCCTTTTCCGATTTAAGCAGTGTGGTCCGATCCATCGTTTTAACCTCAGGGACGCTTTCTCCCATGGATTCCTTTTCCTCCGAGCTTGGGGTTAACTTTTCCATTCAGCTTGAAGCCAACCATGTCATTAGAAATTCACAGGTAAAACTCCCCCCCCTACCTCCACCAGCTGGTTCCCTCTGCTGTTAAGGACGCTTGGAAGACTTGGAGGTTAAGAATTTTTTTTTTTTCGAAGTACAACTTATGACAGGTCGTTTAGTGACTGCTTGAAATTATATGGACCTCCCTCAGGCTATTTACGATCTGGATTTAAAGTCCTGATGGCTGCAGAGGTGGTTATTCAGCAGGTTTGGACCAGTTCCGGTGTACCAATAGTGGACATTTTGACCTAGTCCACAGAACCGACAAGTACCACCTGTCCATTCATAAAACACTCCTATGCCTGTTTTAGTAGTTGTCATAAAAGAGGGGTGGAGGGAGGAAAGAAATCTGGAAGAGCAGTGCAGCTGTTTGAAAACAAAAGTATATTCCAATTCCTTATCTTTAAAAGACTGTAAGTAAAATACCAGAGATTTTGCCTGTGAATATATTTAATTGGAGAACATGAATGATGACACCCAGCCCGTGAATGTGTTCAATTGGAGAATCTGATTTATGAGACACCCAGGGGGGAGGGGGGGAAACAGGGTCACGGGACTGTAAATGATGTATGCCAGAGTTGGCTTTCTACAGGGCAGTGCCAGTATGTTTGAAAAATGGACCTTTTTTTCAGTGCTGTTGTAATTCTGAACAGTCACTAATGAATTGTTGTAAATCAAGGATTCTTCTCATCATCATCCTCTTTTAATGATCCCATAATCCCTTGCGGAGTGGAGTCTAGGCAGTTGAATGGAGCTGAGTGTTTACTGGCCGGATGCTCTTCTTGTCACAATGCAGAGTTTTTTTCAGCAGATATATTCTCAGCTCCACCTCTAGGCCACCGCACACTCGTTGTAAGCCAAGGACTATCTGTACTTTATTGGATGAGGTGCATCGCCTCCTTTAAAATCCTGTTTTGTCTGCTGTTTTGTTCATCCTGGACATTTTATTCCTCAGTAAGCTTGCTTACCAATGCCCAATTCAATATCCCAACAGGTCTGGGTTGGTACCATTGGAGCCGGCCCGAAACACCGGCAGTTACGGGCAACTTTCCAACATACAGAAACCTTTGAGTTTCAAGATGAAGTCGGTGAGCTCTTGCTATCAGTCTGTCAGACGGTGCGACGTGGGGTGTTGTGCTTTCTGCCCTCTTACAAGGTAAAGCCCACCGTTCTTTTCCATAAAGATGTGTGTGTGTTTGTGTGTGTGTGTATGTTGGACTCTTCTGCTTCTGTCAAACTCATCCATCTCCTGGAACCAATTAACAATAAGTACCGAGGTACCATTGTACAAACACAATTAGGGGACTGGAAGCTAAAACATACAAAGAACCGTTGCTGGAATTGGATATGTCTAGTTTGATGAAAAAAAGGACCAGTGGGTGACATGATAGCAGTCTTTTCAACATTTGAGGGGCTGCCCGCAGAGAAGAGGGAGTCAAGCTCTTCTCCAAAGCCCCTGAAGGCAGAACAAGAAGCAACAGGTGGAAACTAATGCAGGAAAGAAGCAACTTAGAACTAAGGAGAAATTTTCTGACAGTGAGAACAATTAATCAGTGGAACAGCCTGCCTCCAGAAGTTGTGAATGCTCCAACACTGGCAGTTTTAAAGAAGAGATTGGACAACCATTGTCTGAAATGGTATAAGGTTTCCTGCCTAAGCAAGGGGTTGGACTAGAAGACCTTCAAGGTCTCATCTCTTCCCTTCCTTTTCCTCCACTTCACTCCCCTATCCTATACTACACTATATTACTCCTATCCTATCCTATTCTATTCATTAAAAACTTAAAGGTCTGTTTGTCTATGCCTAAATGGATATATACATTGACTTCCTTTCTTCTCCCCCCAAGGGGAGGCGGGAAACGGCTGCTCCAAATCAGCCATTTTATCCCCTTCACTTTTACTACTCCTTCAAAGGGTGGCCTTTTGTATATCTGTCGGCATCCAGTGATTGATTCAGTCTCCTATTTTAAGCCAGGCCCATCGATGCGAGCGTTAATTGTGACCATTTTTTTTAAAAAAAATGGTCCCTGATCCCAAAGTCTTGCACGCCTTACCGAGGGGCTCAGCCGGTAAATTAACGTGAGCGATAAAAACATTTTACTCCGATTGGTAGCTTCCCAGAGAAGCACACATATCCCGTTAAAAGAGAATATTATAAAGTGAAAAGATTACTCAGGAGAAAAAAAACCTGAGGTGCTTTTAAACAAGATTAAGATAAGGGGTCATTAAGATGCCTGTCGCCCAGCTGTCTGCTTTTCAGAGACATCCTGCATCTTGGCATGATTCGTTCAATATGTCTCCTATCCCAATTCAAGAGTGTGGGAAAGAAAAAAAGTCTTAATCCTTTTACATCTCAGGGACGCTGCGATGGGAAACTTTATATGGTACCGATAGACTTCAGCACAGAGATATTCTCATTCCTTCTTTATTATTGGGGAAAATTTTGACTGATCTTAGTGACAACTCTTCCTCTCGAAGGTTGGTTTGGACAAGGGCCAGAGCGCTAAGTATACAACCGTAAGCATTTCTGTACAAAATGAATTACGTGCAAGGGAGAGGGTGAACGGCCATTTTTCATCCTGGCTGCGTCATTCAGGTCCATGGGAAAAGCAGGCCCACAAAACTATAAGAATTAACCCCCTCGATTGTTTTAAATTAAATCTGGGATTGGAGCAAGGAGAGCATACAAAGCGTTTGTGGGCCATTGGTGAACTTTCTTTGTTAGTTCCTTGCCGAGAAACCAAAACTTATTTTTCTCCATCTTGGTTTTAACATAAATATTGCCTGTATGTTGCATTTTTGGATGAGGTTTATAGCAGTTCTGTTATAACCCTAATGCTTCCTCCTTTATTTTTTTCTTTTCCACCACAAAGAATGTCATTCTTTTTAGTTTTCTGTCCTTGGTCATTCTTTTAAAACAGCTTGGGAATACAGGTAGCCCACAACTTACAATAGTTCACTTAGTAACCGGTCAAAGTTACCACAGCACTGGAAAAAGTAACTTATGACCGTTTTTCACAACTACAACCATTGCAGTATTCCCTTGGCCTGGCATCAAAATTCAGTTGCTTGGCAACTGACTTATGTTTATGACAGTGGAAGTCATGCTATCATCACCTTTTGAAACCTTCTGGCAAGCAAAGTCAATGGGGAAACCGGATTTGCTTAACAACCATGTTGCTAACTTAATGACAGTGAGTCACTTAGCAACTTCGGCAAGAAAGGTTGCAAACTCACTTAACAAATGTTTCACGTAGCAACAGAAATTTTGGGCTCAATTGTCATAAGTCGAGGACTATCTGTACTGCAAACCAAAACTCTAGGTGCAAATTTTGATCTGGCAGTGGGGGATTTTCGTTTGTGTTGTGAAATACACAAGATTTTGGCACCGAAAGAAGAGAATGTTTATAGGTCAAGGTTGAGCTGTGAGGTCCTTGGTGCTCTTTGAACTTGTTTCCTTGCAGATGTTTCATTACCCAACTAGGTAGCATCATCAGTGCTACAAAGGAATGGAGTTTGCTCTCTATTTATATACAAGTGACTTTCCCTACCAGTATTGATAGAGATATTCTTGGTGATTCTTTGTTTATTGTATTATTCATTGTTAGCTTGTTTGCCTGAGTAGGTAGCTCCTTGATTGAGATATTGTTATGGCAATTATTATTTACTCGGATAAACAAGCTAACAGTAATCAAAGAACGAACAAGAACACTCACACAAATCTTGCAACCAAAAAAGCCAATGCAATCCTAAGTTGCATTAACAGAGGGATTCAGTCAAGATCAAGGGAGGTACTAATGCCACTCTATAAAGCCTTAGTAAAACCACACCTAGAATACTATATCCAGTTTTGGTCACCACACTATAAAAAAGATGTTGCGACTCTAGAAAAAGTACAGAGAAGAGCAATCAGGATGATTAGGGGCCTGGAGGCTAAAACATACGATGAACGGTTGCAGAAACTGGGCCTGGCTAGTCTAGTAAAGAGAAAGACCAGGGGAGATATGATAGCGGTCTTCCAATATTTGAGGGGCAGCCACAGAGAGGAGGAAGGGGTCAAGCTATTTTCCAACATACCCAAAGAAATAATGGATGGAAACTGATCAAGGAGACATTCAACCTGGAAATAAGGAGGAATTTTCTGATAGTGAGAACAATCAACCCATGGAACAGAAGTTGCCTTCAGAAGTTATGGGAGCTTCATCACTGGAGGCTTTCAAGAAGAGACCGGGCTGCCCTCTGTCAGAAATGGTGTAGGTCCTCCTGCTTGGGTGGGGGGGTGTTGACTAGATGACCTACAAGTTCCCTTCCATCTCTGTTATTCTGTTAAATCTGACTGGGCAAGCCACTAGTATGTCAATAGAGCAAACCCCCCACTCCCTTGTAGTACTGATGATGTAACCTAGTTGGGTAATGAAACGTCTGCAAAAAAGCTCAGAGAGCACTCAATATTGTGGCTGCAAGAACTTTGTTTATCCTGTCTTGTGTGCCTATAGATACCCTTACACCATTGCACATGGCACACTCATATTTGTTGATTTATTCATCTGATTTAGCAACATTGTGGCTGGCCTCCGTTACGGGAGGGCACTTGTGCACCCACCTCCACTCCCATGACTGGAGCTTCACACGCACACACTTGCTCATTTCTCCCACGGCCCGCTTAGTGACCCACGACCTGGAAGTTAGGGACCCCCAGCTTAGAGAACCTTACTGGAAGACACACAGATGAGATTGTTAAGCCTGGTCCCCCAACCAATGTTAAGGGAACACGCTAAACAGAATGTGCAGCATTAGTCAGTTAGGCAGACAGGTAAATGTGTGAGATAAGTTTGTATGTTAGTTAAACACTCAGTAAAAAGCAGATACGCTTGTGCTATCAAAATATAGTTTATTCCATTTAAGATTTATAGCATAGTCAAAAACAGTCCATTAGTCATGTATCATTTCAGTCAGTCCATTCGGGGATACTCAATTTGCAAAGTCCGTGTTGAATATTCAATGTCAGTTCACTTACAATAAATCAGTCCGTATTATCTCTTCTCACAATTGAGAAATCAACACTCCTTTCTCTCTCCCGTTCCAGTAGGAAAAAACGCAGTCATCAATCCATCCAGTAATTAGGGATCATTAAACCAGAGAGTGAGCTGCTGTTGTCTTGCTCCTTTTATGGTGCTTTTACAACCACACCCTTAAAAAGTTACACACACTTTAACCAACAAACCATGATAACTTATTTATTATTTTACCTAAACCAGTTAGCGTAAACAATGTTATCCCTAACAGAGATGTCACTCTGAGATCTGTTACTTTTGTCAAATGGACACTGGGGTCTTTTACGGGCTCTTTTGCAAGTCCAGTATAGAAACAAAGAGCTACTCAAACCTTTAAGTGTGGAGCATTGAATTGCTGGACATATTGATGGGACACTAAATCTCATTTTTTTAGGTGTTTCTACCCCTTCTTATTTGGGGGAGGGAAAAAAATTCCCCCTAAATTTCCTTACTGATTCTAGTTTATGTTGGAAGTACATACGTCCCTAAGGGTAGCCGAAATAATGGGGGGAGGAGGGGGGGAGAAATGGTCAAATATTTCTCATATTAGGTATCTTGCGCAGGAATGTTTCAGGTGCAGGGAAGAGAGTGATCTGAATTGCTAAATAAATTCAACAAATTTTTCTTCCCCCCCCCACACAAAAAAAAATAAAAATATAAGGCAGCCCATTGAGTTCCCCCCGCTTTTAAAAACATGAGGATTTGAGCGCTGGCTGTTAAAGTGAACCGATGGCAACATCACAAACTTGAAACAAAGGCCAAAAAAAGCATTTTCCAGTGCCGGGCTTGTAACAGGACCATTAATGAGGGCAGAGAGGCTTGAATGCAATTTGCACATTCTTGGGTTTCAAAAAGAGAGTTTGAGGTTGTGTGTTATTAATGCACCCGAACATCTGGAACTGTGTAAAAGCCACAGACATTGAGCAAGTGCAGTGCTTCCCCAGCTAGGTCTGACGCTGACCCATTTCCTCCCTGGTGAGATGCTTTCTTTTTTAAAAAGTTGGAAACAATAAAACGACAATATCCAGATAAGAGGAGGGGGGAGCTTCTTTTGTTTTGGCGTCTGCACATGTGTGGGACAGCGCCGAAGACTGCGTGGGCTGGGAAGAAAAAGGACGGCGTGTTCAGCGAGAGTGCAGGAATTTCACTTGAATTGTCCTTAACTTTGAACTTGTATCCAGGTATGCGGATAATCCTCGGCTTACGGCAGTTCATTTAGTGACCATTTGAAGTTATAACAGCACGCAACACTTACAAAAGTAATTTAAGGCTATTTTCACACCGACCGTCGCATGATCAAAATTCGGACACCTGGGAATTGGCATGTAGAGGAGGTCCTTGACTTAACAACAATGCATTTAGTGACCGTTCGAACCCACAACAGCACTGAAAAACGTGCCTGGTTTTCATACTTAAGACCGTTGCAGGATCCCCAGGGTCATGTGATCAAAACTCTGAAGCTTGGTAGCTGACTCGTATTTATGATGGTTTCAGTGTCCGGGGGATGGTGGTCAAGGGATTCCCCCTTTGCAACCTTCTGATGAGCAAAGTCAAGGGGGAAGCCAGATTCACTTAACACCCGTGTTACCAGCTTAACAAGTGCCGTTATTCGTTTAGCAACCTTGGAAAGGAAGGTCATAAAGTGGGTTAAAATATATTTCATGTCATTGTATAAGGTTCATAAACTGGAATCGTCATGGTAACAGATCAGCCAATGGGGACTGTTTGGATAGACATGGCAACAGGTCAGCCAATGGGGACTGTTTGGATAGACATGGCAACAGGTCAGCCAATGGGGACTGTTTGAATTGACATAGTAACAGGTCAGCCAATGGGGACTGTTTGAATTGACATAGTAACGGGTCAGCCAATGGGGGACTTTGAATTGACATAGTAACAGGTCAGCCAATGGGGACTGTTTGAATTGACATAGTAACAGGTCAGCCAATGGGGACTGTTTCGATAGACATGGCAACAGGTCAGCCAATGGGGACTGTTTGGAAACTGAAACATAGTATTTGTTTGTATGGGGCCATAAGAGACAGTTCAGAGTCTGGGCGTGGCTTTGACTTGCTGAACTGTATATGAGAGTTGGTTTGTCCTCTGTAAATCTAGGCCTCTGTATCTCTCCACTCTGTAATGACTTGCCTCTGAGAATATTGCTTCTGTGTTCCTGATTTTGAATGCTGACTTCTACTGTATGGTGTTGTATATAAAGAAGTTTTTCTTATGAAGGTGAATCCTACGGAATTATTTACTTGTGTGCTGGTCGGATGTGCTGCAATACTCACTTCACAACTGACTTGCTTAGGAATGGAAATTTTGGGCTCAGTTGTGGTTGTAAGTTGAGGACTACTTGTACTGCCTTATCCCAGACTTGATGTATTCATGATATTTATTTAGTTATCATATTTATAAAGCTGCCCGTCTCACAGAATGGGCCTCTGGGGTTTATAACCCCTAAAGGGTTATAAATTAGTAATATCGAAAACAATCAACAATTAAGCCACGAGTCCATAACTGAAAGGAGAATGACAATTACAATGAAGCCAAGTCATCAGCTCAAGATTCCCTTGAGACTCCCAGCTGACCCAATGAAGTTTTGAGAGACTTAAGGAAAGTTGACAGGAATAGAACCAACCCCAGAATAACAGAATAAAAGTTGGAAGGGACCTTGGAGATTCATATGAAGAAAGGTTGAAGGAATTGGGTATTGGCCAATCTAGAGAAAAGAAGGACTAGGGGGCACATGATAACAGTATTCCAGTATTTGCGGCACTGCCACAAAGATGAAGGGGTCAACTCGTTTTTCCAAAGCACTTGAAGGCAAGGCTAGAAACTGAAGACAATGGATAGAAACTGATGAAGGAGACAAGTAACCTGGAATTGAGGAGAAACATCCCAACTATGAGGACAATTAACCAGTGGAATAGCTTGCATTCAAAAGTTGTGGGTGTTCCAACACTGGAGGTTTTAAAGAAAGGATTGTACAGCTATTTGTCTGAAATGTATATGGTTTTCTGCCTAAGCAGGGAGTTGGACTAGAAGACCTCTAAGGTCCCTTCCAACTCTTATTATTTTATGTTCAAAGCCAGAAATCATGATGAATCCAGATAAATCTCCAGGTGGCCTTAAAAACCCTCTCAAAGGATGCAAATGACCAGCTGTCTGCAAGGAATTTAAATCCTTCTGTTCCCCACCATCCAGTCAAAGCTGAAGAAGCTTCTTAGATGAGAAGCTTCTTGGATTTTCTGCAAAGAAAATCCAGAAAGTCCAGGTGTCTCTTAAAAAAGCACCTTTGGGACAAGGAACCGAAATACAGATTATTTCGGTCCAGAAAATAGAACATCTGTAACAAAAAGAGCATTTTAGAGCCAAGGCTGTTCGACTGGACTTAGGATTAAACAATGATTTCTGGTAATATCTACAATTTTTAATAGGTGTTTTTTAAAAGTAGATTTTTATCTTGCTTTTATTATTTTATAAGTGGCTCAAGGTAACAAACCTACACAATACTCCTTCCTTCTCCTATTTTACCTAGACCAAAAATCCTGTGAGATGAGTTGCGCTGAGCATGAATGATCAGCCTAAACTCACTCAGCCAGCTTTCATGACTAAGGTGGGATTGGAACTCAGGATCTCTTGATAATTAGCCCAAGGACACCAGGCCAGTTTTCATGCTAAGAGGGGACGAGAATTCCCTGTCTCGTGATAATTGGCTCAAAGTCACCCAACTGGCTTTCATGCCTAAGCCGGGACTAGAACTCACCATCTCCTGTGATTGGCCCAGAGTCACCCAGCTGACTTTCATGCCTAAGGCGGGACTACAACTCACCATCTCCTGTGATTGGCCCAAACTCACCCAGCTGGCTTTCATGCCTGAGACGGGACTAGAACTCACTGCCTGGTGCCTTAACTACCAGACCACTGTAACCACTAGTTTATTTTTAATTTAATTTTTTTTCATCCTATTTATATAACTGCATCCGTTGCCACAATGCTTACAACTTCCAATTCCCGTTTCCCCCCTCCCCCAAATATAGTTGCCGAAAGGAGCAGAGAGTTTACACAATACAAGATCAATTCCCGCCCTCATCATGAATGGCTTTCGTCCATATCTTATTGCCAAGAAAAGCAGCGAGACAAGAATCGGAAGGCATGGCTGACATGCAATTAAATGTGGAGCCAGAAGAAATAATGGCTCTTAAATTTTCAAAGTTGATACCTTAGTGTGGTTGGATTTGGCATCTTTTTTTTATTTTTTTAATCTGTTGAGGTGGGTTTCCTTGGTGGGTTGGTTGCTCCTATTGATTAATGTGGGCAGATACAGATCAACCCATTTCATATTTTCGGTAATGTTTCAGAGGTGTGACTGTAAACCTTTGATGGATTTCTCATCAGTGCTTCTTTTTGAAAAATATGAACGTTAATAGAATAAGAAAGAAGGGCCCATCTTGGAGGGCCACAGGTGGTTAGTTGGGGGACCAGCCAGCAGTTAACCACTCGTTTAGGATATTTGATTCTATTTCATTCTTTCTCTCCTTACCAATCCATGAGATTGATTTATGCAGGGAGCATCGGTAGGCTGCGGTTTAATTCTTTCTTATTCTCTCCTCATAGCGCATATCTTAAATAGGGTTTTAATGGAGAGGGGATAATGTTGGAATGGAATGATACATTCATTATATGCAGCCTGTGTGGAAACTGGTTTCGTTTAGGAATGCTGTGGGGATGCAGGAATTCTGTGATTTCTTTTTTTTAATGTCTTTTGGGCAATATTGGGGTGGGAATGGGAGAACACTGGGAGCAAACTGTTCAGAAAGAAAGAGAAGGGAGAAAGAGAAAAAAAAGAAAGAAAGAAAGAAAGAAAGAAAGAAAGAAAGAAAGAAAGAAAGAAAGAAAGAAAGAAAGAAAGATGGCAAAGCAAGGAGAAGGAGAGAAAGAAAGAAAAAGAAGGAGAGGAAGGAAGAAAGAGAAGGGAAGGAAGGAAGGAAAACCACAAATATTTGGCTTCAGGACAATTTAGAGGAGCTAAATTGTGAAAGAATGGTAGTGGAAGACTTTCCCATCTAATATTAAGAAAGTAATTATTAAGAGAATTTTACTGAAACATTGCCATTTTTAGATTGAATCTTGGCTGGTGGTATCAAGAGGCTAGGAACATCTGTGCTTATGGAATTTGTAAGGCCGCCCAACTTACATTTATTGTTTTGGACAGCGTTACATCAGATTTTTATAAAAAAACCACTTTTGAACAGAAAGAACATTAAACCTGGACAGTCGTACACATCTTCCTCTGCTGATCAGCCTTTTTCTCAGAATGGAATTGAAACAGTATGTTCCCTTCAACCATCTGATTTTAAATTTAAAAATATTCTCCAGTTGTTGACCGTAATCCCTTCTCAGATAGAAAGGATCTCCTCACTAGTTAAGACAAGAGGACTTTCACAGTTGAATTTCACCTTCTTTCCCTTATCGTTTTTTTTTTAAAATATTAACTGTATTAAAGATATATAATTCCAGCAGTAAAAACTAATAGAGGTAGTTCTCGACTTACAACCATTTGTTTAGTGACTGTTTGAAGTTACCATGGCACTGAAAAAAGGGACTTATGAACATTCTACAGAGGAATTATTGAGTGTCATCTGTACCTCTATAACTGTCTGGTTTGGTTCTGCAACCCAACAAGACAGAAGCAGACTTCAGGGGATAATTAGGATTGCAGAAAAAAACATTACTACCAACCTCTCTTCCATCGAGGACCTGTATGCTGCAGGACTCAAAAAGAGGCTTGTGAAAATCTTTACAGACCCCTCACATCCCGGACATAAACTGTTTCAACTCCTTCCCTCAAAACGACGCTATAGAGCACTGCACACCAGAACAACTAGACACAAGGACATTTTTTCCCCGAACGCCATCACTCTGCTAAACAAATAATTCCCTCAACCCTGTCCAACTATTTACAAAGTGTACACTACTATTACTGTTAATCTTCTCATCCCTCCTTATCACCCATCCCCTCCCACTTGTGACTGTAGGACTGTAACTTTGTGGCTTATATCCTTACGATTTATATTGACTTTTTCCTAGTATGATTTGATTGCTTATTTGTACCCTATGATTATCATTAAGTGTTGTACCTAATGATTCTTGATGAATGTATCTTTTCTTTTTATGTACACTGAGAGCATTTGCACCAAGACAAATGCCTTGTGGTCCAATCACACTTGGCCAATAAAGAATTCTACTCTATTTTCACACTTACAACCGTCGCAGCATCCCCATGGGTCAAGTGATCCAAATTCAGACACTTGGCAACTGACTCACATTTATGACTGTTGCAGTGTCCCCGGGGTAATCCGGTGATCTCCTTTTGTGACCTTCCCTCAAGCAAAGTCAATGAGGAAGCCAGATGCACCTCACAAGCGTGTAAACTTATTTTCCAAAGCACTTGAAGGCAGGACATAAAACAACGGATGGAAACTAACTAAAGAGAGAAGCAGACTGTAATTAAGGGGCAATTTCCTGACAGTCAGAACAATTAAATCAGTGGAATGACTTGCCCTCCAGCAGTTGTGGGTGCTCCATCACTGGAGGTTTCCAAGAAGAGATTGGAGGGTCATTTGTCTGAAATATGATATCTCCTGCCCAAGCGGGGATTTGGACGAGTCCAGGGGTCGCCAATCTTTTGGACCTCAGGGACCACCAAATTCATAATTTTAAATCCCACAGACCAGAGACTGTGGGAAATCTCAAAAAAAAAAAGTCTGCAGGAAAATTCCCCACCCCGTTTTCCTGCTGATCGATCTTTATTTGGGATCGCAGGATACCGTCTCCAGCTCCATTCTCAGGGGGAGAGAGAGAGACTTTTGGCTTCATGCAAGGAAAGCAGCAGAAGCAGCAGAAGTCTTTCTTTCTCTCCCCCAAACTCCGCCAGAAATGGAGTCTTTGCTGGCGCAGCTTCTTGGAGCAGGAGGCCTTGCAGGGTCCCAAAGACTCATTTCTGGTGGAGTTTGGGGGAGAGAGAGAAAGACTTGTGCTGCTTTCCTTGCGTGCAGCCAAAAACAGAAGAAAGAAGAAGCAGAAAGCATGGTGGCCAGGTGAGGCTAGTGGGGCAAGTTCCCCCCCTCTGCCCTTTCCCCCCTCCCCTCACTACCTCATGTTGTACGCAATGCAAGCGACGCAAGGCTTGTATTCCCGCAGGCCATATGGACGGCGCAGCCTTGAGTTCCCCTACAGTCTGGATTAATTGCTTTGGGGTGTGCTTTGGGGGTGACATTTCTCTGTGGACCACCAAAATTTTCTTGCAGACCACCAGTGATTTCCAGCCCACTGGTTGGCAACCACTGAACTAGAAGACCTTTGGGGTCCCATCCAACTCTATCACTGTCAATAAGCATGATAGCAATGGAGGCTATATGGTCCATAGACCAAATTTACCACATCTTTAGAGAAAGATGTGTTCAGCTACACACAAGGATCTAGACTCCAGAGTGACCGCTGGCCCTTGGCTTTTTGCACGCAGAAGGCTATTTTCCAGCCCTGACTTCACTTCGCATAAATCAGCAAGGCCTAGTCACAGTCGATGACATGACATCTCAAAATTACAGGCTGAACTGGCAGATGGGACTTTTTCCCACCCGGGATGGCAGCTTCGTTTAATAATTAATTGCACTGTTAGTTTAACTATCTCATACGCATAGCAACAGGAAAATAAGTGAAGAAGAATGCACAGTCGCCCCAATTCCTTTCGTTCTGATCAAAAGAGGTTCAAAAGAACTTACTTGGCGATGTAATCTAATTTCCTCTTCAATTATTACATCCAACAGAAAGATTTGCACAATTTAAGCAAAGAACCAGGGTGTAAAATATTGTCTGCCTTTCATCTACAAACATTTCTGTTTTTGTTCTTTTACTTTTTCTTCTCTTCTGGAGCACTTTGTAGCAATTGCAAAATTTAAAAATGAAGCGCAAAATAATACAGGCTATTGACTAATCAAAGAGGAATTAAAGAGCAAAGAGCAACCTGGAATTAAAGAGAAACTTTCTAACACTGAGGACAATTAACCAGTGGAACAGCTTGCCACCAGAAATTGTGGGTGCTCCATCACTGGTGCTTTTGAAGAAGAGACTGGACAGTCACTTGTCTGAAATGGTACAGTGTCTCCTGCTTAAGCAGGTGGCTGGACTAGAAGACCTCCAAGATCTCTTCCAGCTTCTATTCCATTCTTACTCCATTCCATTCCATACTTTCTATTCTATTATATTCTATTCCATATTTTCTATTCTATTTTTCATAGTGTTTATTATGTAGAACACAGCTTGTTAGAGCTTTTTACACAACCTATCTATGTCCTTTGCCCATTTGTCGTGTTGAAACAGATGTTTCTTTCTCTCCTTGACCCCTTCTTCAAGGTTCAGTGCTGGATATGGCTGAGATACAGGTAGTCCTTGACTTACAACCATTCATTTAGTGACCATTCGAAGTTACAAGGAAACAAGTGATCTGGGACAGTTTTCCCCACTTATGACCGTTGTAGCATCCCTATGGTCATGTGAACAAAATTCAGATCCTTGGCAATTGGCTCTTATTTACGATGGTTGCAGTGTCCTCGGATCACATGATCTCCCTTTGTGTCCTTCCCAGCAGGCTTCTGACAATCAAAGTCAATGGGTGAAGTCAGATTCCCTTAATGACTTCATGATTCACTTAACAACTGCAGTGATTCGCTTAAGAACCGTAGCCCAAAAAAAGGTTGTAAAATTGGATGTGACTTATTAACAATCTCTTTTCTTTAGAAATGGAAATTCAGGTCCTAATTTGGAGCTCAATTTTGGTTGTAAAGCGAGGACTACCTGCACCAAAAAATTTGTCGCTTCCCTCAAGTGAGGATGTGATGACCCAAAGGGGTGAGGGAGAAAGGCAGTCAGATAATCAGTAGGAGTCCTTTATTAGCTCCAACTTTGCCCCCAATATCCTGGTTACCTTCTGGGCTAGAGAAAAACTCTCTCAGGAACAGCCTTTAGCTGCAGAGAAACAAGTCCAAAACATGGTCAACAAAAACTGTAACTATAAGTCCAATCAAGGCAAAATGAGGTAATTAGTCCGGCAGGGCAGGAGCAAGAATTCTAGATGTGAAAGCACGGCATTAACACGGTTGGGAAGATGCCAGAAACACAGATAAGCAAAGTCAACACAAGATAAACTCACATTTGCTCCCAGGAGCTGCCACACTCAGCATGCATTTCTTTTAAACTCATTCCCAGGTGTGCCTAATGAAGGGAATCGGGGCCCTTTCCTACCCCGTAAGCCACCCAACCCACATTGCTCTCTTCTCCATTCCTCCCTGCGTGCCCTAGGATGAAGAGGGGGTGGGCCTGGGTCTTCCTCTGAATTCCCTCTCCCTTGTTCTACCTCTCCCCTGCTCTGCCCAGCCGGACTTTGCCCTTCCCCAGTTTCCTCCACAGCCAACGGAGCCACTCTCCCACTCTCTGTCAGTCATCTTCCTCCTCAGATTCAGACTCCGACAGCGGCATGACAGAGGACAATCTTAGGATGCTTGATGTCCAAAGTCCTACCTTTGAGTTATATCAGCAAGGTTAAAGCATTCATGAATAAACGAGCCAAAACTGGAATTATTGTTTGATATATATATATCAGTTCTGAGAACTTTTGTAGATGGATCCAGACTCTCTGGCTCCAGGTCGTCCTTTGGTCACCTTGCTTTGGGATTTCTTTTTATAGAAAATGGGTTAAAAACAGATGGCTGTGCAGTGCCTTAGATCAGGAAGGGAAAAGAGCATGTGCAAAACAAAAATCTACAGGTACCCTTGACTTACGACCACAATTGAGCCCCAAAATTTATGTTGCTAGGTGAGAAATTTGTTAAGTGAGCTCTGCCCCTTTTTACGACTTTTCTTTCTACTGTTATTAAGTGAATCACTGCAATTGTTAAGTTAGTAACATTGTGGTTTGCTGGCAGCCTGTGCAGACGGCAGCAGAATTGGAGAGTGGAGAAAAACGGGGACCAGTCCGGGAGTCTGGGGGGGACTCAGATGAGGGTCCTGCATTCAATGCAGAGATGGAGCCAGGACCATCTTGGAGTGGGATGCTGCCTCTGGAGCCTCCGGAGTCTGGCAGCAGCGAGGCAGAGGACCGAGGGGAGCCTGTTCCAAGTGTGCGTGTGCACAGAGCTGCCAGAAGGCAAGAGCAGCTAAGACAAAAGGGGTGACTTGGGAGTAAGGCTTGGAGGTGACTGCCCCTTCCCGAAGGTATAAAGGAGGTGCAAAGGCAGAGAAGTAAAATTGTTCGCTCTATTCGGATTAAACCTTGAAGCTCTATGTGGACTTCGTATTTTGGTTGTTTTTTTACAAGTTAATTTGGCACTTTAGTTGTTGGCAGCAATTCAAAGGAGAAAAAGGTGAGTGCTTATCTCGAGGGACTGTTTGGGACCCATTACTGGCTGGGAATGAAAATAATTCTCAGCGTTGAAATAAAACAAGAGTTATTTTATTGGCTCTGGCTGGATGGTGGGGAATGGGAGGATTTATACTCCTTGCAGACAGCTGGTCATTTGCATCCTTTTAGCATCTGAAAGGCTACTTTTTTGAAGGCAGCAAAGTCCACATTTTGGACAGAGAGGACTGTTGGTTTGAAAGAGGGATCAAAGAGGCCGTCTACGTCCAATTTGAACATCCCTCCCACAACAGAAGGGGAGGGATACAATATCACCTATCTCCAGTCTAACAGTCCTTCAACAGTTCCAAGAAGGCTCCACACCCATTTGCGCTACTAGGACGACTCTGAGGACACAAACAAACTTCCAAGTGGCCTCAGTGACTCTCTAAAAAGGACGCCAATGACCAGCTGTCTGCAAGGAATATAAATCCTTCCATCCTCCGCCATCCAGTCAGAGCTGAAGAAGCTCCTTGGATGAGAAGCGAAACATATTCAAAGAAAAACTAGAAAGTCCAGTTACCTCTTTTTAAAAAAGGCACCTTTGGGGTAATTCTTAAATGTTGGGACAGTTTCTAGCATGGGATAGAGGTAGATGTAATTCCATTCGGGGAGGAAATATCACCTTTTTCACATCAGCGTTGACAGGTTGGGTGTATTAGCCGTGGAATCTTTGGTGTGCAAAACATTTCATTTTTCATTACCAATGCCACTGTTCACATTTTCCATTATTTAGAAGCTTGCTTGAAAAATTCATGCCGTGTTGGTGCCCTGAGACATCCCGCAAGTCACTGTGTTGATTTATATGGTGCAGGAAACACAGTTTTGTGTCTTGGTCTCCTGCTGGCAACTGGCATTTCATTGCGGTCCCGAAAGAAAAATCGTTCCCATGAAATCCCTCACGTTCCTTCCAAATTGAGTGATGCATACTCTTATCTTCAGTACTGACAATGAATTATTCAGTATTAAGGGTGTTGGTGTGAGCATGATGATGTTCATCGTCTTGTTTGTAAATATGGTTTCTCGCCCTGCTCCTGGAGCAGGTTTAATTATAGACTGCAAATGGGGCATGTGATGTTTTAAAAAGAAAAAGGTACAGATACAGATTAACAGAGTTGGAAGGGGACCTTGTAGGTCATCTAGTCCAACCCCTGCCCAAGCAGGGGACCCTACACCATCTCTGACAGATGAGAGTCCAATTTCTTCTTGAAAATCTCAAGTGATGAAGCTCCCACAACTTCCAAAGGCAACTTCTGTTCAGTGGGTTGATAGCTCTCACTGTCAGAAAATTTATCCTTATTTCCAGGTTGAATCTCTCCTTGTTTAGTTTCCATCCGTTGCTTCTTGTCCTGTCTTCAGGTGCTTTGGAGAATAGCTTGACTCCCTCTTCTTTGGGGCAGCCCCTCAAATACTGGAAGACTGCTATCATGTCTCCCCTGGTCCTTCTCTTCCCTAGGCTAGCCATTTCCAGTTCTTGCAACTGTTCATCGAATGTTTATAGGTATAGGAGATCTGGGGTTTTTTTCTCCAAGAGAAGAGATCAGGATTGAATTGTGGGGTCCTTGGTGCTTTCTGAGCTTAGAGGTTTTCTTGCAGGCATTTCATTACCAAACTAGATAACATCATCAGTGCTAAAAGGGAGTGAGAATGCACTTATCAGGTACTTAGGAGCCAAGGGTTTGTCAGAACAAGGAAACAACAGCCAACTGTCAGCCATTAATACACCAATCAACTGATAAGAAGGCAACACATAAATACCAAGCATAGAATAGGCCAAAACACACATTCTGGTATAGAGAAGGTCTGTGAGGATGGATCCCACCACGAGTGCAAAAGCTGAGAAGACTCAACCTCTGGTCCCAGTGACCAACCCAGGATGGATCTTGAATAGATTTCTTCCCTTCAACTTTGCCTGGACATACATCCAAGATTGAGTAAGCCAAGAACTCAACTAGGGCACTTGGGGTGATACAGGCTCTGGAAATGCTTAAAAAATGGCCATTTTGGACGTGCAAAGTCTGTTTAATGGTTCATTGGCAATATCCCCTGCCTTTCAAGGCTGTCCAATGAATGGATGGGCAACCTTTAACGGATGATTGGACCGTGCTAATTCCTCTCCTTACACTATGTTGTAACATGTCCTTGACATATCGATGGAGCAATATGAAAAAAAAAAATCACGCTGCCAAGAACTACATTTGCTCACGATAAAAATCAAGATTCCTTGTTTTTCTTCTTTTCTGGTGAATAAACAGCATATTGTCTCACACAGACTTATTTATTCCTTCCAATTAAAAATTAATTGTGACATCTCAACTCGTGTTCCATGGAAGTCATGATTGAAAAAATGGAGCAAGTTGTCTTTTTTTTTTAACCCTGCACTAGGTCCTCAAGATCATCTATATTTATTTAATCAGCCCAGTCAGGAAGTGGACTTACAGGGTGCTTTTTCCTTAAATGTATGTCTGGTAAATGTGGGTTGTATCTGGGTTTAATCATAACAACATGGATAATATTGAAATGCGTAGGTAAGTCTATAAGATTTATAGATATATTGAAATTTGTGGGATTTACATATCTGGTCCACAGCATATATAGAGCTTATTAGAATTAATCATGCTCTCACTTGTTTTATGTACTGTATCTATGAGACAGTTTGGTCTAGTGCTGTGATGGCGAACCTATGACACGCGTGCCACAGGTGGCATACAGAGCCATTTGTGCTGGCACATGACCTGTAGGCAAACTTACCTTAGTGTGCATACGTGCACCTTACAGCTGTTTGAGGCCTTTTTTTTTTGCCTCCCAGAGGCTTGAGGAAGGCCTTTGCAGGCCGAAAAATAGGCCCGTTTCATCACTTTCTGTATTTCCAGAAATAGCGGAACTGATTAAATGGGCACATTTTTTGGCCTGCAGAGACCTTCCTCAAGTCTCTGGGAGGCCAAAAATCAGCAGTGAGGCTCAGTGCAGGTAAGGGGGGAGCGGAATTATGCACACATGCACAAGGGGTGTGGGGGGCACTCATTGCCTTCTAGGTGATGGCGCACAAGTGCGCACACAGTTTTTGACACAGGAGCCCCAAAAGGTTAGCCACCACCGGTCTAGTGGTTAAGACACCAGACTAAAAAGTGGGAGACTATGACCTCTAGTTCTGCCTTAGGCATGAAAGCAGCTGGGTGACCTTGGGGCTAGTCACCAGGAGACCATAAATTCTAGTTCCATCGAAAGTATGAAAGCCGGCTGTGTGTCTTGGGGCCAGAAGACAGTGAATTCTAGTTCCACCTTAGGTGTGAAAACCAGCTGGATGACCTGGGGCCAGTCACCAGGAGACGGGAAGTTCTAGTTCCACCTTACACATGAAAGCTGGCTGGGTGTCCTGGAACCAGTCACTAGGAGTCAATGAGTTCTAGTTCCACCTTAGGCATGCAAGCCGACTAGGTGACCTTTTGCCAGTCATTTTCTCTGAGCCCAACCCACTCACAGGGTTATTGTGAGGAAAAGAGGAAGATTTAGTTTGTCTGAACTGGTGGTTCCTTGATTGGGGTATTGTTTACTTCTTGGTTGTTGGCCTAGCGTTAATCTTGGTGTTAATTTTCTGCTCATCTGGGTATTGATTGCTGGTGAGACATTATGGGTTTTTTGTTATATATATATATATGTATGTATGTATGTATGTATGTATGTATGTATGCATATGTATAAAACCAAACGCCTGGCAGACAAGACACACATTAAGACTGAACTATGCACCCTGACTAAAATATTGACAGCCAACGGCTTCCACAAAAGCAAAATCACCAACTTGATCCACAAAAACACACTGAGACATAATAGAGACCCAGAAGATGAACAGACCCATGGAACAGCTGTCCTGCCCTACATAAGAGGCACTACAGACAAAATTAGTAAGATTCTATACAGACACCACATCAAGACTGCCTTCAAAACAGACAGAAAAATAGCAGCCATCCTCAGGAACCCCAAAGACAAAATTGACCTGGAAAACCAAGGCATATATGAAGTCCCCTGTGCATCATGCCCGGCCACATACATTGGACAGACCAATAGAAGAATAAGCACCCGTCTGGATGAACACAAAAATGCAGTCAAAAAGCTGGAACACACTTCCTCACTAGTCCAACACATGGAAGCCACAGGTCATAACATCAACTTCAATGGCACCAAAACCCTAGCCACCATAGAAAATCCCAGCCACAGAATCATCAGAGAAGCCATAGAGATTGAAAAAAGACCAGAAAGCATGAACAGAAGAGATGATTCCACCAGGCTGTCAATCATTTGGAAGCCTGCACTCACAAACAAAAAAAATCTCCACACCACAAGCCAGGCAAACACCTGGGCACAAACAGATCCCCCCTGATACCTCCAGCTCAAACACACCCCAACCAGGCACCCAGATGAAACCCAGCTTCCTAACTAATGATAGCCGTCCATTTACCCAAAGCCAAGCTGCACTAAAGGCCTCCAATAAAGTAACACAATGTTGCTAGCCAATCAAGATACAAAAAGAGCCAAAAAAACAGACAGAAGATATTAAAAGCAGAATACAGCAAACTCCAAGACCAATAAACACACACCAAGACTCTCAACCAATCAGGATGAAGAAAAAATCATTCTGTCACAGCAATAGGCTGCCCCAAATTTAAATCTGAAACCACTGTAAAAGTCTAACTCACAGACGAACACTATACAGAAGCCTGATGATGGCAGATGAGATTCTGCTGAAACGTTGCTACAACTTTAAAAGCACCACTACTATGACGTGGGAAAATACCCGAACAAAGCTGAATGCCATACATGTAAGTACCCGCGAAAACTTAAGAATATATACATATATTGTATGTGCATCTTTGGTTATTCGGGTTTTCTCCCGCGTAAGATTGGAAGTATCTAGGCAACGTTTCGATGAAGTCTCATTCATCATCTTCAGGCTTGATCTTCAGCTCTGTGCTTCTCAGAGTGATGTGAGCTTGCAGCTGCTTCTTCCTTTTAACTGCTAGTGGGGGTGTGACTTGATTGGGTGGGGGCTTGGCTGTGTTCTGATTGGGTGGGGGTGTGTTCTCATAGGTTGGGGGTTTGGCTGTGTTCTGATTGGCTGGAGGCGTGTTCTGTTCAGGTGGGGGCTTGGTTGTGCTCAGGTTAGTCTTAGTTGCTGGGGGATTTGAGCTGGTGAGCTGTGATCTTGCTGTTCGGCTTCGAGTTCGTGGTCGTGCTGCGGACCAGAAGCCGCACTGCAGCTTCATCACTACCCACTTCAAACCCCTCTGAGCCATACATGAAGCGAACTGACCCCCACCATGAAGATGCAGCACGACCACGAACTCGAAGCCAAACAGCAAGATCACAGCTCACCAGCTCAAATCCTCCAGCAACTAAGACTAACCTGAGCACAATCAAGCCTCCACCTGAACAGAACACGCTTCCAGCCAATCAGAACACAGGCAAACCCCCAACCAATGAGAACACCCCCCCACCCAATCAAGTCACACCCCCACTAGCAGTTAAAAGAAAGAAGCAGCTGCAAGCTCACATCACTCTGAGAAGCACAGAGCTGAAGATCAAGCCTGAAGATGATGAATGAGACTTCATTGAAACGTTGCCTAGATATTTCGAATCTTACGTGGGAGAAAACCCAAATAACCAAAGATTTGGCAGAATCTCATCTGCCATCATCAGGCTTCTGTATTGTGTTCGTCTGTGAGTCAGACTTTTACAGCCGTTTATTTCCTTTCACAATCTGACTCACAGACGAACACAATACAGAAGCCTGATGATGGCAGATGAGATTCTGCCGAAACGTTGCTACAACTTTAAAAGCACAATTATAATGATGTGGGAAAGTACCCGCGAAAACTTAAGAAAACACACACACACACACACACATATTTTCCCACGTCATTATAGTTGTGCTTTTAACGTTGTAGCAATGTTTCAGCAGAATCTCATCTGCCATCATCAGGCTTCTGTAGATAGATAGATAGATAGATAGATAGATAGATAGATAGATAGATAGATAGATAGATAGATAAGATAGATAAGATAGATAAGATAGATAGATAGATAGATATGTCTGGCATTCAGCTTTGTTCGGGTATTTTCCCATGTCATAGTAGTGGTGCTTTTAAAGTTGTAGCAACGTTTCAGCAGAATCTCATCTGCCATCATCAGGCTTCTGTATAGTGTTCGTCTTGTCAGGAGTAGGCTAGCCCCAAATTTAAAAGATTGACTCACAGACGAACACTATACAGAAGCCTGATGATGGCAGATGAGATTCTGCTGAAACGTTGCTACAACTTTAAAAGCACCACTACTATGACGTGGGAAAATACCCGAACAAAGCTGAATGCCAGACTTGTTAGTACCCGCGAAAACTTAAGAATATATATATATATATATATATATATATATATATATATATATATATATATATATATAATTTTTATTTTGAATATTGATAAATATTTTTATACATTTATTTTATTTTTTTATTGTCTTTTGTGAGTGATATGTAGATGGTGTTACTTTTGAATATAGTTTACTCCTCCACTGTGAACAATTAAACAGTGAAGCCAAGTTGAAGGCATTAAAGGGCTTTTAGTTATGTTTTGAGTTTTGTTATATTTCTGCTATACCATTGCTGTTACGTGAATCACTGCAGCTGTTAAGTGAATTGCAGCAGTTGTTAAATTAGTAACACAGTTGTTAAGTGAATCTGGTTTCTGCATGAGCGTTGCTTGTCAGAAAGTCGCAACAGGGGATCACGTGACCCTGGGCCACTGCAACCATCCTGTTCTGTCTCACTTTTCTTCTTTTGCAAAAGATGAAAGAATACAAACTCACACCAACACAGGCAGGCAAGCTGGCTCGGACTTGACAGAGTTAATTCTTTAGAACTGGCATCCTTGGCATTCCAACACGCTCTGCCTGCCAAGTCCGAACTGATAACAAATACAAACCTACTCACAGAAAATTACAAGGCAGTCCACAAAAATCATTCACGAAGAAAATCTGAAGTCAGACTAAACTTTGTCCCATACAAAGTTCCAGCCGAAAACACACCCACTTTTATCCCCTGTGGGGTGTGGCTCAATGACTCAGCTCACTCTCTGACCCTCCCACGCCTCCTACGTTGCTGCTCACGTTTCTCCTTACGACACTGCTTTGGATCGAGCCAACACTCTTCCTCTTTACTCCCTGTTAGGGGGTGCTCCGATATGCCTTCCTCCTGATTAATCTCAGGTTGTTCCTCTCAGTTGTCTGATGGAACCTGAGGCATTATCAGGGAGGAAGGTCCTGGGGAGGAAGGCATTCCCAGTCCCTCCTCCTCATCTTCCAGGTCTTCTTCCTCTGACAGCACAGGCTTGGGAATTGGGGCCACAACACATCCTAAATATATGCCAGCTGCCAAGCATATGAATTTTGACCAAGTGACCATGGGGAGCCTGCAACGGTCATAAATATGAACCAGCTGCCAAGCTTCTGAATTTGAATCATGTGATGACAGGGATGTTGCTTTGTGCTAGTGGTGGGATTCAAAAAGTTTTATCACATTAGAAAAATGAGAGAATACCAATGCAGGAGGAAGTTATTAAGAAAATAATGGAATGTGCTGAAATGAGTAAATTAACATTTGAAATTAGAGAACAAGAAGACAAGCAATTTTATAAGATTTGGGATCTATTTTATCAATGGTTAGAAAATAAAATAGGGTAATGAAATATGTAGAATTATACAATGGGAGAATATAGAATATAAATATAAAGATGCTATTATTATTGGATGGATTTAGGATGATAATATGAATTGCTATAATATAAACCAATTTAAACATAAGGAACATCTCGCATAACGTGAAGGAATAAGAGTTTTCTCAAATGAATGATTAACAATGATAATAATGATAATAATCAGAAATATTTCAGAATATATACAAATAATTGTAAGTAAGGGCTATGGAGAAGATGCACAAAAAAAAATGTAACCGACTGACACACTGTATGTATACAATTGGAAGATGGCTTTATGTTTTTATGTTTTGTTTGTGTATGTTTGTCTAAAAGTAAAAAATTCTTTAAAAAAAAAAGTTTTACCACTGGTCCGGTGGGCATAGCTTGGTGTGCGCATGCCAAACACACACTTTGCGCAGGCGCAGAGGCGTTCCAACTCACCTCCTGCAAGCCTGCACTCTACCAGTCGCTTCTGCAGCTGCTGTATGGCAATTGCTGTGCCGCGCAAAACAACTGTGCTTCAAAAGCAGGGAATAAAGGTGAGTATGGAAGCCCAGGTGGTCAGGTGGGCCCAAAAACAGAGCAGCAGAGAGAACTGGTTTGGTTTCTACTGCTCATCGCCACTACCAGCTCAACAGAACCAGGCCGAACCGGTAGAATACTGTTAGGGATACACACCTTAGCAGAACGTGCAACGGCAGTCTAGCAGGCAGGCAAATGTGAGGTTATCTTTTGGCAGAACCTCAAGTGAAGTTACGTAATCATCGTAGCTATTATCTAAAGAAGATAAAATTATATAAACTTGGTGTAGTTCTGTGAAGATAAATTCTTTTTCATGCAGTTCCTGAAAAATTCTCTTCATTATGTTAATATGAGTCAACATGTCTCCATTCTTTTGAAGATGTGTTCTGAACAGTTTCCGTGTAAGATTTATACGTGCTCCTACACTATCTCGAACATAAATCTTTAAATTCTCCCAACATTTCGCAGCTGTTTCTTATCCACGAATATGGACAAGCTGCTGGTCACAGAGTGTCAGTCCTATTATACAGAGAGCTTGCTCATTCTTCAGTTGATATTCTTGTATTTTCTGGGCATCATCCTCATCCTCCAGATCCCATGCATCTACTTCTGGTGGGTTTTGAATTATACTCCACAAACCTTCTCTTCGTAGAAGTAGGCTACATTTCATAGACCATGAAACATAGTTTGTTCCATCCAGTTTGGATATTAGAGACAAACTTTGTAAATTGACTTGTGCCATCTTTATCTGGATATTAAACTATAATTAATAAAAACACAGCTGTCTGTTTACAGTATTGTGTAACTACACAAACTCTCACTTTAATCTAAGCCTGTTATATCCTGGTTAGTCTGACTGTGCACCTGGACCCATAACCAGTGTTAGGGATACACACCCTAGCAGACGTGCAACGGCAGTCTAGCAGGCAGGCAAATTATGTGAGATAAACGTTGTTGTAGTTTACACTCAGTAAGACAGATACACTGTGCCAGTTAAACAGTTTTTTATTCCAGCAAGAGTTATAGCATAGTCAAAACAGCCCATATGTCATAAACTAGTTCAGTCCATCCAGGGATTAATCAGTTGCAAAGTCCAGTGTCGAAAATAGAGGTCAGTAAACTTACAAATAATCAGTCCAGCAATATATCTCTTTTGCAGTCAGAGATATGAAGAAAATCAAACCCCTTTTCTTTGTTTCAGCAACAGCAGGGAAAAGACACGCAGTTATCACCATCAATCCAACATTGTCAGCTCTCCAGTAAAAGCCAGCAAACAGTGAGCTCTCTTGCTCCCTCTTATGGTGATTTTACAACCGCACCCAAAATACATGTTTTAACAGTTAAAGTGATACATACACTTAAACTCACTAACATAGTTTATATATTATTTTTACCCAAACTAAGTTAGGTAACCAATGTCATCCCTAACAAATACCACCACTGGTCATAAGTGCAAAAAAATGGTCATAGGTCACCTTTTTCAATGCTGGTGTAAGGTTGAAAATTCATTAAAGGAATGGTTGAAAGTGGAGGACTACCTGTATCCATTTCTTTTCTTGTTTGCTTTATAATCCCATGCTTTTCTTTTTGGATCCTCTGTGGAGATGTTAGATAAACTGAAGGATCGCTGGCTGCACACGAGCTTGTGGGAGAAGCTTGAGCTGATTAAAACCGTCATCGTGGAACCCAAAGGAGGTGACAAAGCTGATTTTGATGAGCTACTTCAAATATACTCCGATGCTATCAAGTCTCAGAATGGCAAAGGTAAGTAAAAATGCAGGAAGTGTAAGCCTTGGCCCGAACAAAGGTTGACTGGAACAAGATTCCACCAGAATACAGGTGGTCCTCAACTTACAATCAAAGTTAGAACCGAAATTTCTGTTACTACGCAAGTTGCACCTGATTTTACAACCTTTTCGCCAGTGTTGTTGAGTGGATCACCACCATTGTTAAGTAAAACACATGGTAGGTAAGATGAGGTAAGGTAAGGTAGGACAGGATAGGACAAGAGAAGATAAATTAAGATAAGATAATAAGATGAAAAGATAAGATAACCTTTTTCGTCATTTTCTAGTGTGAGAACACTGCCCCCACGTTAAAAATGAAATTCTGTTGCCTGCTCTCAAAAGATAGTTTATATCAACCCATATACATATACACATGCTCTAGGACTAGCAGTAGCATTTAGATTTTTGTACCGCTTCACAGTGCTCTCTAAGCAGTTTACAGAATCAGCCTATTGCCCCAACAATCTGGGTCCTCAGTTTACCGACCTCAGAAAGATGGAAGGCTAAGTCAACCTTGAGCCGATGACACTTGAACTGCCGGTAGCCAGCAGTCAGCAGAAGTAGCTTGCATTCTAACCACTGCATCACCACACACACATACACACATTTTCCTGAAAATACTACCTACCCTGAAAGTAAGTGCTAATTTGATTTTTACACTTGCACCCCAAATAAAGCCTATCTCCAAAATAAGCCCTAATTAAGATCCCGACTACTCCAGAGTGCACGGGTAAAAATTAAGCTAGGGTAGGGATGGCAAGTGGGGTGGAACTGCCCTATTACTGACCTGTTTGGACCTTTGAAGCCAAATTGAAGGAATTAAAGCGACTTCACCTGTTTTTTGTAACTTTGTTACTTTTGTATCCCACCCTGGGTCATCACACAACACAGTCCTATGCCGCTGTTTTCACTGCCATTGTAATTTCAAATGGTCCTAAATGAATAGTTGTAAATCAAGGACTACCTGTATGATAGACTAGAGTTCCCCAACGTTTCCGGCTTTACAGATTCTTTTCAGGTGGAGATGGTTCCACATGTGCGGCCGGCAAGTGCACCCACGCATGCTGCTCATTCAAGTTTCCATGGCCCAGTTGCAAACCCTTTATGGCCCACAGGTTGGCGAGCCAGTTGTGTTAGATGGTTGTGTTCTTCTGCTTCAGATGGTGCGCTGCTTATTGCTGTGTGCAGAGGCAAAGTCAGCGAAGGCCTGGATTTCTCCGATGATAACGCCCGTGCGGTCCTCACCATTGGGATTCCGTTTCCAAACTGGAAGGATCTTCAGGTAGGGGACGCTTGAAGTCACGTGTGGTGCATTTTATTCAAAAGGGTTGGAATAAATACATTGTCCAGCAACAGCAGTGTTGTATTATTTTGTTTTTTGGAGCAAAAGAGAATGATCTAATACAGGATGTCCATCTGAGATTCAGCGATTGTTAACTTTGTGATTATTGTGAATAGTGTTATTAGTAAGAATGAGGACAGGTAGTCATTAAGTGAGTTTTGACCCATTTTGCGACCTTTCTTGCCAAAGTTGTTAAGTGAGTCCCTGCACTTGTTAAGATAGTAACATGGGTTGTTAAGTAAATTATCATTACCTTATTATTACCTTTATTGTCAGAGTACAACATATGTACAATGAGATTGTATCTGACTTCCCCACTGAGTTTGCTTATCAAAAGATCACAACAGAGGAATCCCATGATCCCGGGACACTGCAATTGCCACACATGCATGCCATTCGCCAAGCATCTGAATTTTGATCACGTGACCACAGGGATGCTGCAACAGTCGAAAGAGTGAAAAACTCTTTAAGTTTTAAATAAGTCTTAAATAAGTCACTTTTTTCAGTCTGTTGTAACTTAAAACAATAACTAAATGAATGGTTGTAAGGACTTACCCATACATGATGTTTATCCAAGATTCTGGAGTGACTATTGTGAATATTCTTAGTAAGAATAAATATAGTTGAACGGATCTTAATTCCCCCCCCCCCCGTGCCTTTGATTCAGAACTGAGTTTTCTAGATTATCCTGGTTGACCTGACCATTATTCCTTAGATTAGGGGTCCCCAGCCTTTCCTGGTTGGCGGCCCACGGGGGGGGAGAAGGCGCCTTTACGCACAGATGCTCACAAGTAAACTGAGCCATGTGCGCGAACAGGGCTGTGATGGCATTCGCATCATGCTCGAGTGACGCTAGCGCCTGCACAATTCTAGTGTGTGTGGGTGCTCTCGCAGCAACGATTGTGTCCACACAGTGCTCGTGGCATCGCTATCACCCGCAAGATACTGCGACTGTAGCGTGAGTGTGGAGCGAGGGGTTTATGCACGCACACTGGCCAGCCACTCATGCACCAGTTGGCCAACAGCCCATGACCCACTAGTGGGCCACGGCCTGCAGGTTGGAGACCCCTGCACTAAACCGCTCCATCCTTGTTAGATTTTTGTAAAGATTGGATTCGTGCAAAGATCTTTAAAGGATGTTGCCAGCCAGGGGTGCTGAAAACTGCCTGCCATTTTGCTGGTTAGACTACCTTTTCAAGGCAGTATAGAAGAACAGGATTGGGAGGGACCTTGGTGATGTTCTAGTCCAATCCTCTGCTCAAGCAGGAAACCCTATACTGTTATAGATAAATGCTTGCCCAATCTCTTCTTAAATACGACTTCAGCAACAGAGTGGTCAATGTCTGGAAGACTCTACCTGACTCTGTGGTTTCTCCCCCAAACCCCAAAAACTTTAACCTTAGACTGTCTACTATTGACCTCACCCCTTTCCTAAGAAGTCTGTAGGGGCGTGCATAAGTGCACCAACGTGCCTACCCTCCCTGTCCTATTGTTTATTTTATTTTATTTTATTTTATTTTATTTTATTTTATTTTATTTTATTTTATTTTATTTTATTTTATTTTATTTTATTTTATTTTATTTTATTTTATTTTATTTTATTTTATTTTATTTTATTTTATTTTATTTTATTTTATTTTATTTTATTTTATTTATTTTATTTTATTTTATTTTATTTTATTTTATTTTATTTTATTTTATTTATTTTATTTTATTTTATTTTATTTTATTTTATTTTATTTTATTTTATTTTATTTTATTTTATTTTATTTTATTTTATTTTATTTTATTTTATTTTATTTTATTTTATTTTATTTTATTTTATTTTATTTTATTTTATTTTATTTTATTTTATTTTATTTTATTTTATTTTATTTTATTTTATTTTATTTTATTTTATTTTATTTTATTTTATTTTATTTTATTTATACATATACATGTGTGTGTTTTCTTAAGTTTTCGTGGGTACTTACATGTATGTTATTCAGCTTTATTCAGGTATTTTCCCACTTCATTATAGTTGTGCTTTTAAAGTTGTAGCAACGTTTCGGCAGAATCTCATCTGCCATCATCAGGCTTCTGTATTGTGTTCGTCTGTGAGTCAATCTTTTAAATTTGGGGCTAGCCTACTCCTGACAAGATGCTACCACCACACCTCCACATAGAAAGCAGACTCACACCCACATAGAAGATGAGACATGACCACGGACCAGAAGCTGTACCGCAGCTGTATCACTACCCACTTCAAACCCCTCCGACCCATACATGAAGTGAACTGACGCCCACCATGAAGATGTGGCATGACCACGAACGTGAAGCCAAACAGCAGGATCACAGCTCACCAGCTCAAATCCCCCAGCAACTAAGGCAACTGAGCACAACCAAGCCCCCACCTGAACAGAACACACCCCCAGCCAATCAGAACACAGCCAAGTCCCCAACTAATCAAGTCATACCCCTACTAGCAGTTAAAAGGAAGAAGCAGCTGCAAGTTCACATTACTCTGAGAAGCACAAAGCGGAAGACACAAGCCTGAAGATGATGAATGAGACTTCATCGAAACGTTGCCTAGATACATTCAATTTTATGCAGGAGAAAACCCAAATAACCAAAGATCCATATATATGTATGTACGTATGTATATATGTGTATGTATGTGTGTGTGTGTATGTGTATGTATGTGTGTATATATATATATATATATATATATATATATATATATGTTTTCTGAGGTTCTCGCGGGTACTTGTATGTGGATCTTTGGTTATTCGGGTTTTCTCCCGCGTAAGATTGGAAGTATCTAGGCAACGTTTCGATGAAGTCTCATTCATCATCTTCAGGCTTGGTCTTCAGCTCTGTGCTTCTCAGAGTGATGTGAGCTTGCAGCTGCTTCTTCCTTTTAACTGCTCCTGGGGGTGTGACTTGATTGGCTGGGGGCTTGGCTGTGTTCTGATTGGATGGGGGGGCGTTCTCATTGGTTGGGGGTTTGGCTGTGTTCTGATTGGTTGGGGGGTTGGCTGTGTTCTGATTGGCTGGAGGCGTGTTCTGTTCAGGTGGGGGCTTGATTGTGCTCAGGTTAGTCTTAGTTGCTGGAAGGTTTGAGCTGGTGAGCTGTGATCTTGCTGTTTGGCTTCGAGTTCGTGGTCGTGCTGCATCTTCATGGTGGGGGTCAGTTCGCCCCTCTGAGCCATACATGAAGCGAACTGACCCCCACCATGAAGATGCAGCACGACCACGAACTCGAAGCCAAACAGCAAGATCACAGCTCACCAGCTCAAACCTTCCAGCAACTAAGACTAACCTGAGCACAATCAAGCCCCCACCTGAACAGAACACGCCTCCAGCCAATCAGAACACAGCCAACCCCCCAACCAATCAGAACACAGCCAAACCCCCAACCAATGAGAACGCCCCCCCCATCCAATCAGAACACAGCCAAGCCCCCAGCCAATCAAGTCACACCCCCAGGAGCAGTTAAAAGGAAGAAGCAGCTGCAAGCTCACATCACTCTGAGAAGCACAGAGCTGAAGACCAAGCCTGAAGATGATGAATGAGACTTCATCGAAACGTTGCCTAGATACTTCCAATCTTACGCGGGAGAAAACCCGAATAACCAAAGATCCATATATATATATATATATATATATATATATATATATATATATATATATATATATATATATTCATATTCATATTCATATTCTTAAGTTTTCGCAGGTATTTATATGTATGGTATTCAGCTTTGTTCGGGTGATTTCCCAAGTCATTATAGTTGTGCTTTTAAAGTTGTAGCAACGGAGCCAAGCCGCACTAAAAGCCTCCAATACAGGAAACACAATGTTGCCAGTCAATCAAGACAAAAAAAGCTACAAAACAGCCAGAAGATATTAGAAACACCAATCAAGCAGAACACAGCAAACTCCAAGACCAATAAACACAGACCAAGACTCCCAAACCAATCAGGATGAAGAAAAAACATTCTGGCACAGCAGTAGGCTAGCACCAAATTTAAAACAGAAACGGCTGTGAAAGTCTGACTCACAGACGAACACAATACAGAAGCCTGATGATGGCAGATGAGATTCTGCCGAAACATTGCTACAATTTTAAAAGCACAACTATAATATGTGGAAAAATAACCGAACAAAGCTGAATACCATATAGGTGTGTGTGTGTGTGTGTATTTGTTTTCGTAGATTTTCATGGGTACAGGTATGTAGGTCTAGGTGTGTTCGGGTCTTTTCCCATGTAAGATTAAGAGTATTTTGGTGACATTTTGCTGAGGTCCCACTCGCCATCCTCAGGCTGGTGCTTTTGGCTTTGTGCCAGTGCAAGCAGTGTGTGATCGGAGCTGCCGTCTCCCTATAAATACTGTGGGGGGCGGGGGCTGGTGTGCTGGTTGGTTGGCTGTGCTGCTGCCTCTTGATTGGTTGATGGAGTTGATGTTGGTATAATGGGCTGTGTGATGGCCTTGTGAGTTTTGTTGTGGAGATATCCTGGATCTTGTACTTTAATCTCCTGGGTGGTTTGTGTTTTGATCTCTTTTCCATTAGCCTCTTGTGTTGTAACGGCTTCCTCCCTCTTCCAGCACCTTAAAGTCACAGGACATGAAATTAATTTCGAAGGAACCAAATTAATATCTAACACTGAACATTCCAGCAAGAGATTAATCAGGAAAGCCATCAAGACAGAGAAACACCCCCATAACTATGAATAGACGGGATGATACCTCCCACTTACCAGACATCTTGAAGCTAGCCCTCATCAACAAATGAGTCCCAGCCACAAAAACCAACACCAGACCCAAAACAACACGGGACACCACCGCCAATCCCCCTCTGTTAGGGATAACATTGGTTACCTAACTTAGTTTGGGTAAAAATAATATATAAACTATGTTAGTGAGTTTAAATGTATGTATCACTTTAACTATTAAAACATGTATTTTGGGTGCGGTTGTACAATCACCATAAGAGGAAGCTAGAGAGCTCACTGTTTGCTGGCTTTTACTGTAGTAGCTGACAATGTTGGATTGATGGTGATAACTGCGTGTGTTTTCCCTGCTGTTGCTGAAATGAAGAAAGGGGGTTTGATTTTCTTCATATCTCTGACTGCAAAAGAGATATATTGCTGGACTGATTATTTGTAAGTTTACGGACCTCTATTTTCGACACTGGACTTTGTAACTGATTAACCCCTGGATGGACTGGACTAGTTTATGACATATGGACTGTTTTGACTATGCTATAACTCTTGCTGGAATAAAAAACTATTTAACTGGCACAGTGTATCTGTCTTACTGAGTGTAAACTACAAGAACGTTTATCTCACATAATTTGCCTGCCTGCTGGACTGCCATTGCACGTTCTGCTAGGGTGTGTATTCCTAACACCCTCATCAGACCCAAGCCCAAGCCCAAGCCCAAGCCCAAGCCCATCCTATAAACAAAGGACAACCACCATCCAGAAACCAGACCACGGCTGCTTCGCCAGCTGTCGCATCCCCTGACCCCAAAACCAAACAAGCTGACACATGCCAATAACACAAAGCCAGACCCCAAACTCGAAGCCAGACCCAGACATGATATTCTTCCGACTAAAATCGGAATTCCGGTTTTTGGGGGGAATCAGCCCCTTTCCCGCCTTTCTTCTCCTCCTTCCCTTCCCCTCGGAGGCCCCCTGAGTCAGGAGTTGCTACAGCCCGGTGCGGCTCCACGTGGCTCCAGTCCCGCGTTGCCTCGGGAAGGGAAAGGCAAAAAGGAAGAGCCGCGACGGCGCTTTGCAAAGAGGACTGGCGAAGGCGAAGCAGTTTTGCAAACGATTCCTGGCCGCCCGGATGTAAATAAACAGTTTTTTGCCCAGGAAGCCCATTCTCACGAGTTTAAAAGGCTCATGTAATAATACGCCTTTCTCTCTCCCCCCACCCATCCCCCAACAGGGCGCGCTTCAACGACTCCTTGGGCTGCTCTCCCTCTTTCAAAAGTGTGAGGTGGGAGTCAGTCGCAGGAAAAACCGAACCAAGGAACGGGGACACAAGTCGCAACCGCAAGGCTAATGGCGGGCGGAGTGGGGCGGGGAAGAAGACTATTATTCCTTTTATTCTCGCGCTGTGGGGATAGTGAGTGGATGTTTTGTGTGTGTGGGCATGCGCATGCGCTGATGCCAGGTGAGAGCTGCCTTTGGGGTTATAGAGCCGCCACCTCTCGCCGAACTACCCGCGCTGGACGCAAAAAAAGTTCTCCAAGCCTTTACAACACAGGAGGCTAAAGGAAAAGAGATCAAAACACAAACGACCCAGGAGATTAAAGCACAAGATCCAGGATATCTCCACAACAAAACTCACAAGGCCATCACACAGCCCATTATACCAACATCAACTCCATCAACCAATCAAGAGGCAGCAGCACAGCCAACCAGCCCAGCACACACACACACACACACACACACACACACACACACAGTATTTATAGAGACACCAGCTCTGATCACACACTGCTTGCACTGGCACGAAGCTGAAAGCACCAGCCTGAGGATGGCGAGTGGGACCTCACTGAAACGCCGCCAAGATACTCTTAATCTTATACGGGAAAAGATCCGAACATACCTAGACTTACATACCTGTACCCGTGAAAATCTACGAAAACGTGTGTGTGTGTGTGTGTGTATGTAAGTATCTATCTATCTATCTATCTATCTATCTATCTATCTATCTATCTATCTATCTAATTTTTCTTATATGTATCCATGTATTCATAACTATGTTTTTACTTATATCTATTATCTTCTAAGCAATTGACAAATAAAAATAAATAAATAAATAAAACCTTGCAGTGATGAAGAACCCACAACTTCTGAAGGCAAGTCGTCCCACTGGTTAATTGTTCTCACTATTAGGAAGTTTCTCATCAGTTCTAGTTTGTCTCTCTCTTTAGTGGTCTTCCATCCACCCGTTACTTCTTATCCTGAGGTGCTTTGGAGAATAGGTTGAGCACCTATATCTTCTCTCTGTCAGCTGCTTAGATTTTGGAATGCAATTATATCATCCCCAGTCCTACTTTTCACTTAATTAAACACGCGCAATTCCAGCAACCATTCTTTGTATGTCTTAACCTCCAGTCCCCATATCATCTTTGTTGCTCTTCTCTGCACTCTTTCTAGAGTCTCAAATATATTAAGATTGCTCAGGGATCTTAGGCAGTCAAAGCAGAGGTTCAGATTCAGCAGGTTCTGACCAGTTGTGGAGAACTGGTAGCGGAAATTTTGAGTAGTTCGGAGAACCGGCAAATCCCACCTCTGACTGGAGATTTGACAGTATCCTTCCCCTGCCATGTCCACCAAGCTACCCCCACAGACCCAGTAGGGAAAAAAATTGAATCCCACCACAGAGTCAAATGGACCTTTCAAAGAATTAACAGAGTTGGAAGGGACCGTGGAGGTCTTCTAGAGCAACCCCCTGCTCAAGCAGGAAACCCTATACCACTTCAGACAAATGCTTGTCCAATTTCTTCTTAAAAACCTCCAGCGTTGGAACACCCACAACTTCTGGAGGCAAGTTGTTCCACTGGTTAATTGTTCTCCCTGTCAGGAAATTTCTCCTTAGTTCTCTCCTTGATCAGTTTCCATCCATTGCTTCTTGTCCTGCCTTCAGGTGCTTTGGAGAATAACTTGACTCTGTCTTCTTTGGGGCAGCCCCTGAGATATTGGAACTGTACCATCATGTCTCCCCTCGTCCTCCTTCCCATTAAACCAGACATACCCAGTTCCTGCAACCGTTCTTTGTATGTTTTAGCCTCCAGTCCCCTAATCATCCATTGTTGCTCTTTTCTTCACTCTTTTTCTAGAGTCTCAACATCTTTGTTATATCATGGCAAAAAGCCAATTGCCTATCACAGGGGTCTCCAACCTTGGCTCCTGGAAGCCTGGCGGACTTCAACTCCCAGAGTTCCACAGCCAGCTGGCTGTGGAACTCTGGGAGTTGAAGTCCGCCAGGCTTCCAGGAGCCAAGGTTGGAGACCCCTGGCCTATCACTTTTACATCCAGATTCTTTTACTCAAGAATCTGATCTCCTCCTAGCCTTTGCCTGCATCCCTAAAGACCTTTCTCCTAAATAGGCACCTTTAGATAAAGTACTTGTGCAAGGAACAAACTTCTCCTTTTACCTCAGGAAAGATGACTTTTTGGATTCCAGAGGAAGAGGAGGAAACTCCAAAATGATGTGTGTGTGTGTGTGTGTGTTTTCCCCCCCCCCCTGTGTTCAGCTTGTTCTTAACAAGTAGCCCTGACCTTTAAGTTTTTACTTTACTGTCAAAGTATGTTGAAGGCTTGAAAAGCGAAGCTATCACCAGGGGGGGCTTACCACTTCACCTTAGACGCTGTTCCAGATGCACATTGTTCCTCTGGGGACAACGTTTTATTTATTTTTTCTTCTTCTTCTCCTCCTCCTCCTCCTCCACTTCTGGTTCAGTGAAAGTAAATTTGCTCTGCAGAGGAGAGCTTGGCTCGCATCTGATTTTAATCAAATGATTTTTTTTTGCAGCCTTTCAAAGCGTCCCAGATCCTGACGATGAGTGGCTGGGAACTGATGAGAGGTTGGGATGCGCTGCGTGTTACAACTTCGGTTGTGGAGGCTTCCGTGTGCCATGGCTTGACAACCCTGGAAAGGGCTGTCCTGCTTGTAACGTTGCTGTATATCTGTTTCCTTTGCCACTTGGATGAAGGGGCAGCAGGAGGCGAATGGAGTCTTTTAAGATGTGGGATGGATGGATGAGATAAATGAGATAGATAGATAGATATAGATGATAGGTAGGCAGGTAGGTAGGGAGATGATAGAGATGATAGTTATATAGATATGATAAATAGATAGATAGAGATGATGGATGGATAGATAGATGATAGATAGATAGATAGATAGATAGATAGATAGATAGATAGATAGGCAGGTAGGTAGGTAGGTAGGTAGGTAGGTAGGTAGGTAGGGAGATGATAGAGATGATAGTTATATAGATATGATAGATAGATAGATAGAGATGATGGATGGATGGATAGATAGATAGATAGATAGATAGATAGATAGATAGATAGATAGATAGATAGATAGATAGACAGACAGACAGACAGACAGACAGATAGGTAGGCAGGTAGGTAGGTAGGGAGATGATACATATGATAGATAGATAGATAGATAGATAGATAGATAGATAGATAGATAGATAGATAGATAGATAGATAGATAGATAGATAGATAGGCATGCAGGCAGGCAGGCAGGCAGGCAGGCAGGTAGGGAGATGATACATATGATAGATAGATGGATGGATGGATGGATAGATAGATAGATAGATAGATAGGCAGGCAGGCAGGCAGGCAGGCAGGCAGGCAGGCAGGCAGGCAGGCAGGCAGGGAGATGATAGTTATATAGATATGATAGATAGATAGATAGATAGATAGATAGATAGATAGATAGATAGATAGATAGATAGATAGATGAGATAGATATAGATGATAGGTAGGCAGGTAGGTAGGGAGATGATAGAGATGATAATTATATAGATATGATAGATAGATAGATAGAGATGATGGATGGATGGATGGATAGATAGATGATAGATAGATAGATAGATAGATAGATAGATAGATAGATAGATAGATAGATAGATAGATATAGATGATAGGTAGGCAGGTAGGTAGGGAGATGATAGAGATGATAGTTATATAGAGATGATAGATAGATAGATAGAGATGATGGATGGATGGATGGATAGATAGATAGATAGATAGATAGATAGATAGATAGATGAGATAGATAGATGAGATAGATATAGATGATAGGTAGGCAGGTAGGTAGGGAGATGATAGAGATGATAATTATATAGATATGATAGATAGATAGATAGAGATGATGGATGGATGGATGGATAGATAGATGATAGATAGATAGATAGATAGATAGATAGATAGATAGATAGATAGATGAGATAGATGAGATAGATATAGATGATAGGTAGGCAGGTAGGTAGGGAGATGATAGAGATGATAGTTATATAGAGATGATAGAGAGATAGATAGAGATGATGGATGGATAGATAGATAGATAGATAGATAGATAGATAGATAGATAGATAGATAGATAGATAGATGAGATAGATATAGATGATAGGTAGGCAGGTAGATAGGGAGATGATAGAGATGATAGTTATATAGAGATGATAGATAGATAGATAGAGATGATGGATGGATGGATGGATGGATGGATGGATAGATAGATAGATAGATAGATAGATAGATAGATAGATAGATAGATAGATAGATGAGATAGATATAGATGATAGGTAGGCAGGTAGGTAGGGAGATGATACATATGATAGATAGATGGATGGATGGATAGATAAGAGTGCAATAGTGTTTAGACTTAGTGCTGCTTCATGGTGCCCTCTATAAGCAGTTTACAGAGTCAGCCTCTTGCCCCAAACAATCTGGGTCATCATTTTGCCAACTTCAGAAGAATGGAAGGCTGAGTCAATCTTGAGCCGGTCAGGATCAAACTGCTGGCAGTGGGCAGTGAGTTAGCCTGCAAGACTGCATTCTAACCACTACGTCACCAAGGTTCTTCAGCTAGACAGGTAGGGAGATGGGTGGATGGATGGATGGTTGGATGGATGGATGGATGGACGGACAGACGGACAGTCAGACAGACAATTAGGCAGGTAGGTAGATGGACGGTTGGATTGATGGGTGGGCAGATGGACGGACAGACAGACAGACATATTAAAACATCAACTCCTGTCAGATGGATGGATAGGATGGGATGTGCTGGGAAGGAGCCCTTTGCAGATCAGTATCAGTCATCAAGTCCAACCCCCCTAAGGACTGCAGGATGTTCTATCCAAAATAACTTTGATAAAGTAGGGCAGGAATAAATGAGACTCTTCAGTGTGCTTAGGTAAAAAGCTTTAAAAACCTTAACTAGTGCTGAAAGTAAAGGGGAAGATTTGAATTCTTTGAAATGGACAACCGCAAGAATTATAATCCAAGCACCATTAGATCAGTCTGATAAATGTCATTTACCTTCATTCTACTAGGAAACACTTAATTACCATGCCTTTAAATCGAGGGCCATTTTTAAACCGCCTATAATAGTTGTACTGCTGTTGTTTTTTGTTTTTAAATACCATGTGTTCTTTTAGCATTCCTCCACCTCGGTTTTGCTTTTTGGGCAGTTTTCCTAAAAGATGAGTTGGTTTCATTTGCAAATGCCCACTTTAGAATGCTTTTCTCTCATTCATTTATTTATATATATATATAT
The DNA here is from genome assembly GCA_033807585.1 of Hydrophis major. Classification (NCBI taxonomy): domain Eukaryota; kingdom Metazoa; phylum Chordata; class Lepidosauria; order Squamata; family Elapidae; genus Hydrophis; species Hydrophis major. Next base: position 427,898,253 of record CM066328.1, read on the forward strand.
GTGTGTGTGTGTGTATCTTTTCTTAGGTTTTCGTGTGTATTTATAAGTATGGTATTTAGGTTTCTTCGGGTATTTTCCCATGTCTTAATATTTGTGCTTTTATTATAGCGACATTTTGGCAGAATCTCGTCTACCATCCTCAGGCTTGTGTATTGGGTTCTTTTTAATGTTATGCGTCAGACTGCTAGTACCGTGTATGTGTGTGTGTGTGTGTGTGTGTGTGTGTGTGTGTGTGTGTGTTACTAACTGAGATTAAAGAAAGTCACCTCTCCAAATAGTGAAAGTAGGTAATTTTTTTTTATTTTTTGAAAGGGTACACTCTTAGGGTTTTGCTAATAAAAACAATCTTGTTCTGATAATTTGGTTTACAGTCTGCTAATTCTGGATGGAAAATGTTTTTTGCACGTTTCCCCCCCCTCCCCCCCGCCGGCCCAGCTGCAGCGTGGTTTTATTTTAAATGGGTTGAAAGTTTGCTACTTTGGCTAAAGATAAAACTTTTATGCGTGAGTGTCTGGCAGACAGTGTGTTTATTTTTATGGAGGCCAAGGTTTTTTTTTTTTTAAATGATTTGGATCTGTGCTGTTTAACAGGTTTAGCCTTGATATTTGTCTAATAGACTGAACCTTTGTTCCTAAAAGGCCTTATCACTTGGGTAATGAAACAGTGCCAGGCCAATGTTTACATTTTGTTTATAGCAGGGCACTGTAATCGTTTTAGAGTGCCCCGTGCAATGGACTTTCAGAAATCCATCATTTCTATATTGAAATAATAACAGAATGAGAGTAACAGAGTTGGAAGGGACCTTTGAGTGCTCAAGTAGGATTGGCAGAGAAAGAGGGAGAGAGAGAGAGAGAGAGAGAGAGAGAGAGAGAGAGAGAGAGAGAGAATAAACATTTCCTTTCTTCTGAATGCACAGAATTTTTATAATCTGAACCACTAGTAATCCTCAACTTGCAATCGTTCACTTAGTGACCATTAGAAGTTACAATGACGCTTAGAAAAAAAAAGAGACTGATCCTTTTCACACTCACGACAATGGCGGCCTTTCCCTGTGGTTGCGTGATCAAAATACGGCCACTTGGCAACGGGCATGTATTTACAACAGTTGCAGGATCCCAGGATCGTGTGATCTTCTTTGGTGATCTTTTGACAGGCAAAGTCAACAGGGAAGTCAGATTCACTCAACAACTGTGTTACTAGCTTAACAACCACGATGATTCGTTTAACGGCAAAAAGGTGGCAAAATGGGGCAGAACTCACTTAACAACTGTCTCACTCAGCAACAGAAATTTGGAGCTCAATTGCGGTCACTGCCTGCCTTGATCAGCTTCCAGAATTGAGAAGAAAACATTTCTAGGATGTCTACGTGCTCAATATGATATCCTTGGTTACTCATAAATTTTCATTTTTATTTAGTTTTTTTAATTGGGAGGATGATTTTTTTTAAAGCAAAATAACAACAGAAAGAACTATTGTTTAAATAAATCAGTTCAGTTCAAGAGAGCCAGTTTGGTGTAGGGATTACAGTGCTGGCCTAAAAATCAGGAGACAGTGAATTCTAGTCCTGCCGTAGGCATGACAACCAGTTGGGTGACTTTGGGTGAATCACTAGGAGACTGGGAATTCTAGTCCCACATTAGACATAAAAGCCGGCTAGTGACTTTGGGCCAATCACCAAGACATTGGGAGTTCTAGTCCTGCCTTACACATGTAAGTTGGCTGGGTGACTTTGGACCAATCACCAGGAGACTGGGAATTGTCATCCTGCCTTAGACATGAAAGCCAGCTGAGTGACTTATAGTCAATCGTCAGGAGATAGGGAATGAATTCTAGTCCCTTTTTAGCATGAAAGCCAGTTGGGTGACTTTGGGCCAATCACCAGCAGACAGTGAGTTCTAGTCCCACCGTCGGCATGGAAGCCGGCTGGGTGACTCAAAGTCAGTTCCTTCCTTTCATCCCAACCCACCTCACAAAATTATTGTGGGGAAAATAGGAAGAGGTTGTATATATGTTTGCTGCCTCAAGTTACTTTATCAAGTAATAAAAATCTAATAAATAAATGATTAAAATCCAAGAATTATTCCAAGGAGCTTTTGCATTAATTTGATATCTTGTAATCCCTTAGGAATCACACAATTAACTGAGCCATGAAGTTCTGTGTGTGTGTGTGTGTGTGTGTTTCCATGTATCTTGGAATCAGTCTTGAATCTTGGGGAGAGCCTGAACAGGTTGTTGCAGGTTTTGGGACAATGTTTCCAGAAGGGGTTTGCCCTTGCCTTGTTCTTGGGGTTGGGTTGAAGAGACTGGCCCAAAGTCAACCACTGAAGTGCTGATTGGATTGAAGCAATCGTAGCTGATTGGGTTGAAAGCCATAAGCCACATCAAGCCGCAAGGCATCCTTCCCCCAACTTGTGGTCTCTTGTTGGGAACGGAATCTTTAGCCCAGAAAATCTTCTGTGGGTGGAACATTCACTTCCAGATTCCCCATTTTCCTTTGGATTTTGAAAGATCGATCTGAACTCTCTCTCCTTCCTTCTTCCTTTCCTTGTTTCCTCATTTTTGCTCCCTCTCTCTTTTCTCCTTCCTTCGTTTTCTCATTTTTTCCTTCTTTCCTCTCTTGCTCCCTTCTATCCTTTCTTTCCCCTTCCTTTTGTTTCCTTCCTTCCTTCCTTCCCCACCTTCTGTTCCATTTTTTATCTTCCCTCCTTCTTTCCCTTTCCCCTCTTCCTTTCCTTCTTTCCAATTTTCCTTCCTTCCTCTTCCTCTTTTCTGTCAAAATGCAACCAGGGCTAGAAGAGCAGGCAGAAGGCTGTGGGAAGGAAGAGGGGAAGAGGAGGAGGGAGAGAGGAAAGTAGGCGAGGCCCGCCCAACACAGCCTTCCAGGAAACGGGCCCATTAAGAGGCTGCCTTTCAATTGGAGGTATCCCTGACCTCCCAGATAGATCAAAGCTTCATCTCTCTGACAGCTACAAGACGACGACGTGGCTTGCCATGGGCTTTCTGCCGCTCCCACTAAATCTCTTTGTCTTTCAACTGCGCCCGATAGCTACGAGTATGTTTTCAGGCTGAACAGGTAGCCAGGAAGGGCTGCTGTCTTTTGACATTTTCGCTAATCCCCATCAAGCCTGTGGTTAAAATGGCGTGATGGCGGGCCCGCTGGCCAGCAGAGAGCCTGCCTTCCCCACATATGCGTCCTGTCAGGTCCAGAGGATGTCCGATCGTTGAAATGAGATTCGGTGAAATGGATGCTGGAGCATTAAACTGATTTCCTAACCTGTTGAGACTCTAGAAATAAAGTACAGAGAAGAGCAACCAGGATGATGAGGGGGCTGGAGACTAAAACATACGAAGAACGGTTGCAGGAACTGGCCATGGCCAGTCTAGTGAAGAGAAAGAGCAGGGAAGGAGCGGTCTTCCAATATTTGAGGGGCTGCCACAGAGATGAAGGGGTCAAGCTATTTTCCAAGGCACCCAAAGGCCAGACAAGGAATAACAGATGGAAACTGATCAAGGAAAGATTCAACCTAGAAATAAGGAGAAACTTTCTGACAGGGAGAACAATCAACCCATGGAATAGAAGCTGCCCTTGGAAGTTGTGGGAGCGCCATCAGTTGAGACTTTCAAGAAGAGATTGGACTGCCATTTGTCAGAAATGGTGTAGGGTCTCCCATTTGGGCAAGGGGTTGGACTAGATGACCTATAAGGTCCCTTCCAACTCTGATTCTCTGTTTTCTGTTATCTGCTCTTGCCCTCCGAAGAGCTCGGGCAAACCTCCATCATTGTTGGGTGGTGGTTGAAATTTTGAGGTTGTGGTGGGTTTTCCCACCACTGTACCCCTGCACTAGAGTTTGTGGCTCAAAAATCTTCATGTACCCTGCTGGCAGACACTAAAAGCACTAGCAACCTAGTTCATCCCTCGGAGAAGATTTAAAAATAAAACCACACGTGGAAGGAATCCTGGTTAGATGAGTTGGTTTTCTCCAGATCTGTGCCAATATGATATATCCCATAAACCTGTTCTTTTGAGGAATCTACCTGCCTCGGAGTTTTGCTTGCTATGGGTCTATTACTTGGAAGTGTGACACAGATGTTAAGTGAACTGTGGTTCTAAGTGAATCCAGATTTCCCCATTGATTTTGCTTCCCAGCTGGGAAGGTTGCAAATGGTGATCCTAGGACCCCGGGATTCTACAACCATTGTAAATACATGCCAATACCCACGCATCCAAATACTGATTGTGTGTTGGTCGGCATGCTACAGCAGTCACTAAACAAATGATTTGTAACTCAATGGTCACTAAACAAATAATTGTAAATCAATGGTCACTAAACAAATGATTGTAACTCAACTGCCTATATCTGGATATATTGTTTTACCAATGCATTGTTGATCGCCAAAAAAGAAAGAGTTGCAGATTTTTATATTGGATTCCGATTTAGAAATTGTTCACCATCTCTTCTGGGCTTATTCTAGATGAGGTACCTCAACCTGATCAATAAAAAAAAATACAGTAAAATAAAACGAAAAGGTTCCCTCCACAAACTTCAAACAAAGTTGTGGGGGGGAAAAACCTTTTGCCCAAGTGCATAAATTCTGAGTGACAGAAACCAATATTAGATCTCGGAGATCAAACTGAATTTATTTTCTCCCTGTGAAGTTTGAATTTGTAAATTTGACAGGTTGTTTTAAAGGGCATGGGCACATAAAATAACATGAAAAGAAAAGACTCTTTTACCTAAACGAGAGTTGAAAGTTACTTGTCAGAAGCTGTTAGGAGTCGACTGCGTTCTCTCTTGAAGTATGTCCTTTCAGTTGTCAGTTTTAAAAGGTTAATACGGAATAAAAGAGCAGTGAAATTAACCTTCCATTGTGTGGCTAGGTGCCTTCCCTTCCAAAACAACAGGTTTGCATGATAAAATAAGCTCATTTTCTAAATTACCATTTGTTGCACTCAAACACCTCCCCTTCTTTTTTCTTTTTCTTTTTTTTTTTTCTTTTTTCTTTTTTGCTATTGGGGAATTGCTACTAAAATGGAAAATTCCAGTTCGTGAAAAATTTCTCAGCAGAAATTTAAAAAAAAACACAAGTGACTTGTTCTAAGCCCACAACTGAATACACCCTGTGCGCATACAATTCAGTGCCCTGTACGAAGTGAGGGTACGAAGAAGGCCATTGAATTGTATGTGCCCTGCTCACATGGGACACGTATATACAGGTAGCCCTCAACGTACGACCACCATTGAGACCAAAATGTATGTTGTTAAATGAGAAATTTGTGAAGGGAGTTTTGCCCCGTTCTATGATTTTTCTTGCCGCGTTTGTTAAGTGAATGACTGCAGTTGTTAAATTAGCGATCCAGGTGTTAAGTGAATCTGGCTTCCCCATGGTGATCATATGACCCCAGGAACTGCAAACCATCATAAATGGGAGACAGTTGTCAAGCATCTGACAACTGTAAATCACGTGACCATGGGAATGCTGTAATGGTCGTAATTCCTTTTTTGCAACCTTCTGATAAGCTTAGTCAATGGGGAAGCCAGATTCACTTAACAACCGTGTGATTAACTTAACAACTTCGGTGATTCACTAAACAATGGAGGCAAGAAAGGTTGTAAAATGGAGCAAAACTGTTCTGACCCAAATCCTTTTCCAATAAAACAAACACAAATCAAAGGGAACAGAAACCTTTTAATGATTCTTACGAATCCCCGATTAAAAAGGCTGCTGCAAACTAATTAACTTTGATAAGCACGAGCCTCGCCAAAACTGCGAGGTTGCCAAGAATAACAGATAAGAAATATTTTACAACACAAGAGTCTTCAAATACCAGCTTAAGATACTGCAATGTCCACGAGGCTGGAGTTTCAAAACATCTTTGCTTCCTGCAAAGAACGTCCGATTCACAGCTGGCTTTTATCTTCTTGAAGGAGGGGCCATTACTTTGCAGCCTTACTCCCGAGTCACCCGTGCTGTTGCAGCTCCTCTTTCCTGCAAGCAACCCTGCGCGCACTTGGCACAGGTTCCTCAGGTACCTCCTCATCGCTGCTGACAGCTCCCACAATCTATGAAGGCAGCAGTCCACTCCCTAATGGTCTTGGCCCCTCATCTGAGTCCTTGCTCTCCACAGTCGTCCGCACCTGCTGCTGGCTAACCACAACAAAAACTCACTTAGGTAATTGTCTTGCTTAGCAGCCGAAATTTTGGACTCCTTTGTGGTCATGTACTGAGGACCGCCTCTATACATTGTTTAATGAATAAAATAAATACATGCCTGTTGCTAAGCAACCACATTTTGGTCATGTGACCGGGCGATGCTACGATAGTCATCAGTGCCAGGACTGGTCTCGAGTCTCTTATTTTCAGCAGCTTCATAACTTCGAATGCTCAGTAAGCGAATGGTCATAAGCAGGAGTGGGATTCAATTTTTTTAACAACCGGTTCTGTGGGCATGGCTTAGTTGGTGGGTGTGGCTTGGTGGTCATGTGACTGGCTGGGCGTGGCCAACTCAACATCACTCACATCGAGGGACGCATCTCCTCACCTGGCCTCGTGACTGGGGATGCTGCAATAATCGTAAGTGTGAAAAATGGTCATAAGTCACTTTTTTCAATGCCATTGTAACTTTGAATGGTCACTCCACACAAGCAAAGTACCAGCAAAGGAGATAAAAAAAACTCTAGAAAAGTTCCAGAGACAGGAAGTCTAGTCCTGCCAAGAATGTAATAAGGGTCAACGGAGAGGCAGATTCTATAAGCAACACCAGAATGTTTCCTTCCTGTCTTCCTTACAGGATTAGGCCAGTAATTTCTTCTAACAACCAATTCTCCGAACTGCTTAGAATGTTAACAACCGGTTCTAGAGAATAGGTGCGAACCTGTAGAATCCCACCCCTGGTCGTAAGTCGAGAAGTACCTGTAATTCAGTCCAACCAAGATGGATTGCCATCAGGGAGGTGCCATTTTTCTCCATTTTCAGGTATTGCTGGGAAAAAATGAATTCTGTTACGATCAATCCTTTGAAGAGAACTTTTCTGTAATTTCTCCAGGTGGAACTGAAAAGGAAATACAATGATCAACACTCAAAAGCCAGGGGACTTCTGACAGGAAGCCAATGGTATGAAATCCAGGCCTACAGAGCTCTGAACCAAGCCCTTGGCAGGTGAGCGAACCTGTTCAGTGAAGGTTATTCCTTTGGCTCTTCATCCTCAAAGTCTTTCTTTGAGCTCTGCTGACCATTCCTTAAAGCAAACACTGCTATCATTTTGGAACTTTGGTTTTAGCAATAGCACTTAGACTTATATACCACTCTGTGGTGTTTCACATGACTCACTGAACAACTGCATTGATTCGCTTAACAATTGTGGCCAAACTAGGACTGTAAAAGAGCAATAGCACTTAAGACTTATATACTGCTTTGCAGCATTCTCTAAGCAGTTTACAGAGTCAGCCTGTTGCCCCCAACAATCTGTGCCCTCATTTTAACTGACCTTGGAAGGATGGAAGGCTGAGTCAACCTTGAGCCGGTCAGGATCGAACTGCTGACAGTGGGCAGAGTTAGCCTGCAAGAGCAAGAGCACTTAGACTTATCTACCACTTTATAGTGCTTTGCAGCCCTCTCTAAGCGGTTTTACAGAGTCAGCATCTTGCCTCAGCAATCGTTTTACCCACCTCAGAAGTATGGAAGGCTGAGTCAACCTTAAATATGAATTAGTTGCAAAGCTTTCAAATTTTGATCATGTGACCACGGGGATGCTGCAACAGTCATAAGTTTGAAAATGGTCCTAAGTCACCTTTTTTGAGTGCTATTATAACTTTGGTTGCAGGTTGTAAGTTGAGGACTATCGGCAGCTGAAACCAGACCCGAAGCCAGTATCCAATTCTCTTGTCTGTGGAGATTCTCAGTCATCCAGATCACAGTTGTACCAAAGGTGCTTTTTCAAGAGGCAACTGGACTTTCTTGGTTTTTGTCCTTGAAGATGTTTCACTTCTCATCCAAGAAGCTTTTTCAGCTCTGACTGGACGGTGGGGAATGGAAGGAATTACATTCCTTGCAGACAGCTGGTCATTTGCATTCCTTTTAGCTTGAGGGTACCTGGAAGGATCTGTGCCCTCAGGGCCTGGTTTAAAAGAGGGGTCAAAGAGGCCATCTATGTCAAAATTCAACATCCCTCTGTCAACAGAGAGAGGGATATAATGTCATCTCTCTCCAGTATACAACACAATCCTTTCAGGAGTTCTAAGAAGGCTCCATACCCATTTGCACCACTCAGGTGACCCTGAGGAGAGAGACAGACCTCCAAGTGGCCTCAACGACTCTCTAAAATGAATGCAAATGACCAGCTGTCTGCAAGGAATATAAATCCTTCCGTTCCCCACCATCTAGTCAGAGCTGAAGAAGCTTCTTTGGATGAGAAGCGAAACGTCTTAAAAAGATAAGCCACAAAGTCCAGTTGCCTCTTGAAAAAAAAAAAAAAAAAAACTCCTTTGGGACATCCGATTCCCTTCCTTTTCCTGAAAGTTTTAAGAAAAGCTGATCACGGAGGGGTTGTTTTTTGTGTTTTTTTTGATGACGTGTTCTTCTGTTCCAGATGCATTCGCCACCGAAGCGATTGGGGAGCACTTATTTTAGTTGACGACCGTTTTGGAAAGAGCCCCAATAAATACACAGCGGGTAAGATGTCCGATTATTTGAAGGAGACATGTTGGCAAGGCGCAGTGGTGCGGTCAGCCTAGAGGTGGAGCTTTCGCTCACAATCTGGAGGCTGTGAGATCCTAGATAGAGGCAGATATTTTTCACTCTGGGCACACTGAGAATATGTCTCGGCCCTCCCGAGCTCCGTTTACACTGGCAGAGGGCTGCAGGAGGCCGTCGCAGCTGAAAACGAAGCCCGGGAGGTCCAGATGTGGCCCTCCCAAGCTCCATTTTCACTGGTAGAGGCACCGCGAGCCGGTCCTTCACTGTTTCCAGGGCAGGCCAGATCTAAGCATCCTGTGGGATGGATGCAGGCCATCGACCTTGGTCTAGTCTAACAAAGAGAAGAAACTAGGGGTGACCGAATAGCAATCTTCCAAGATTTGGGAGGCCTGTCACAGAGAAGAGGGGGATAACCTATTCCCCAAAATACCTGAAGGCGGGACAAGAAAAAAATAGATGGTAACTAATCAAGGAGAGAATCAACCAGAGGTGGGATTTAGCAGGTTCTGGCCAGTTCTGGAGAACCGGTAGTGGAAATTTTGAGCAGTTTGGAGAACCGGCCAATCCCACCTCTGACTGGCCCTGCCCCCATCTATTCTCTGGCTCCCATGGAGTCCCAGCTGATCGGCTGGGTCTCCTTTGGTTGCCCTGCAGGAGAACAGAGAACAGAGCTGGAAAGCAGGTTAGTGGGATGGGAGAACAGGAGAACAGAGCTGGAAAGCAGGTTAGTGGGTGGGAGAACAGGAGAACAGAGCTGGAAAGCAGGTTAGTGGGTGGGAGAACAGGAGAACAGAGCTGGAAAGCAGGTTAATGGGGTGGGGAGGGAATGGGGATTTTGCAGTATCCTTCCCCTGCCATACCCACCAAGCCACAGAACCGATAGTAAAAAAAATTGAATCCCACCACTGGAATCAACCTAGAACTAAGGAGAAATTTCATGACAGTGAGAACAATTAACCAGTGGAACAACTTGCCTCCAGAAATTGTGAATGCTCCAACACTGGAAGTTTTTAAGAAGAGACTGGGCAGTCATTTGTCTGAAATGGTATATAGGGTCTCCTATTCAAACAGGGTTGGACTAGAAGACCTCCAAGTTCCCTTCTAGCCCATTTATTTTCTATTCTCTTAACTTTTTTTCTTTTTGTCAATTCCGTATTCATTTTATTGATTAAAAGAGTGCAAGCCATTTTCACCTAAATTTTTACAGTTTTTAAACATTAATGGGTATTTCTGTTTAAGGTATAACACTCAGGAGAAGATAAATACACCAGGATACATGAAATAATAGGCATATAGTTATAAATCTGCTTTTAAGGGAGCAGCCAAATTTAAGCTTAAAATCAGAACATCTTCAGTAGCTTAAATACAATGAGAAAAGGCTACTTTCAAGCAGCCAGAACTGGACTAATTCTGTAATCTTGATTCTTTTATTTGGTCTTCCTTAGCCATTTTATAGAATTGATAAAGCCCACACTGCTTTCTTCAATTCTTGACAGTAGGGGGCACTCCATTTCCATCATATGAACCATTCGGGCCATGTCACCAAAGGGCGTAATAAAATGAAAGGATGACAGTGCCTCTCATTTAAAATCTTTCACAGTAATTTTAGATGCAATCAAAGGTGGGTGGGGTGGGGTTTTTTTGTTTTTTTGTTTTTTTTTCCCTTCCCAATTTGGTATTTGCTATAACAGTATTTCTTTTTCCACTTGAGCTCTTTCTTTGTCAAAACAAGGCCCATTAAATTAGGGAAGGCACTAAATATTTATGAATTAATTACATTCAAAAGGAAACCTAAGAAGCATTACAAGGTATCAGTGGCTAGTCCCTATTTTACAGGTGCAGAGAACCCGTAGCCATCCCAGGATTGTGGATCTTCCAACTCCCAGTAACTCATCCAGTGTGGCCAACGACCAGGAGGAAAAAAATATATGGGAATTGTAATCCCACATGTGGAATGTCTTGTGTTACCCTCCCCTCTCCTTTGGCTTGTGTGTGCATGTCTGGGCACACGTACAGGCACACTCAGCGTACACAAGGACATTGATCCCCCCATAATTTTCACGCTAAATTTTTGGCTGATGGAAGTATTATTTAATTATTTCTGGTTTTTTATTTTATTTTATTTTATCCTGCTGTTCTGGCAGGTTGTCAGAAGCGAGGCTTTAGCTTTTTCAGAATACACCTCCAGGATGCATCGTATGGGAAGTTCTCGACTTATAACCATTCATTTAGGGACTGCATTTAGGGAACAGCACTGAAAAAAAATTACTTTGCATTTATGACCAGCTTCCCCATGATTAGGTGATCAAAATTTGGACACACGGCATTTGGCATGTATTTATGACAGTTGCAGTGTCCCGTGGGTCATTTGATCTTGTATAAACTTCCCAGCTGGCTTCCGATAAGCCCAAGTCAATGAGGGAAGCCAGATTCGCTTATAATGACTGCATGATTCATGGAACAACTGCAGTGATTCGCTTAACAATTGTGGCAAAAAAAGGTTGTAAAACAGCAATAGCAGCTAGACTTATATACTGCTTTACAGCCTTCTCTAAGTGGTTTACGGAGTCAGCATTATTGCCCCCCCAACAATCTGGGCCCTCGTTTTATCAGATAAGATAACAGATAATCAGAGTTGCAAGGGACTATGTAGGTCATCTAGTCCAACCCCCCCCCCCCCAAGCAGGAGACCCTACACCATTTCTGACAAATGGCAATCCAATCTCTTCTTGAAAGTCCAAGTGGTGAAGCTCCCACAACTTCCGAGGACAACTTCTGTTCCATTGGTTGATTGTTCTCACTGTCAGAAAGTTTCTCCTTATTTCCAGGTTAAATGTCTCCTTGTTCAGTTTCCATCCGTTATTCCTTGTCTGGCCTTTGGGTGCTTTGGAAAATAGCTTGACCCCTTCCTCCTCTCTGTGGCAGCCCCTCAAATATTGGAAGATGCTCTCCTGTCTCCCCTGGTCCTTCTCTTCCCTAGACTAGCCAGGCCCAGTTCTTGCAACCGTTCGTTGTATGTTTTAGCCTCCGGTCCCCTAATCATCCTGGTTGCTCTTCTCTGTACTTTTTCTAGAGTCTCAACATCTTTTTTATAATGTGGTGAACAAAACTGGATGGAGTACTCTAAGTGTGGTCTTACTAAGGCTTTATAGAGTGGTATTAGTATTTCCCTTGATTGTATCCCTCTTTAGGATTGATTGCATTATCGACCTGGAAGGATGGAAGGCTGAGTCAATTTTGATTCGATCAGGATCGAACTGCTGGCAGTAAGCAGCCTGCAAGAGCACTTAGACTTATATACCGCTTCATAGTGCCTTGCAGCCCTCTCTAAGCGGTTTACAGAGTCAGCATCTTGCCCTCAGCAATTGGGGTCCTCATTTTACCGACCTCAGAAGGATGGAAGACCAAGTTAACCTGGAGCCAGTCAGGATTGAACTCCCAATAGTGGGCAGAGTTAGCCTGTAATACTGCATTCTAACCACTGTTTCACCATGGCTCTTAGGGAGGGAGTGGGGGAGAAAGAGAGATTGTAGATAGGCAGAAGATAGGGGAGAAAGGGAGAGAGATGATAACAATAGTCATAGCACTTAGAGTTATATACCACCTTCACAGTACTTTTCAGCCCTCTCTAAACAGTTTACAGTCAGTCTCTTGCCTCCAACAATCTGGGCCCTCATTTAATCAACCTTGGAAGGATGGAAGGCTGAGTCGGCCTTGAGCCAGTCAGGATCGAACTGCTGGCAGTGGGCAGAGTTAGCCTGCAATAGCAATAGCACTTACTTACATACTGCTTCACCGTGCTTTTCAGCCCTTTCTAAGCAGCTTACAGAATCAGCTTCTATTACCCCCAACAATCTGGCTCCTCATTTTACCGACCTCCGAAGGAGGGAAGGCTGAGTCAACCTTGAACCTAGTGAGATTTGAACTGCCAAACTGCAGGCAGCTGGCAAGTCAGCAGAAGAAGCCTGAATACTACATTCTAACCGCTGCACCACCATGGCTCACTTAACAACTGTCTTGCTTAGCCATGAAAGTTGGGGTGGGTTCAGTTGTGGTCTTAAGTCGAGGACTACTCGTACACCCGCAAAATAAAAAAGGACCGTGAAATGTCTTATGTAGCAGTTGTGGTTTATTCTTTGCTTAATTCAAATATTTGCTGTTAAAAGTTTGGCTCTTGGACTTGACCAAGGCTGGAAGATGATCATTGCTCTTCAGCGAGCAGACAAAGTACATTGTCTTCTCTCCACATCTGTGAAAAGCAGCCTTGGCCGACTGCTCTTTTCCGTCACATCTCTGAGACACGTCTGCCCAGCTGCCTCTATCTTGCCTTGGCATGAGAACAAGCGGCCCTGTTTTGCATCAGACCAAGTCCTTTAATTTCCCGAGGTGCCCTTGAGTGAACAACTGAGGGTTTAAGGACACCGGAATCTTTCCAAAATTTCTCTTTCCCCTGACCCTGGAGAAGTGGGAGAGGAAGGAAGCACGGTAAATAAAAAGATTTGCCAAGTGCCTTGAGCTATGAGGGAGATATAATAATGGTGCTTTAAAAAAAAAAAAAAAAGAGAGAGAGAACTTGAATCCTTAGTTTGTCCTCGGCCTCTGCTGTTTTGGGAGATTGTACGACCTGGACTGAAAATTCAGCAAAACTTGTTTTACAAAACTTGCAAAATTGTTACAACAAAATTGGATCCAACTTAACTTGGTTTGAATCGGTTTAACTTTGTGATCCCAGTTAGGTTTGCTGTTGTGGTTCCGTCGCTGAGTCGTATCCGGCTCTTCGTGACCCCCCCATGGACCACAGCCCGTCAGGCCTCCTCCCCTTCTGGGACTGTCACAAAGAAGAGGGGTGGTCAACCTATTCTCCAAAACTACAGAAGGCAGGACAAGAAGCAGATGGATGGAAAATAAAGAAGGAGAGAAGCAACCTAAAAAACAGAAGGAGAAATTTCCTGATAGTTATTTACAACAATTAACCAATGGAACAACTCGCCTCCAGAAGTTGGAGGTGCTGCATCACTGGAGGTGTTCAAGAAAAGATAGCAATAGCATTTGGACTTATATAGTGCTTTACAGCCCTCTCTAAATGGTTTACGCTTACTCTTGCGCCCAACAATCTTGGCCTTCATTCTACCAACCTTGGAAAGATGGAAGGCTAAGTCAGCTTGAGCCATTGGGCATCGAACTGCTGGCAGTGGGCAGAGTTAGCCTGCAATAGCAATAGCACTTAGACTTATATAGTGCTTTACAGCTCCCTCTAAGCCATTTTACAGAGTCAGCCTCTTGCCTCCAACAATCTGGATCCTCATTTTACCAACCTCTGAAGAATGGAAGCTGAATCAACCTTGAGCCAGTCAGGATTGAACTCCTGGCAGTGGGCAGAGTCTGCCTGCAATACTGTATTCTAATGACTGCCACCGCAGTTGTTTCGCGTAGAATGTATAGTTATAATGTAACTAGCTGGATACCTGTGCTTCTCTACGAAACTATGTGATTGGGCTTAGTTTTGGGGGAAGAAAATAAGGGGGGGGGAAATTCTGCTTCTGCCTACCAGCATCCATCGGTATTCATCTGGCTAGTATCCTGTCAGTGTGTGGGAGAGTTGAGGGCTGTTTAGAAACTGAAATAATATTTGCTGTGTGAGTAAGAAGGAGACAGCAAGGAGCCTGGGTGTGGCTTAGCTCAACTGTTCTGTACTAAAGCTGCTTGGTGCTGTGAAACTGAAACCGAAACTCCTCTCCTCTGCTGCTGTTTTGCATTTGGAAGAGATATCTTTCCAGGTGGGGAGGGGAGTAGAACTCCTTAGCATCAGAGAGTGTTAATAATAATAATATAGGAAATACTAATGCTCTGATGGCCATTTCGAAAAATCCTTTCTTAGACGTCATTATAGTTGTGCTTTTAAAGTTGTAGCAACGTTTTGGCAGAATCTCATCTGCCATCATCAGGCTTCTGTGTTGTGATACAGTACAGAAGCCTGATGATGGCAGATGAGATTCTGCCGAAACGTTGCTACAACTTTAAAAGCACAACTACAATGACGTGGGAAAATACCCGAACAAAGCTGAATGCCATACATGTAAGTACCCGTGAAAACTTAAGAAAACAAATATATATATATTATTTATATATATATATATATGTGTGTGTGTGTGTGTGTATTTTATATATATATATATATATATTATATGTCTGGCATTCAGCTTTGTTCGGGTATTTTCCCACGTCATAATAGTGGTGCTTTTAAAGTTGTAGCTACAACTTTAAAAGCACCACTATTATGACGTGGGAAAATACCCGAACAAAGCTGAATGCCAGACATGTAAGTACCCGCGAAAACTTAAGAAAACATATATATTATATATATATATATATTCTATGGATCTTTGGTTATTCGGGTTTTCTCCCGCGTAAGATTGGAAGTATCTAGGCAACGTTTCGATGAAGTCTCATTCATCATCTTAAGGCTTGGTCTTCAGCTCTGTGCTTCTCACTTTGAGAAGCACAGAGCCGAAGACACAAGCCTGAAGATGATGAATGAGACTTCATCGAAACGTTGCCTAGATACTTCCAATCTTACGCGGGAGAAAACCCGAATAACCAAAGATCCACATACAAATACCCGCGAGAACCTCAGAAAACACACATATATTCTATATATATATATTATTATATATATATATATAATTAGAATGTAATAATGATTCATCTCTAATTCATTTCCCCAGGGTTGTCGAAATGGATTCGTCAGCAGATCCATCACTACAAAGACTTCGATTGTGCCCTTAGCTCTTTGGGAGCCTTTGCTAAAATGAATCAGAATGGTGCTGAAGCTGCCCTTGGGGCTACCAACAGCTCTCTGCTCGTGTCTACAAGTTCAAAGATTCTGACACCACTTCCTGCTCCAGAGGGACTTCTTCTGTTATCACCAGGCGCTCTTCATGAAAGGGAAGCAGAAGTTTCCATTTTGGAAACAGGGGCTGCAGAACGCATCGTGACTCGCCCAACAACCTCCGGTTAGTCATGGGATTATCTTGCCAGAGCAAAGTTAATCTTGCTAAGATTTTAAAAACCAAATGCTTTCGTCATTCTGCTTATTTCTGGATAGCCGCTTGGGTATGACCAAAATCCAAAGAATACCAGGAGCTCTTTCACCCAAGCCATCAATTAGGAAGCCTGTGTCTGAAAACTAAAATTTTAAAAATCGCTAAAACTATTTTGGATGGTCAAATCTCATAAGATTGCAGAGGTCTCACCTCGGATTCTGGGCAGTTTTGGGCAGGTTCTGGGCAGTTTTGTTGTTTCATGCAGTTTTATACAAAAGTTTTGGACGCTCTCTTTTTTTTTTTTGTCTGAAATCTTTTAAGGTCTCGTGAAGGAAACTAAAATTTCATGAGGTGATTTTTGACAGCATGGTAGGTAGATAGAAATCAGGATGAGTGAATTGGTAAGTTCAAGGAAGGAAGGAAGGAAGGAAGGAAGGAAGGAAGGAAGGAAGGAAGGAAGGAAGGAAGGAAGGAAGGAAGGAAGGAAATAAATTGGAACAAATGAACAAACAGGATGGGTAGAGGGAAGGAAAATGAAGAAAGAAAGGGAAGGAAGGAAAAAGAGAAAGGAAGGAAGGAGAGTAGGAGGATGGACGGAAGAAAAATAGGAACGGAAAAAAAAGTTGGAATGAACAAACAGGATGGGTAGAGGGAAAGAAAGAAAATGAAGGAAGGAGAATAGAGGAAGGAAGGAAATTGGAACAAATGAACAAACAAAAGATGGGTAGAGGGAAGGAAAATGAAAGAAAGGGAAGGAAGGAAGGAAAAATGGAAATGGGAAGAAGGAGAATTGGAGGGAGGGATGGACAGAAGGAAAATAGAGGAAGTATGGAAGGAAAAGAAACAGGAAGGAAGGAAAATGAAGGAAGAATACAGTTGGAAGGAAGAAGGATGGAAGGAAGAGAAAGGAAGGAAGGAGTTTCTTTTATTTTTCAGGAGACTCCCATCACCTGAGCTTGGCTGGGCAGATTTAAGGGGAGGGGAGGGTGCTCTGAAGCCTATGTAGGCATTCCCATGACCCTTCTGCAACTCTTCAAAGCAGCCGCATCTGTTCCTGGGATCATACAGCCGCCTTCCATGGCTGCGCTGCAATCCCAAGGAAACACACATTGGCTCCTGAAGTATCGTCCTGAGCTGGCAGAGAGCGAAAAGCTGCCAATGGAAGAGAAAGTCCCCCCCCCCAAAAAAAAAACTTCACCTCTGGGCATGCAGGGATGTGTTGGGCCACCCACCGGGCTCCCTTTGTTCCCAAGTGGAAAGAAGGGATTAAACCCCTCTTAACAAAATGTTCCACAGCAGTTCCTCCCCGTACTTAGTTGTATATACATTGAAGGCAGGAGGTTCTATCTATTACGACATGTCAATCTGCTTGTTCTGGAGGATGGAAAAGCCCTCAATGGGAGCTGGTTAGTTTTGCTAATACAGAAGAACAAGCTGTGTGGGGTGTTGATGTCATGCTGGGCACAGGATGGCATTCCTTATGTGCAACATTGACCTTTTTTAATGCTGTAGCCCTTTCTCCCTCTCTCCCTCCCTCCCTCCTTTTCCTTTCCTTCCTTCCTCCCCCTCCTTCCTTTTTCCTTCTTTCCTACCTATTTTTCTTCCTTCCTTCCATCCTCCTCTCTATTCTCCTTCCTTCCACCTCATTTTTCCTTCTTTCTTCATTTTCCTTCCTTTTACCCATCCTTTGTTCGTTCATTTGTTCTAACTTTCTTCCTCCCTCCCTCCCTGACCTTTCTTTCCTTCTGCCTCTCTGTCCTCTCCCTTTTCCTCCCTCCCTCCCGCCTTCCATGTTTTTCCTTCCTTCCTCCTTCTATGTCCTTTCCCTCCCTCCTTTCCTTCTTTCCTACCTATTTTTCTTCCTTCCAGCCACCTCCTCTCTATTCCATCCTCATTATTTTCTTCTTTTCCTTCCTTTCCTCTACCCATCCTTTGTTCGTTCATTTGTTCCAACTTCTTTCCTCCTCCCTCCTTCTTTCCCTCCCTGACCTTCCTTCCTTTCCCCCTCCTCCCTCCATGGTTTTCCTTTCCTTCCTTCCTCCTTTACCATATGCCCTCCCTCCCTCCCTCTCCATGAACTTCATTCCTGTCCTCCTTCTCTCCCCCCATTCTCCTCTCTCTCCCTTCCTCCTACCCACATGTTTTCCTTTCTTTCCTTTATCTCTCTAAGCCCTTCCTTCCTTCCTTCCTCCCTGTCTTCCTCCCTCCCTTGTTTCCACCCTCCTCCTTCCCTTCTCCTATTCCCTTACTTGTAGCATTTCATGGACACCTGACCACAATTTACAATCATTTTTTTTTACTTGGAAACTGATGTTTACTTCCAGTTTCTGGCAAAAAAAAAAAATAAACAGTGGCTTTGCTTAACAACGATTACGTTCGCGTAACAACTGCTGTACTCACTTTTTTTTTTAATTGTAGAGCTTTGCGTTTCAATTTAAAAAAATAAAATAGAAAGTTTAAAAAAATAAATAAGGGCGGGATATAAATCCATGACTTAATCAATTATCCTAAAAACCAAGTACTGATGCCTGATGGATATGCTAATGGCAAGAATTAATAATCTCTTTTTCTGCTTCTGTTCCTTATTATCTGCTCTTCCTCCCCAGATTCATCTTTCTCCACAAAGCAAAATAAATTTACAGACTCCAGCCCACCCCTGGGTTCCCCCGCTGATGGCAGGAGGAAGAGAGCAAACGGTCAGTTCTCTGCTGGCAGAATAGAAAGTTACTTCACTAAAATGCCGGCTTCAATACCAGCAGGAAAGAAGAATGACGTCTTCAAGGCTACCGGCCAAACTGAAAGAGCAGTGGAGAAAGACGGCCCCTCTGTTCCTTATGGACCCCAGCAAAATAATTTGTGGGTCAAAGAAGACCAACCAATAAGACAGTTGCCAGATGGCAAAATGATCAATGGTTCTCCAAAAACCTTGATGACTGAGAAATGTCCCCACGAAAGGCAGCACACCGGACATAAAGATTTGGAGAAAGTGGTGTCTTCTCCAAGGAGAACAAATGTGGAACTGTCCAAGTCAGACCCAGGCATCGAAACTGGTGCTGGAAATGACAGGCTCTGTTTTACACCTGAACTGTATGATGAAGATGATGAAGAAGTGGTGGAAGAGAAGAACGAAGGCTCGATTTCCAATGACAATAGTACTTTGACGTCCTCCGAAACTGCAAACACCCCCGTTCTGGTGGAAGAACTTTGTCCACCCAGCGCTCAAAAACCAGGAGATGCCACCTCCAGGTTTAAAGTTGAAGCAGGAGTGGCCGCAAAGTGGTCGGGGATCACGGAGAACAGCCAGAATAACAGAAGCGCCATTGAGGAAGCTGGGCATAAGGTTGGCAATGAGGAAACTGAGCCGGAGGTGAAGGGAAAGGAAAACCAGCTTCCTGGATCGCAAAGCAAAGGTGTGTCTTACAATCCGTTCACTTAACCAGTTTAAAAAAAAAAAAAAAATCAGGCCTGAGGAAAAATAGGGTCACTGTTTCTAGTTAAGGTCAGGAATGGGTTCAGAGATCCCGTGTTTTGGGAAAACTGGAGGGACGGCTCATACTTCAGGGACACCCACCTTCACAGAAAAAGTTGGCTCAGAATGGAGATTGACCAACTCTGTCCCAAAAATGCTCCACCTCTCCCTCCCGTTCACTTCTGCAACCTTCCAGAAGATAGGAAGATGTGCTGTGTCCTCAATCATGTTCCTGTCTCTACAAATGTTGACGAATGAAAGAAAGTGTCCACTGAGAGGACAGGTGTTTCCAACCAATGACGGATTGGACATTCTTAGAACAGAACCTGGCAGAGAAAACAGGAGGAAATGTAGGAGAAGGGCAGGCAGAGATGGGGCAGAGTTAAGAGAGAAATTAGCCCAGGGGTCGGCAACCTTAAAATACTCAAAGAGCCACAACGATCCTAACCGGAAGTTCAATTATGGAGCTGACCGGAAGTCCTGTTCCCCCACCATAGAGTCTCCTCCTAGCGCAGCATCCTTTTTCCTCTACCTGTCCTAACTGAAAGCCCTATGAATTGTGGAGCCGACCAGTGACAGGGAGCCACAGCAGAGGGATAAAAGAGCCACATGCAGCTCCAGAGCCGTGGGTTGCTGACCCCTGAAGTACCCTGGAAGCCATTTGTGGGAATGTAAGGACTCCAGGCTGATTTCTCTTTTGACTCTGCTCCCTGTGTCTGCCTGTCCTTCTCCTAAAAGAGGCTGAACCATTCCTTTCAGCAATATATCCAACCTATGGTGGACAACAACTGGTGTAGTCTTAGAAGAACTTTACAGGTGTTTAAAAAGACAGAAGAAATCACTTGGGTCCTGGTTTCCTCTGCTGCAAACCGATCGTCCCATCCTTGTTTTATTATTATGTCTCACCAGCCTATTTGTAGAAGGAATCAGTTTTATGTAAAGTCAGTGAGATCATTTCCAAGTAAATGTAACAGGTCCTATTTCACTCACTCCTTTTTGGAGACGGGTAAGGAGAAAATTGTTGGGTTATATGAGTGTAGTTTGTTCAACATAACACAATGCCTGTGAAGAGATCCATTGTGGGGTTAGTTTAGTAGCTACCAGTTTAGAGAGAGTAATCAAAATCACCTTGGTTGGCTGAAATTTTGGAGACTATGTTCCCATTCCCAATCCTTTGGCCTTTTTTAATGATCATGTGAACTTCACAGTGGGCCTATCATAAGCTGGGAAAGCTAAACCAAACCAAGTAGCTTTTTTACAACTAATATGCAAACAATTCTGCACTTTTATGTACCATCATTCACCATCAAAATGGGCAAAGCCAAATATTACAGCATAAGCCTGTAGAAATAATTAAAAACCATTTCATGAGCCTATCACCAACATATTTTTATTATGAAGATATCTGTAGGCTTTATTTTGCTAGGAAAATATACAGCATGAATCAGTGCTATGGTTCTTCACCAGGACTTTATTGTTTTATGCATAGTGATTTGATTTGTGTCAAATATAAATGCATCCTTAAATATTTTTTGGGAGCCAAATCAGGTTTCAGACACTGAAGCACATTTAATTAAAGTTGTATGTCTGAGAGCTTTTAAGTGAGGGCCAAAATTTCTGTCACATCAAGACTGATGAGACCATTAGAAATTAATCTTAAAATGAGTAATGCCACCCCATATCCATTAGTTCACCAGTAATGTCCATCATGTCATATATTTCTTCTAAAAAGAATAGTTTGTAAATATCATATAAACATAGTTTGTAAATATCATATAAACATATCACCCATTAGTCACAATTTTATAACAGCTTATTAATTGATATAATTTTTCCACAAAATGTTAGGTGTCTTTTTTCTTTCTCTCTCCCAAACTGGGTTAGATGTCATCCTTTTTCCTCAAACTTTGGAACAAATGTTTTTCTTCTTAATCCTTGTCAAATAAATTATTGTGGCATGTTAGATATTGACCCACAGGTTTCATCATTTTTCATTTGCCTCTTTGTGAAACAAATTACAACAATCGAGTCATTGAAGGAAGACTTCTCAAGCTTCACAACAGGGGTGGGGAACAAGGGCTCTTTTATAACTTGGGGACTTCAACTTCCAGAATTCCTAAGCCAACCCTCAGAAATGGTGGCTCAGGAATTCTGGGAGTTGAAATCTACAAGTCATAAAGGGACTATTTGTTCCCTACCTCTGCATTAGAAAGAACAAAGTCGTCTTAAATAATACGTCGTCATTTGAATATAAGCAGGAGAGGGTTTGGGGATTGTAATAACCAGGAGGAAAAAATTAATTAAATCCTGAATCTATTGAAGGGCTGAAAGTACAGAGAAGGTATAAACGAAGAGCCAGGAAACCATCTAATAACAGAGAGGCACACCAGCAACAGGTAACCTTAAAGAATGTGTAGATCGAAAAGTATGAGTGGAAATATTGGTTACTCAGTGAGGTCCATGCTGTACGAAACCTTACCCATTAAATAAAGTGTCTCCCCGAAAATAAGACCCTGTTTTATATTTTTTGCCAACAAAAAAGGACACCAGGTCTTATTTTCGGGGAATGTCATTCACTGACTAACCTCACTTGTGCATGTCACCCCCAGCCTCCTTTTCATGGTCAGAGGCCTTCAGGAACATCTTCTGTGGCCGGCAAGGCTTTCCTGAAGGCCTCTGCAGCCGTTAACAGAGCTCCAGATTGATCTGGAGCTTTGTTATCAGCTAAAGAGGCCTTCAGGAAAGCCTTGCCAGCTGCAGAAGAAATGGGCCGGCAAGGCAGGTGTCGGGGTGTATGCGAGGCCTGGTTACAACTCTCCAAAGGTAAATAGTAGGGCAGCTCCCCCCCTCCCATCCCTACCCTAGCATAATTTTTACCCGTGCACTTAGGAGTGGAGAGGGTCTTCGTTAGAGCTTATTTGGGGGTGCACATGTAAAAATGAAACTCAAACTTACTTTCAGGGTAGGTCGTATTTTCAGGGGAAACAGAGTAGATAATGTGTGATATCAATTACAAAGACCCCTTCGTTCATGAGTTTCAAGATTGAGTGTTGGCTAGACACAAATTCCTTCTGCATTGTTCAAGACCAAATAGAGGAAGACACGGAGATGGGATGGTGTGAACTTGGTAAGAGCCATCATGCAAGTTCTTCTCATGTGACTTACTTCCAGGTAACCAAAGGAGGAATTAGGTTCTGGGAGCGCTGACATCCCCAAGGTGACATCTTGACAAGAAACGGAGTCTTTCAGTCATGCTGATTTGTGAAATGCAGACAATATCCCAGTCATATTTAAGTGCTGGAAACAAGTTTTTCTTTTTTCAACAACAGCATACAGCAAGGAAGGGGGAACCTGCCATTGCTACACCCATTAGTGATTACTTCCCTCTGGATTCTGTCATTGTGGAACAGTCATTTATTCCTGGTTCCAAAATGGTGCCCTTGCAGCGCAGGGAAGAATTTCCTCATTGGCTTTTCCTGCAAGGATTGAAGTTGTCACCTTATATTGTATTTCCCCCAAAAAAACTCCGAGTCTTATATTAAATTTTCCTCCAAGACACATTAGGCCTTATTTTCTGGTTAGGTGTTATTTTCAGGGAAATGCAGTCCTAAATGCATCTGGCTGATAATCATAACGGGCTTATTTTTGGCATAGGGCTTATATTACAAGCATCCTGAAAAATCATGCTAGGGTTTATTTTCTAGTCGGGTCTTATTTCCAGGTAAACAGGTAGAAGTGAGCAGAGAATGTCATGGGAGGACATAAGTAAAGGCAAGAACTCGGATTCTTCCTTGGATTTCATCTCCATTCTCAAAGTTGACCCACGTTCATTGTGAAGCAACTCAGATTCTTTCTGGATTTTACCCTATTTCCAAAGTTGACCCACGTTCATTGTGAAGCAACCTGGGATCTATAGCTTCCTAAGGAACATCCACACAGATGTCCAACCTTGACAGCTTTTAAGATTTGTGTGGCCTTCAACTCCCAGAATTCCATTCTGGCTGGGGAATTCTGGGAGTTAAGCCCACAAGTCTTAAAAAGTTTCCAGGATTGGATACTCCCTGGTTTAAATAAAAATCAGGATGGTAAATGGAACTGAGTAAGTGACATCTCCCGCCTTTTTTTTTAAGGTGTGTCACTCACCTAAAAAAGGAACAAGACCAAACAGAGCCACCACTGATTTTTGACCCTTGTGTGGCCATTCTTGCCTTCACCCTCAGGTCTTCAGGATGGACCTTCTGCTTTGTTGAGAAGGCTATCTGCTTCTTAACATTTTTGAAAGCCTTTAACGTGCAGATGTTTGACTTAGATTGTAATTGTTTATGATTTTGTGTGCGTATATGCACCTCTGTATTTTATTTTGCTTGATGTTTTTACTGTAAAGATCTATGTGACTTTGGAAATTGGTGGAATAAAAAGTCTGCATTTTTTTAAAAAATGAAATCTTGTTGGTTTTCCACAAAAGTCTAATCATAAAGAATATAGCCAGGTATTGTTGCTTATTGAATGATAAAAATTCAACAATTCCACTGATTGCTTGATATAATATATCAAGAATAGAAGGAACCTAGAACTAAGGAAAAATTTTCTGATGTTTAGAACAATTAATCAATGGAATGACTTGCCTCAAGAAGCTGTGGCTGCTCCAACACTGGAAATTTTTAAGAAAAGACTAGATAACCATTTGTCTGAAATAATATAGAGTTTCCTGCCTGAGCAGGGGGTTGGACTAGAAGACCTCCAAGGTCCCTTCCAACTCTGATATTCTGTTCTGCTCTATATCTCCTTCAATGGGGACAAAATGTGTTGCAACCAAATCGTCAAGCTCGGAGCTCAAACCAAAAATGTAACTACCAAGTCGAGCTACTAATTATACTTTGCTCAACAGTGGTGACTGTGAAAAGGACCTTGGGAGTCCTAGTGAGCCAGCCATGCACAGCAGCTGCCAAAAAAAAAAAAAAGCCAACACAGTTCTAGGCTGCATTAACAGAGGGATAGAATCAAGATCACATGAAGTGTTAATGCCTCTTTATAAGGCCTTGGGAAAGCCACACTTGGAATATTTGCATCCAGTTTTGATTGCCATCATGTAAAAAAAATGTTAAGCCTCTAGAACAGGGGTCTCCAACCTTGGCTCCTGGAAGCCTGGCGGACTTCAACTCCCAGAATTCCACAGCCAGCTTTGCTGGCTGTGGAACTCTGGGAGTTGAAGTCCGCCAGGCTTCCAGGAGCCAAGGTTGGAGACCCCTGCTCTAGAAAGAGTGCAGAGAAGATCAACAAAGAGGATGAGGGAACTGGAAACGAAACATACGAAGAACGGCTGCTGGAACTGGCTATATTGAGTCTGATGAAAAGAAGGGCTGGGGAGACATGATAGCAGTCTTCTGATATCTCAGGGACTGCCACAAAGACAAGGGGTTAACTTATTTTCCAAAGCACCTGAAAGCAGGAGAAGAAGCAATGGTGGAAACTAATCAAGGAGAGAAGCAACTTGGAACTAAGGAGAAATTTCCTGACAGTGAGGACAATTAACCAGTGGAACAACTTGCCTCCAGAAGTTGTAAATGCTCCAACACTGGAAGTTTTAAAGAAGAGATTGGATAACTGTTTGTCTGAAGTGGTGTAGGGTTTCCTGCCTAAGGAGGGAGTTGGACTATAAGACCTCCAGGGTCCCATTCCAGCTCTGTTATTCTATTCCAGTATTCAAAGACATTTCAATAACTTCACAATGCCCCACAGAACAAACTTTCACAGAAGTGGACTGGAGTTTGTTCTCACAATTGCAGCCCACCTATGCAGTGAACTGCTTCTGAAATGGAATGATGGCTGCCCCAAATCAGTTTATAATATTACAGCAAAAGGAGATTACGCTTAAGCTCTTACTAGCTACTTTAGGCTGGTTATGTTCTTACCGGCTGCGATTTTCAGCTCTGCGGAGAATAGAAGTCAATCCTATTTTCTAAATCTGGACCATAAACAAATAACAAACTATCCAAAGCCTCCGTGTGTCTAAAAATACAGACATAACTGTTATTTTAGGAGAGAGAATTCATTATATCACTCCGTCCTCGCTGATCACGCTTGCGATAAACCACGGATTGAATTAGAAATAAATTAGGCTTTGTTCTCAAAAGCACAAAGAGTAATTGGGTTTGGTGTTTTCCTGCTGGTAATCTAAACACCTGTAAAATATATGAATTGTTTAGTTAATGTATACATTTCACGAAACATATATATATGTTGAGACTCCAGAAAGTGCATAGAAAAGGAACAAAGATGATGGAAGCTAAAACATGAAGAACGGTTGCAGGAACTGGGTATGTCTAGTTTAGTGAAGAGGAGGATTAGAGGTGGCATGATGGCAGTCTACCAATATTTGAGACAGATGCCTGGAATAATCTGTAATAAAATCAACACATTTTTGGCACACGGGATCCCTTGGCTTCTACAGTATTGTGTGGCTTACATGGTTAAAAAGAAACCGGAAGATTTAGAAGGCAGGAATTTCAAACCTTGTTGACATAGTAAATTGGCTTCAGGCTTTCCTTTTCTTAAAAAATTGTGTTAGGGTGAAAAGGTAGCTGTCTTCTCTCTGGCCCTTATGATTTTGGCAAGTTGAACAGATTCACAGAATTGGAAGGGAACTTGTAGGCAGGGGTGGGCTGCTGGGGGTGCGCAGGAGTTCAGGGGAGCCCCTAGCTAACCTGTGCAGTTCAGAGAATGCCCAAATCCCATTCCTGACTGTCCCACCCCACTCCTCCCCTCCCAGGAAGTCCTCCATACGGACCGTTTTGGATGCAGTTAAGTGCAGGGTGCTGCAGAGGCTCAGGAAGAGCGAAAAACAGGCCTCCCGGACAGTGGTGGGATTCAAATAATTTAACAACCGGTTCTCCACTCCTAATGATTTCATTCAACAACCAGTTCATCCAACTGCTCAGAAAGTTAACAACCGGTTCTCCCAAACTGGTACAAACTGGCTGAATCCCACCACTGCTCCCAGAAGTTCGGGAAGGCCAGAAATAGGCCCGTTTCCAGCTTCCAGAGAGCCTTTGGAGACCCGGGAGGCCGTTTTCATCCTCCCAGAGGCTCGAGGAAAGCCTCCGGAGCCCAGGGAGAGCAAAAACGCCTCCCCCACCGTAGTGCAGGAGGCTGACTACACCACGCCCACCATGGGCACACCCACCAAGCAACTGGGCAGAGAACCTTTGCTAAAAATTTGGAAGCCCACCCCTGCTTGTGGGTCACCTCATTGAACCCCACACCCAAGTCTTCCACCATTTCTGACAGATGGCAGTCCAGTCTCTTCCTGAAAGCTTCCATAACTTCCAAGGGAAACTTCTGTTCCACGGGTTGATTGTTCTCCCTGTCAGAAAGTTTCTCTTTATTTCCAAGTTGAATTTCTCCTTGTTCAGTTTCCATCCATTATTCCTTGTCTGGCCTTCGGGTGCTTTAGAAAATAGATTGACCCCCTTTCTCCTCTCTGTGGCAGCCCCTCAAATTTTGGAAGACTGCTATCCTGTCTCCCCTGGTCCTTCTTTTCACTTGAAAAGGGACACTGGGAATATGGTCCAAGATCTATTTCAAAGGGGAGAGGGGCTGAATTTGGAACTCGCAGGTGTAAAGAGACCAAAGTTGATCCTTGCCAGCTTTTACAGGTAATCCTCGACTTACGATCACAATTGAGCCCAAAATTTCTGTTACTATACGAGACATTTGTTGAGTTTTGCCACGTTTCATGAACTTTCTGTTGTGAATGCATGAAGATTAATAAAGATAACTCGAGCTTGGAGTTAAGTGCAGGGTTCTGGCCCTGCACTTCTGATTGGCTGTTAATGGCAGGATCGGATTGGCCCGTTCCGGGGAATCCGATTGGCCATTAACGGAATGTTCTTATTGGTTAAGGGAGCTAGCGCTCCTCGATTGTTATTGGTTAATAGTTATTGGATTTGCCTATATAAGGAGGGTTATAACTGCCATTGAAGCAGAAGTCACTATGTAAATAAAGAGCTGAAGTTCACCATTCCAGAGGCTTTTGTCTCCATTCTTTCTTGCCCATGCTCCAAACTTAACACTTTCCACGGTTATTAAGTGAATCACTGCAGTTGTTAAGTTAGTAACACGGTTGTTAAGGGGCTTCCCCATTGACTTGGCTTGTCAGAAGATTGCCAAAGGGGAACATGTGACCCCGAACCCGGGACACTGCAACCGTCATAAATATGAGTCAATTGCCAAGCCTCTGAATTTTGATCACATCACCCTGAGGATGTTGCAATGGTCCTAAGTGTGAAAAATGGTCATAAGTCATTTTTTTCTAGTGCTGTTGTATCTTTGGTTGTAAGTCAAGGACTGCCTATACTGTCTGATACAGAATCCAAATGAGATCCACCATCCTTTGCAAGATCCAAAATATTCTAAGACAGGGTTTTCCATGACCCGAATTCCAGGAGAACTTGATGGGCCAAAATCGTCGTCGTCGTCATCATTCAAACAACCATTTCTTTCTGCTTCTTGATCAAACGTTTCAAGAAATTATTCACAGCTCAGGAGTGAAGTGTGATGTTCATGATGTCCTCTGAGCTTGGTTGTTTTCTTGCAGACGTTTCATGAGCCAACTAGATAACGTCATCAGTGCTAGAAAGGGGGTGGGTTTGCTATCTATTGATGTACTA
The DNA here is from genome assembly GCA_033807585.1 of Hydrophis major. Lineage (NCBI taxonomy): Eukaryota > Metazoa > Chordata > Lepidosauria > Squamata > Elapidae > Hydrophis > Hydrophis major. The sequence goes on from CM066328.1 coordinate 427,926,128, forward strand.
GTTGCTTGCCCTGTCAGCGTTGGCAGCAGAGTTCTTGGTGTTTCCTTGACTCGGTTGTTGTTTACCCTTTGATTGTTTATCTGAATTGATGCTGGGTTTCCCCCAAAATAAGACTCTATCTTATATATATTTTTTGCCACCAAAGAAGGCACCAGGTCTTATTTTCAAGGGATGTCATCCACTGACTAACCTCACTTGCAAGCATTGCCCCTGGCCTCCTTTTCACTGTCAGAGGCCTTAAGAAACTTCTTTTGGGGCCAGCAAGGCTTTCCTGAAGGCCTGATTGATCCAGAGCTCTGTTATCGCCTGCAGAGGCCTTCAGGAAAGACTTGCCAGCCTTGCCAGCTGCAGAAGAAAAGGGCCAGCAAGGCAGGTGTCAAGTGTGCAATGCCTGGCTTCAACTGTCCAAAGGTAAGTAACAGGGCAGCTCCACTCCCTCACTCCCACCCTTGCTTAATTTTTACCTGTGCACCCTGGAGTGGGAGGGATCTTATTTTGGGATAGGGCGTATATTGGGCGCATGTATTAAAATCAAGCTAGGACTTACTTTAAGGATAGGTCATTTTTGGAGAAATGGGGTATTTGATTGGGGTACATCTTGATTGTTGGTCTAGTGCTAATCTTTGTGTTAATCTCTGCTCATCTGGTTATTGATTGCTGGTGAGAAGCATTTTGGTCCACTAAAGTTTTTGAAGATCACTTCTACCAACACTGACAAGGCAAATCCCAAGTATATAAACAGCAAACACCACTGCCTTCTATCACTGATGATATTACCCAGTTTGGGTGAATAGGATAAACCAGAACTGAGCTGATATACGATGGCTCCCTCTGCACCTCCTGAACTGTTTAACTCGGTGAGATGAGCAGCAATAAAGTCGGATGGATGGATGGAGAGGAGACAGACAGACCACAGATAGATAGATATGAGAGAGAGAGAGAGAGAGAGAGAGAGGCAGGCAGGTGATAATAGATACCATAGATCGATAGACATAGAAGATAATAGATAATGATAGATAGATCGATAGATACAGAGATAGATGATAGAAACAATAGAGAAAAGAGAGTGGGGAGGGATAGACAAAGTGCTGGCTTAGCTCGAAGGGCACCCTGCACCTCTATAACTTTGGTTTGATTCTGCAACCCAACAAGACAGACACAGACTTCAGAGGATAATTAGGACTGCAGAAAAAACAATGGCTACCAACCTGCCTTCCATTGAGGACCTGTATACTGCAGGAGTCAAAAAGAGGGCTGTGAAAATATTTACAGACTCCTCATATCCCGGACATAAACTGTTTCAATTCCTTTCCTCAAAATGATGCTATAGAGCCCTGCACACCAGAACAACTAGACACAAGGAAGTTTTTTTCCGGAACGCCATCACTCTGCTAAATTCCCTCAAACAAATAATTCCCTGTCCAACTGTTGACAAAGTCTGCACTACTATTACTGTTAACCTTCTCATCACTCCTTATCGCCCCTCCCGTCCCACTTGTGACTGTATGACTGTAACTTTGTGGCTTGTATCCTTACGATTTATATTGACTGTTTCCTAGTATGACTTGATTGCTTATTGTACCCTATGACTATCATTAAGTGTTGTACCTTATGATTCTTGACTCTTGACGAATGTCTCTTTTCTTTTATGCATACTGAGAGCATTTGCACCAAGACAAATTCCTTGTGTGTCCAATCACATTTGGCCAATAAAGCATTCATTCATTCATTCATTTGTCTCAGAACAGGGTTTTCTCAAATTTGGCAACTTTTAAGTTCCATGGACCTCAAATTCCCCAGGGCAATTCAAAGTTACCAGATTTGAGAAAAACCTGCCTTAGAGCGTGATATTCTTGCAGCGTTTTTTTGAACCGCCTCAAAAAAAAACTACAGTCCCTTAGAATTAGCCGTTGTCCAAAGGCCGTTTCAGAAACAAGCAAGCAAAAAACCAACAACAACCCATCAGAGCCAGGCTACATGAAAGGCAATTATTATTATTTTAATAACAAAAGCTTATTGAAAAACAAAAATAACGTCTCCTCCGATTAATTTCCAGAAGGGGCTTCTCACCCTTGCTGATCAGTCTATCAGCCGCTAAGCAGCGTTGGGTTTTCTATAACAGGATATTGTCGTCTTCATTATGCCGCCAGATTGAGCCACCTTTTAGCTTAATCGTGTGTCTTTTGGAGAATCCCAGTCTGACCTCAATCTGAAAAAAGGCTTGGAAGTCCACTGGAGGTAGCAGTAGACCCCTCCCCCAGCTGCATTATTTATTACCGTGTATTAATGAGATTCGGTTTTTTTATTATTATTACCTTTATTGTCAGAGTACAACGTGTACAGTGAGATTGCCTGAGCCTCCCTTCCTGCACACACACAGACACACCCCAACACAACTCACAGTGAGTTGTGTCCCCAACCCAGTCCCAATCTTATCACACTCTTACAATCTTATTATTAATAAAGATTTCAACTGTTCCCAAGTTGTATAAACGGAGGCCTCCTTTCAACCTTCCTCAAGCGAAGTAGAAAACTGTACAAAGCTTTAAAGAGGCCAATTTTTTTTTTTTTTAAAAAAAGGCATGCTTTTTAATTTCTTCTGTGTGTGTTGTGTGTGTGTGTTTGTGTGTGCATGTGTGTTTCCAGCTTGGTCCTCATTATGATGTGTTGGAAGAAAATATCCTTCTGGGTTCAATTCCAAGCGGAGAAAAAGACACTGGAAACATGGAGGCTGTTTGGAAAGATGGTTTAATGGTGGTCAGAATGGGTTCCTGGACAGAAAAAGGAAAAAGATGCTGAGAGTGCCTGGGTTTTATGCCCTCTGTTGGGCTTTGAATTCGAGCTTGGGTTCTGATTGGTTGTCAGACACCCATGGGGCCATACAGGGGCAACTTTGTAGGTTGTCTTTTGAGTCCCAGGCTTGGTTGACTCTTGCTGGGTGGTGACGTAATGAAAGGGCTTTGGGCAATTCCTATTACGGCTCTGCCTGAAGGAGGTAGAACTTTGTTATGTAGAATAGACTGGCCCAGGCCTGAATGGCCCATCAACAGAGTTTCTGCCTCTCTGAGTATCTACTCCTCTTTTAGGGGAAATATTCTGCCTTTTTAATATGTCCTAAAATATTTCATTTTTCTAGGATGGAGGTGGGTGCTAACTTCCAACAGATGCAAACACACATGAGAGAGAGAGAGGGAAGGTGAGAGAGAGAGAGAAGAATACTGGAATCTCATTAATGCTTTATTTCCCTCCTTGGTTTGCAATTGGAGGGATGGTTTCAATAGAGATTTTATAGGGGAGATAAGTGCTATGTCAATGTGCCTTTTCCTCCCCCTTCTCGTTTCCTTGATGATTTGCATTATGTTTGAACAATATGGGCGAATGAGACCCCAGAACAATTGAAATGTACAGTTGAATGCATCTTTGTTTCGAGCTTTCCTCAAAGTATAATGAGAATAGATAAGGATTATTGGACAATTGTGCAGGTTAAATTGTATCGTCCGTGTGTCCTTCCCCCCCCCACTCTTTTTCCTTATGATCCGGGGGATGTTTTGAGGTAAGTGAGAATCCCAAATCACAAAACTTGTAATAAAAAAGAAGAAGAATCTCCCTCTCTTTCCTTCTCTCTCATCTGTGTCATCTACCTGTCTGTCATCTATCTATATCCATCTATCATCTATATCTGTCTCTCATCTATCTCTCATCTATCTATCTTTATCATCTATCTCCTACCATCTTTCTGTCGCCTATATCTATCTGTCACCTATCTGTCATCTATATCATATATCTATATTTGTCTCATCTATCTGTCATCTATCATCTATCTATCTCTATCATCTCTGTCATCTACATCTGTCTTTCTGTCATCTATATCAGTGGTCGCCAACTGGTGGGCCGCGGCGGACTGGTGGGCCTTGAGAAAATTTTGGTGGGCCGCAGAGAAATCTCATCCCCAGAGCACCCCCCCCAAAGCAATTAATCCAGGTGCGCAGAAACACAAGGCTGCGTTGCCCACATGGCCCACAGGAATCCTCCCCACCCACTCACTCCTTACCCAGCAAACTTGCCTGCTAAATTGCTATTTTTCCTTTTTCCAACCATCATCTGTTCTGCTGTGCCGGGAGATTTAGATTAGCTAGGAAGCAGGAAATAGTTGGATTTCTTGCTTTCTAGCTAAGCACAGCCGAACCTCCCTTAGGACTGTTTGCTTGCAAGCAAATTCAGCGCAGACTCTCACCGCAAGCAAATTTGAGAGACTGAGCTAGCCGATGGCAGATAGATAGATCACTGAATGATTCTGTGAGCAACTCAATCCGCCTGCTTTGCCTGATTGTGGGTAAAAGTTGCTCTTTTTCTAAATAAAAAATTCAATATTTACATGCATGGTGTGTTGTGAGTTAATTTTGTGAGTTTGCTTGCAAGCAAATTTTATGTGACAGACTGAGCTAGCCAATGGCAGATAGATAGATCTCTGAATGAATCTGTGATTCTGTGAGCAACTCAAGCCTGCTTTGCCTGATTTTGGGTAAAAGTTGCTCTTTTTTATAAAAAAATCAATATTTATATAAATATTTATAATATTTAGATACAAGCCATGCCCAGCCAGTCACATGACCACCAAGCCACACCCACAAATTTGGCCATGCCCACAGAACCGGTTAGTGGTCCCTGGGATCTAAAATTATGAGTTTGGTGGTCCCTGAGGTCCAAAAGGTTGGCGACCCCTGATCTATATCTATAATCTATCATCTTTATCTATCTCTATCATCTATATATCATCTACCATCCATCCATCCATCCATCTATCTATCTTTCAAATTTATTTGCTGCTCATTTTATGGTTTAGGCCATTCTGAGCAAATAACTAAAACACACTGGGGTACATTTTTATTTGTCACTTTTAAAGCTTCCATAAAATATGAGAAAGTTCAGGATTATTTGACAATCGTGCAAATTAAATTGTATCAACCAGTTTCCTTTCCCCCCTCTCTTTTTCTTTACAGCCTGGGTTATATTTTGGGGTATATGAGACCCCCCTAAATCACAAAAGTTTTAATAGGAAAAAACAGAACTTTTTTTGTATTTATCAAATTTATTTGCTTCCCATCTCACACTTCAGTGAAACTCGGAGTGAAAAACCAAAATACACGGGGGCACATTTTTATTTTCCATTTTTTTCAAGCTTCCACAAAGCATAAGGAGGTCAGATCAACATAATTTGACAACAGTTTGATCTAAAGGCATTTTCTCCTTTTTAAAAAGAAAGGGGATGTTATTCGTAAGCTATTAAACAGAAGTATCTTTCAGCCTACAGGAAGTCCTCAACTTACGACTACAATTGACCCCAACTCTCCATTGCTAAGTGAGACAGTGATGAAGTGAGCTTTGCCCCATTTTACAGCCTGTCTTGCTACAGTTGTTAAGTGAATCCCTGCAGTTGTTAAGTTAGCAACACAGTTATTAAGTGAATCTGGCTGTTCATGGCAACTCTAAAACAGGCATAGAAATGTTTTGTGAGTTGACATTCGGCTCCCCTCACTTCTGTAAGGTGACCTGTACAACACAAAAAGAAAAACAAATTGAGTGCAAGTATAGAGCTTGGCTCAAAGCTCATGATTTAATTAGGGCAACCCATCGACTTTGCTTGTCAGAAGGGAAACCAAATGACTCCAGGACACTGCAACTGTTAGGCTAGTTGCCAATCATCTGAATTCTGATCATGTGACCATGGGAATGCTGCCACGGTTGTAAGTGTAAAAACCCGTCTTAAGTCTTTCCCCTCCAACTTTATAAACAGTAACAAATCAAACAGTTGAAAGTCAAGGACTACCTGTAAAATGCCAAAGCATTGTGTCTAAGGAGGAAATTTGATCCCATCAAACTCATTTGCGTGCGATAATTTTGTTGTGTTAAAACAGGGGCGTCAAAATTGATTTCTTCGAGGGCCCGATCAGCATTGTTGTTCTCCTCCATGAGCCGACTGGAGGTTGTACCATGGACCGGTACAATCCATGGACCGGTACCAGCATCAGCACGCACAACCAAGGCAAGGCGAGCCGAGCAACCGGCCAGCCAGCCGTCCCCCACTTCTCCCCGCCACCTTCAACTCCTCCTTTGTACCTTCTCGCGGTCGATGGGCTTTTTGGGCTCTTTCTTAATCTCCTGAGTAACGTGAGACTCTACCGTCATCAGGACGGCTCTTCGTTCGAAGCCGCCCCCACCTTCGACGAAACTAAGGTGCGAGGATTCCTTCAGCACTCAAACACTGCTTTCCAACCGATGACCGACAAGCTCACCCAGAAGCACTTTCTCAAGCACCATCAAAACAAGATGGCGGCGCCCAAGCATGTGATCCACGGACCGGTACCAGTCTGGGGACCGGTGGTTGGGGACCCCATTCTACAGCACCCTGCTGACCAAAACGGGGCGCAGGGGGATGCATGCCCCCCCACTCCCTGCTAACCAAAAGGGAACAAGGAGAGCCACGCCATGCCCGTTTTGGGCCTGAACAGCCTCCTGCAGCATTCTGACCAAAACGGGGTGCGTGGGGGCTGCACACGGCCACTCTGCATCCTGTTTTGGCCAGCAAAATGCTGCAGGAGACCGTTCAGTCCAAAAACAGGGCACGCAGCCCCCCAGTGCCCCATTTTGCCTGCCAGAGGCACCACGGACTGGTCCTTTCCTATTTCCAGGCCAGCCCCATGGGACATATTTAAGCACCCCACGGGCCTTGAGTTTGACCCCACTGTGTTAAAACCTCATTTTCTCCCCTTCCCCTTTTGTCTTCTATCCCGCTCCTTCCTGAAATGGCTTCCCAATAAAAGGTTTTTATTACTGTCCTCAGCAGCTTTTTCTGTCCCCTCCCAAAGCATCTAAATGCCACGTGAAACGCATCAGTGCCAAGAAAATGAGATGTACAGATTTGGCAAGTATTTGCAGTTTTGACAGCTTCGCCCTTAAGTGCCTAATTGATTTAAGCCAGGTAAGGCTCCATTTTGATCCTAGGGCATCTTGAGTAATCTTCCTGCCAGCAGAGCTGATAAGACTTGGCTAAAAGCACAGTCTTTGCAGCCCCCAGAAATGAAATCCTCATCTGTTAAGGATTTAGCTCTATAATCTGGTTTTACCCAATTGTACAAGCCGGCAAATCTAAGGAGGGGAACCAACCTTTCTCAATAGGCATTAGATAAATTGGATTGAGTTTTCTAACTAAATGCTTGTTGACAGCGTAACCTCAATTTCCATCTCTTCGCCGATGTCTTTCTTTCAAGTTGGCAAGAGAGGCGGTGTTGGCACGTTAAACAAGTTGGCCAGTTTGCCATTGTGTTTTGCTTCAATGTACAGTATATACTTGTATGTATATATGTATAATGTATGCATGTATAATGTGTGTATATGTGTGTCCAGAGATGCGGTGGCTCAGTGGCTAAGACGCTAAGCTTGTCAGTCAGAAAGGTCAGCAGTTTGAATCCCCAGCAGCACGTAATGGAGTGAGCTCCTGTTACTTGTTCCAGCTTCTGCCAACCAAGCAGTTCGAAAGCATTTAAAAACTATGCAAGTAGAAAAATAGGGACCCCTTTGGTGGGAAGGGAACAGCGTTCCGTGCGCCTTCGGCATTTAGTCATGTCAGCCACATGACCACAGAGACGTCTTTGGACAGAGCTGGCTCTTCAGCTTTGTAACGGAGATGAACACACCGCCCCCTAGAGCCGGAAATAATTAGCACATATGTGCAAGGGGACCCTTTACCTTTATGTACGAGTTCACATGGAACTCAGATTAAAGAGAACAAGGAAAGAACAGAGATCTATGGGCTACAGGGAGTCCTCGATTTTACAACCACAAGGGAGCCTCCCCATTTCCATTAAGTGAGACATTTGTTAAGTGAATTCTGCTTCATTGTGTCAACTCTCTGGCCACGGTTAAGGGAATCACTGCAGGTGTTAGATTAGCAACCCCCGTTGTTCAGTGAATCTGGCTTCCCCGCTGAGGTCGCAAAAGGGAACCATCTGATTCCAGGACACTGCAACTGTCATAAATATGAGTCGGTTGCCAAGCATCTGAATTCTGATCACATGACTCTGGTGATGCTGCAATGGTTGTAGGTGTGAAAAACGGTCATCAGTCACTGTTTTTAGTGCCGTTGTAACTTCAAACGGTCACTAAATGAACTCCTAGACATAGTAACTTTATTGTCACTTTGAATGTACCCTATTAGGCATACATTAAAATGAAATTTTGTGGCATACAAGCTCTCACATGGTCACTAGCTCCAATATACACTACATAAATATGACTAAATAAATAAATATATATAAAATTATGCACATACCCATTACAGGGGTGGGCTTGAAACATTTTAGCAAAGGGTTTTCTGCCCGGTTACTGGGTGGGCGTGGCCATGTTGGGCGTGACCTAGTTGGCCACCTGCACCATAGCGGTGGGGAGGGGGGCATTTTTGTCTGTAACTCCAGAAGCTGTGAATGTGTCATTGGAGGTTTTTAAGAAGAGACTGGACAGCCATTTGTTCTGAAATGCTATGGGCCAAGGGTCTTCCAACTTGCCAAGTTTAAGACTTGTGGACTTCAACTCCCAGAATTCCTGAGCTAACATGACTGAAGGAGGAATTCTGGGAGTTGAAGTCCACAAGTCTTAAAGCTGTCAAGTTTGAAGACCCCTGGTGTTTGAGCAGGGGTTGGACTAGAAGATCTCCAAAGGTCTCTTCCAACTTTGTTATTCTGTTATAAAAGCAAGTGCAGGTAGCCTTCAGGTTACGACTGGCAATGTTCACTTTACAACTGCTGCAAAAGTCACAATCACATGATGATCCGCTTAATAACCGGCACAACTTACAATTATTCTGTGCTGAATTGCCTTCATAAACTGAAGATTACCTATAAATGCTGAAGTGATTGAATGCATGGCTTGCATAGCAATAGCATTTAGACTTATATACCACTTCAGAGGCCTTTGCAGTCTTCTCTAAGCAGCTTATGGAGTCAGCATCTTGCCCCCAACAATCTAGGTCCATGATGGCGAACCTATGGCACACGTGCCACAGGTGGCACGCAGAGCCATTTGTCCCGGCACACAAGCTGCAGGCAAACTTACCTCACTGTGCATGTGTGTGCCTCACAGCTGATTTTTGGCCAGTTTGAGGCCTTTTTTGGTCTCCCAGGGGCTTGAGGAAGGCTTCTGCAGGCTAAAAACTAGCCCATTTCATCACTTCCTGTTTTTCCGAAAATACCAGAAGTGACAAAATGGGCCTAGTTTTTGGCCTGCAAAGCCTGCAGAAGCCTTCCTCAAGCCTCTGGGAGACCGAAAAAGGCCTCAAGCCGGCCGAAAATCAGCTGTGAGGCACAGCGCAAGTAAGGGGGCGGTGGGGGCTGGAGGTGGGGATTGCAGGCGCATGCATGGGGGGCGCACATTGCCTTCTGGGTGCTGCATGCAAGCGCGAGCTTGCAAGTCCGCACACAATTTTTGGCACAGGAGCCCAAAAAGGTTAGCCACCACTGATCTAAGCCCTCATTTTACCAACTTGGAAGGATGGAAGGCTAAGTCAACCTTGCATAACATAGCTGGCTTTTGGTTTTTGGATCAATATCACTTTAAGAACCTGTAATAAGAAGAGGGCCCGTTGGGGGCAGTGGTAGGTTGTAAATTTGTTAACAACTGGTTCTCATGGCTGGGTAGGCGTGGCCGGTTGGTCATGTGACTGGGTGGGTGATGCCACTCATCACCTCCCGGCCACTCGCCACAAAGGAAGAGGTAAGATTCAGCCGGTTCCACCACTGAAATGGCCCATGCCTGTTTTGGTGCCTGTTTGGGGTCCATTTTCTGGCTGTTTTCAGGCTGTTTTTGACCCCCCCAAAAAATGGCTGAAAACAGCCCAGAAAACTGAAAATGTTCCCAAAACCAGGGCATTTTTCAGTCCAATCACCAGGAGACAGTGAGTTCTAGCCAGGTGTGGGATTCAAATATTTTAACAACCGGTTCTGTGGGTGTGGTTTAGGTAGTGGGCGTGGTTTGGTAGTCATGTGACTGGCTGGGTGTGGCCAACTCAATATCACTCACATGGAGGCATGCATCTCTTCGCCTGGCCTCTCATGATTGTGGGGATGCTGCAACAGTCGTAAGTGTGAAAAATGGTCATAAGTCACCTTTTTCAGTGCCACTGTATCTTTGAATGGACATTCCACACAAGCAAAGTGCCAGCAAAGGAGGGGGGAAAAGCTCCAGAGAAGTTCCTGAGACAGGAAGTCTAGTCCTGCCAAGAATGTAATAAGGGTTAACAGAGAGGCAGTTTCTGTAAGCAACCCCAGAATGTTTCCTTCCTGCCTTCCTTACAGGATTAGGCCAGTAATTTCTTCTAACAACTGGTTCTCCGAACTACTTAAAATGTTAACAACCAGTTCTAGCAAATAGGAACGAACTGGTAGAATCCCACCCCTGGTTCTAGCCCCGCCTTAGGCATGAAAACCAACTGGGTGACCTTGGGCCAGTCTCTTAGCCCAACCCACCTCACAGGGTTGTTGTGGGGAAAATGGGAGGAGGACGGAGCATCGTATGTGTGTGCCATCTTGAGTTATTTATAAAAATAAGATAGGATTTAAATGTAATAGATTAAAAAATAAATTTTGAGTATAATAAATATAATGCAGGATGCCCTTATTTCTTCACCCTTCTCTGATTCCTTTGGGCCTCTCATTCTGTCCAAGCCTCTCTCTTGACAAGTTGGCAAGCATCATCCTTCCCCTCTCTTGTCTTTTATTCTTTTCTCTCTTCTGTTTGATCAACCGGTGATGGTCTTACCTGGAGTAATGTAAAAGTGTTAAAACCGAGCTGTTTTGTTTTGTTAAAAAGCTTTTAGAAAACATTTAAATGCACCGGGGGATTTTCTTAAGAAAGAAACAACGTGTTCGGGTTTGGAAAGACACCCTATAATCCAGTAAATATTAACAATGCCTGGGCTTGCATGTTTGACGGATGGATCACTCAGCTCAAAAGTTTATTTAGCGAGACGCTGAACAGAATCCCTCACGGTCAGGGGAGTCCCACGGGTTGATTCTCTCCCAAGGAAAAACTCAGCATGCTAAGGACTTCTTGCAACTTTTCCCTATGCAGCTAGTCCTTGATCAAAAGGTGCTTTTTTCAAGAAGCACCTGGACTTTCTGGTTTTCCTTTGAAGACATTTTGCTTCTCGTCCAAAGAAGCTTCTTCAGCTCTGACTGGTTGGTGGGGAATGGAAGGATTTATATTCCTTGCAGACAGCTGGTCATTTGCATCCTTTTAGAGAGTCGTTAAGGCCACTTGGAGGTTTGTCTCTGTCCTCAGGGTCACCTGAGTGGTGCAAATGGGTGTGGAGCCTTCTTGGAACTGTTGAAATTGCTGTGTTGTGGACTGGAGATAGATGATATTGTCTCCTTCCCCTTCTGTTGAGATAGGGCTACTCAATTTTGTCACAGATGGTCTCTTTGACCCCTCTTTCAAGCCAGAATCTAAGGATAGACAAACCTCCAAGTGGCCTCAATGACTCTCTAAAAAGGATGCAAATGACCAGCTATCTGCAAGGAATATAAATCCTTCCATTCTCCACCATCCAGTCAGAGTTGAAGAAGCTTCTTGGATGAGAAGTGAAACGGCTTCAAGGAATAACCAGAAAGTCCAATTGCCTCTTGGAAAAAGCACCTCTAGGACAACCAGTCATGACCTGGATGACTGAGAAACACCCAAAGGCAGGACAAGAAGCGATGGGTGGAAGCTCATCAGAGAGAGGGAGCGAGATCCAATCTGAAATTAAGTAGGAATTTCCTCTGGAAGTTGTGAGTTTTCTATCGCTGGAGGGTTTTCAATAAAAGACTTGGGCACTATTTGCCCAAGATGGAATAATTAGCAGGTTCCAAATGATATATCCGCCCATTTCCTTTGATCTTCTCTGCCCAGCTGTCCATGTTCATTTTCTCCCAGGCTTTTCTCCCTCTCAATACCCACACATGCTTTGTGATTTGGGGGAGGCGACACGTTCCCTTGGATTGGCTCTGGGTGACTCATCCTTGAAAAGAAAGAAAGCTGTCATCATCAGGGTTTGGAGAAGCATTAAGCCAGCTTTTTGATTGCCAGCCTCTTCCCGTTCCCTGGCGCGCTTCTCTGTGAGGCTTTAATAAAGAATAATTCCAACGCACCACTCATTGTGACCTTCCACAAAGGAGAACACACACCTGTACCGAGCGATTCGCTGGGGAAGTTTTTTTTTTTTTTTTTTGATCTCTTCGTTTGAACTTTGGGTGCTCATCTTTGGTTCACACTGAAAAAGAGCTTAAGTCAGATACGGTGATGCCTGCCTGTTAATCACCCTTGGGTTTAAAACAACAACACGATTGTCCTACGTTGCCTTTGAGCTTCTGGACTGCTATCTACTCTAATCCTGCCTGCAGATGTGACATGCAAACAATAACTCAGGTAGATTCTGTTACCAAGGTTTTCCAGACCTTAAAGGAGTCAGGGGGAAGGGGTGGGAAATGGCAGAGAACCTAAGGGAAGGGATGGGACAAACAGGAAAGATGGAGAAAGGGAGGAAGGGTGCTTTTCTGTTGGGTCCACCCGCCCGCCTGGGCTCCCTTACTCATCTTTTATTCTCTGAATTTGAAGTGCAAATGCTTTGCCCAGCACAGCAGATTGCTGTGTGGCAGCTGCTGAAGCGACCGGGAGTGCACAGGATTGCAGGAAGCGAGTTGGAAAGCCTCTGCACCCACGCAAAGTGCATGAACATGGCGCATGTAAAGTGTGTGTGTTCTGTCTTACGATTCCCTTGCTGAATATAAAGACAGATAGAATAACTCTACAAATTCTTCCATACGAAGTTTCTTTTATTGGATTATATTAGGTATCCTCAAGGTGACTCACAGTTATGTCGAGATGCATCTAATGTCCAATTTACCATTTGCCATGATGCATTCCCTTAAGGAGACAGCCCACAATTCCTAACTAACTATCCCAAATCCCATGAACTCCAAACTGTCTGGACAGCACAGTGTGCATGCACGCAAAGCGCACCCACCAAGCCATGCCCACTGAATTGGTGGTAAAAATGTTTGAAACGCATCACACTGGGATGGAGGGATACAAAGGAAGGAAGGAGAATTCTGCCTTCTATAATTGCTGACTGAATGTATAAAGGCAGGTAGATAACTCCACAAAGCATCCATACAAAGTCTTTTTATTGGCTCATCAGGCATCCTCAAGATAACTCATAGTTAGGTCAAGATTCATCTCAATGTCCAATTCTCTGCATAGCTGCAATTTATGGTGTAAAAAGATGGTAATCTTTCGTCCCCAAAACAAAGGAGCAAGGGGTTGAGGCAGCACCATGCTGCCGGGTTCCAGGCAAGAGTGGAGAAACCTCCCCTAACCCACTAAGGGTCAATTCAGTGACCAATCAAGGTTACAGATGTTGCCATATGACATGAACTACATTTCCCAGGATACCTTAACTACATTTACCATGATGCATTCCCTTAAGGGGACAGCTCCCAATTACTAACTAACTGGACAGCACAGTCATAGGAAGGGAAGAGACAAGAAACTGCAATCTTTGGAAAGCAATGTAGGACCTTCAGCCTTGGCAAATGAATCCATTTTGTTTTTTGTTGTTCTATTTTAAAATCTTGAGAAGGACACAAATGGGACTGCAGAGAGATAGCAGACAATTTTGCTGGTTGCCTAAACATTGTTATACCTTCTGGGCAGGGGTGGGATTCTACTGGTTCAGACCAGTTTGGGTGAACCAGATGTTAAATTTACATCTGGTTTGCCCGAACTAGTAGTTGAACCAACTGGCTGGCCCCACCCACTTAACCAGTGGAACAACTGGCCACCAGACATTGTGGGTGCTTCATCATTGGAGATATAATCTAAGAGAAGACTGGACAATCAGTTGTCTTCAATGGTATAGGGTCTCCTGCTTGAGCAGAGGGCTGGACTAGAAGACCTCCAAGGTCCCTTCCAGCTCTACTCTGATTATTATTTATTAAATCAATGAGGATATGGGGGGGCGGGAAGACTTACCTTTCCCCCTCCAGTCAGGCTCTCCCTTCTCCCTCCCTTCTCCCAAAAACTCTTTACCCCACTCAGCAGCTGCCTACAAGTAGTCCTCAACTTACAACTATTTGTTTAGTGACCATTCAAAGTTACATTGGCACTGAGACTCTTTCACACTTACAACTGTTGCAGCATCTCCATGGTCACGAGATCAAAATTCAGGCAACTGGCATGTACTTAGGACTGTTGCAAACATCCTGGGGTCATGTGATCATAATCTGTGACTCTCGCAGCCGACTTCTGACAAGAAAGCCGATCACCTGGTTCCATTAACAACAGCACCGATTTGCTTAACAACGGCAGCAGAAAAAAGGATGGTAAATTCGGCCGCCACCAACTTAACAACCACCTTGCTTAGCCACATAAATTCTGGCCTGGATTGTGGTTGTAAGTTGAGGACTAGCTGCATTGGACTCCACTTATAAGTCAATGCTGGGCGCTGTCGATCAAACTACTGATTCGGCCACCGCAGTTCTTCTAATTGAGCACTAGGTGGCAGCAAAGCACAAGGCTATTCCATGGAGCAATCTTTTCAGTCCTCCATCTTCCTCAGTCTTCGTAGAAACCTCATCCTCGTCTCCCCCTTTCCCCCCCATTTCTTATAACTGGGGGTGGGTGGGATAGAATTAGAATAGAATAGAGCTGGAAGGGACCTTGGAGGTCTTCTACTCCAGCCCCCTGCTCAAGCAGGAGAACCTAAATACTTCAAGGGAAGTTAGATAGTTGTCTACAGATGCTTCAGCCCTGATCAATCATTATTGGCCACAGGATAACAGATAATCAGAGTAGGAAGGGATCTGGTAGGTCATCTAGTCCAACCCCCGGCCCAAGCAGGAGACCCTACACCATTTCCGTCAGATGGGAGTCCAATTTCTTCTTGAGGGTCTCAAGTGATGAAGCTCCCACAACTTCCGAGGGCAACTTCTGTTCCATGGGTTGATTGTTCTCACTGTCAGAAAGTTTCTCTTTATTTCCAGGTTAAATCTCTCCTTGTTCAGTTTCCATCCATTATCCCTTGTCTGGCCTACAGGTGCTTTAGAAAATAGCTTGACCCCCTCTCTGTGGCAGCCCCTCAAATATTGGAAGACTGCTATCCTGTCAGTCACTGCTATCATGCTATCATATCCAGAGGGAAAGCTCTTCCTGCAGAGGTGCCAAATTGTGGAGATGTCCCCTGTGGAACCCCAGATACCAAGGGTTCCTGCCGGGAGGGGGAAAAAAGTCAAGATGGAAGCTGTAACTGCACATAAAACAAGGATGGGGTTTGGTTGCACGGATGTGGATCCATGTTGGCTTTCTTGACTGCCCCCTAAACAGCCCTGGAAGGCATATGGCAACTGGGTGAATTAGCTACCAGCTAGCAATAGCCATAGCAATAGCACCTAGACTTATATGCCGCTTTACAGTGCTTTACAGCCCTCTCTAAGTAGTTTACACAGAGTTAGCCTATGACCCCCAACAATCTGGTTCTTCATTTGACCAACCTCAGAAGGATGGAAGGCTGAGTCAACCTTGAGCTGGTCAGGATCAAATTAGCCCAGGGCAGAGTTTCCCTGCAATAGCATTAGACTTATATACCCTCTCAAGGTAGTGTACAGAATCAGCTTCTATTTCCCCCAACAATTGGGGTCCTCATTCTTACCCACCTCGGAAGGATGGAAGACCAAGTCAACCTTGAACCGGTCAGGATCGAACTCCGGGCAGTCAGCAGAGTTAGCCTGCAATCCTGCCTTCTAACCACTGCGCTATCGTGACACTGGTATGAACATAGGTAGTCCTCAACTTACAACCATTCATTCCGGGATTGTTCCAAATCACAATGGCGCTGAAAAAAGTCATTTGCGACCCGTCCTCACTATTAACGACCATCGCAACAACCCCATGTTCATATAATCAGGCATGTGGCAGCCAGAGTGTATTTACCATGGATGCACCAAACAGTGATCAAATGATCATGGTTTGTGATCTTCCCAGCTGTCTTTTGACAAGCAATGGGGGAAAAAATGGATTCTCTTAAAGATTGGGTTTGGCTAGTCTAGAGAAAAGAAGAATTAGGAGTGACATGATAGCAGCCTTCCAGTATTTGAGGGGCTGCCACAAAGAAGAGGGGGGGTCAAATTATTCTCCAAAGCACCAGAAGGCAGAACAAGAAGCAATGGATGAAAACTAATCAAGGAGAGAAGCAACTTGGAACTAAGAAGACATTTAATGACAGTTGAAACAATTAACCAGTGGAATGACTTACCACCAGAAGTTGTAAATAGCAATAGCAATAGCACTTAGACTTATACACCACTTCACACTGCTCTACATCCCTCTCTAAGAGGTTTACAGAGTCAGCCTCTATTGCCCCCAACAATCTGGGTCCTCAGTTTACCCACCTCAGAAGGATGGAAGGCTGAGTCCACCTTGAGCCTAGTGAGATTTGAACTGCCAAATTGCAGGCAGCCGGCAGTCAGCAGTAGTTCCAACACTGGAAGGTTTTAAGAAGTGATTGGACAGCCAGTTGTCTGAAATATAGGATCTCCTGCTTGAGCAGGGGGCTGGACTAGAAGACCTCCCAGGTCCCTTCCAGCTCTATTCTAAGTCTAATTCTATTCATATTGTTTTATTCCTGTTTTATTCTGTTCTATTCTAATCTAATTGTTTTATTCCTATTCTATTCATTGTTTTATTCCTATTCCATTCCATTCTATTCTATTCTATTCTATTCTATTCTATTCTATTCTATTCTATTCCGTGATTCAGAATCATAATAGAGCTGGAAGGGACCTTGGTGGTCTTCTAGTCCAGCCCACTGCTCAAGCAGGAGACCATATACCATTTCAGACTAGTGACTGTCCAGTCTCTTCTTAAAAACCTCCAGTGATGGAGCACACACAACATCTGGTGGCAAGTAGTTCCACTGGTTCATTGTCCCCACTGTTAGGAAGTTTCTCCTTAATTCCATGTTGCATTTAACGGTTCATTTAACAACGTAGTTTTTTTTAAAAAAAATCATAAAAATCATAAAACCGAACACTTCTTTAACAAAACTGGAGGCTTTCAAGAAGAGATTGGGCTGCCACCTGTTAGAAATGGTGTAGAGTTTCTTGCTTGGGCAGGGGGTTGGACTAGATGACCTACAAGGTCCCTTCTCACTCTGTTAATCTAAAAGTGATCTTAAAAACTTGCTTAGCAATGGACATTCTGAACCCCCGGTTGTGGTTACAAGGCGACGACTACCAAAAATTTATTCTGGGCATTGAAGTCCACAAGTCATATACAGGAGCCATGGTACTCGTCCCTTGGTTTAGCACCTAATAAAGCAGCCACCCCCATCTTCTCCAGCTTTGGTAGCACCTGAAATCCTTTCAATGGGTCTTCTCCTAGCCAACTTTTACCACCAGGATCTGTTTTCCCTGCTGCCTCTGATCTTTCTTATCTTATCAGGTTGTTAGGATTAGTCCAACTTAGTGTTAGACTGTTGTAAACATTGGGAATCCCTGATGAAACCGAGCAAAGATACAGGCTAGATAACATGAAGTCATCTGTCTCGGCTGAGTAATTAACTTAAGATTTTAACTTGGCCCGAGATTTCGGGCAATGGTCATGTCCACTCTTTGGAAAGCTATAAAATGGGATGAAAGCAATCCATTCAAGAAGAGGAGGAGGAGGAGGAGGAGGAGGAGGAGGAGGAGGAGGAGGAGGAGGAGGAGGAGGAGGAGAAGAAGAAAATGGTGTAGGGTCTCCCACTTGGGCAGGGGGTTGGACTAGATGACCTATAAGGTCCCTTCCAACTCTGATTATCTTTCAGGAGGAGGAGGACTATCTATTGTTTTCCACCAAGTTAATCCAGTGTCCATTTTTAAGCACCCATCCTTACCAATATTTAATAAATATTATTAAATATTAATTTGATTAAATGGCCATGAAGAACAGTTGCATGAACTGGGTATGGCTAGTCTAGAGAAAGGAAGCAGTATTCCAGTATTTGAGGGACTGCCACAAAGAAGAGGGGGTCAAATTATTCTCCAAAGCACCAGAAGGCAGGACAAGAAACAAGGGATGGAAACTAACCAAGGAGAGAAGCAAACTGGAATTAAGGAGAAATTTCTTAATAGTGAGAACAATTAACCCGTGGAACGGCTTGCCTCCAGAACTTGTAGGTGCTTCATCACTGGAGGTTTTTAAGAAGAGACTGGAGACTCACTTGTCTGAAATGGAATATAGGGTGTCCTGCTTGAGCAGGGGGTTGGACTAGAGGACCTCCAAGGTCCCTCCCAGCTCTATTCTTGATTGATTGGATCTCTGCTAGGCATCTTCATTGTCTGCTCTTCACATGTCCTTCTCCAAATGCAGCCCATAATGAACTTTGAGGCTGAGAACTTCCTGATCAGGACACCTGAGGTGCCTCGCACTCCACATGAACACTCCCACCAGGAAAGGGATAGGTAGGAGCAATTATGGAGTCTCCCGTCTTTCCTGATTGGGAATTACACATCTATGCCAAGCCAGGTCAGGAGTGAAGGATGCTGGGAGTTGTACTTCTACAAGGAAGCCAACAGGTTCATGTAAATGGATATGAATTTTCTTTGAGTTAGAGATTAACTTGCCAGAGATAATCTGTAAAGTATTGTCTCTTCTTCCTTCCTTCCTATCTTCCTTTCCTTTCCCTTCCCTAGTATCCCTCCCTCCCTCTTTTCTCTTTGTCCCTCCCCTCCCATGTCTTTCCTTCTTCTCTTCCTCCCTCCCTCTTTCCTTCCTCTTCTCTCCTCCTTCCCTTTCATTTTCCCTTCTTCTTTTGCTCTTTCTCCTTCTCTCCCTCCCTCCCTCCTTCCCCTTCTCTCTTCCTCTCTTCCTCCTTCTCTTTCCCTTTCTTTTCCCCTTCCTTCTCCTTTTCTCCCTCCTTCCCTTTCTCCTCCTCTCTTCCTCCTTCCCTTTCCTTTTCCCTTCCTTCTCCTTTTGCTCTTTCTCATTCTCTCTCCCTCCATCCTTTCTTGGATCTCTTCCCCCACCCTCCCAATGCTCCCCCGTTGACTCAGTCAGGTAGGCAAAGCCGCCCAGAACAATTCAGCAGCATTTGACGTCTTTGGCGAGCCACCCCTCCTGCCAACACACAAAAAATACCTGACCTGTTTGGTGAATCCCTTTCATATCCACTCACCTACTCCACTGCTCTGTTCACAGGTACAGCCGTAGCTGATGGGGGAGGTTTCCTTTGGCCCCAGGCCAAAAGCCACAGAGAGGCAGATGGTTTAAAAGCTTCTAGTGGACTAGAGAAAAGGATCCTTGGTCTGTTTTTCTACCACAGGGACACAAAGAAAAGGCCCCCAACACACAGGCACATAAAGGGAACTCTTTTGGCAGCAGGTGTGCTAACATGACTATTCAAAAAGGTGAACTTCTCCCTGCCCACATCAAGGTTTCTTCGATTCCACCCCACTTTTTTTTTTTTTTTAATCAGAAAGTGCTCTTTTCCCCCCATGGTTGGGTGGGGAATAAAATGCAGTAAATAGAATGGTAGAACAGAACAGAACAGAATAATAGAATAGAATAGGAATGGAATAGAATAGAAAATAATAGAATAGAATAGAATAGAATAGAATAGAATAGAATAGAATAGAATAGAATAGAATATGAAATATGAAATATGAAATATGAAATAGAATAGAATAATAGAATAGGAATGGAATAGAATAGAATAGAAAATAATAGAATAGAATAGAATAATAGAATAGAATAGAATAGAACAGGAATAGAATAGAATAGAAGAATAGAATAGAATAGGAATAGAATAGTAGAATAGAATAGAATAGAATAGAATATGGAATATGGAATATGAAATAGAATAGAATAATAGAATAGGAATAGAATAGAATAGGAATGGAATAGAATAGAATAGAAAATAATAGAATAGAATAATAGAATAGAATAGGAATGGAATGGAATAGAATAGAATAGAAAATAATAGAATAGAATAATAGAATAGAATAGAACAGGAATAGAATAGAAGAATAGAATAGAATAGAATAGAATAGGAATAGAATAGTAGAATAGAATAGAATAGAATATGGAATATGAAATAGAATAGAATAATAGAATAGGAATAGAATAGAATAGGAATGGAATGGAATAGAATAGAATAGAATAGAAAATAATAGAATAGAATAATAGAATAGAATAGGAATGGAATAGAATAGAATAGAAAATAATAGAATAGAATAGGAATAGAATAGGAATAGAATAGAATAGAACAGGAATAGAATAGAAGAATGGAATAGAAAATAATAGAATAGAATAATAGAATAGGAATAGAATAGAATAGGAATAGAATAGAATAGAATAGAAAATAATAGAATAGAATAATAGAATAGGAATAGGAATAGAATAGAATAATAGAATAGGAATAGGAATAGGAATAGGAATAGGAATAGGAATAGAATAGAATAGAATAGAATAGAATAGAATAGAATAGAATAGAATAGAATAGAATAGAATAGAATAATAGAATAGGAATAGAATAGAATAGAATAGTTGGAAGGGACCTTGGAGGTCTTCTAGTCCAACCCCCTGCTTAGACAGGAAACCCTATAGCATTTCAAACAAATGGTTCTCCAATCTCTTCTTAAAAACCTCCAGTGCTGGAACATTTACAACTTCTTCGATAAATGCCTGCCTGCTTTTTTTTTTTTTTTTTAAAGAATACCCTGAGAAAGTGAGAAATTTTCATGGCTAAGGACGGGACTAGAACTCACTGTCTCCCAGTAATTGGCTCAAGGTCACCCGCTAGCTTTCTTGCCTAAGATGGGACTAGAACTCACAGTCTCCTGGTGATTGGCCCAAAGTCACCAAGCTGGCTTTCATGGCTAAGGCAGGACTAGAACTCACCGTCTCCCAGTGATTGGCTCAAGGTCACCCAACTGGCTTTCTTGCCTAAAGCAGGACTAGAACTCACAGTCTCCTGGTGATTGGCCCAAAGTCTCCAGGCTGGCTTTCATGCTTAAGGGCAGGACTAGAATTCACCATCTCCTGGTGCCTTAAATACTAGACCAGACTGGCTCTTGAGTTGCCCTCATCCTCCACCTGCCCAGCATGGCTGTTAGTGACCCTGGCAGGGTTGAGCTCTGAAGTTCGGCGGCTCTGCAGGCCACGAGGTTAGAAACGGAGATTGTGAAGCTGTTTGTGCGGAAGGGAAATGCCGGCAGCTGGAGCCACAAAAGCTGAAAGCAGAAACGGTGCGTTGCTATTGTCAAGGACACTTTATCCTCCCAAAGTGCTTTCGGCAGTTTACAGAAAGAACAAATGCTTGAATTGCACAAAAGATAGCAACGTGAAAACAAGGCGCTGTGAGAGCTTTCAAGGACTTCCCTGTTTTTATCGATGAGCCTTTCCGTTTGCAAACTTTGGGCTGCTCCCGGTTCCTCCTTTGTGCCAATCAGACCATTGTTGTGCCATTTTCATTGATTTATTCTTACTTGGTGTGACAATTGGTGCACTGGTTTGTTTCCCTTTCCTAGAGTTGCAGATCACTCAAAGGCCAGAAATAAAATGTCGGATTACATTGGATTGTTCAACAAGGATGAACATGAGACAAATACAGAAAAGCAAGGACATTTACTTGGCCACCAAATGTAGGTGAGCCTACTCCAGAGGTGGCATTCAGCAGGTTCTGACCAGTTCTGGAGAACCGGTAGCGGAAATTTTGAGTAGTTCGGAGAACCAGGAAATACCACCTCTGACTAGCCCTGCCAACCCCATCTCTTCTCTGCCTCCCACTGAGTCCCAGCTGATCGGCTGGGTCTCCTTTTGCTGCCCTGCACAGGAGAACGGAGCTGGAAAGCAGGTTAGTGGGGTGGGGAGGGAATGGGGATTTTGCAGTATCCTTCCCCTGCTATGCCCACCAAGCCACGCCCACAGAACCGGTAGTAAAAAAAATTGAACCCCACCACTGGCCCGCTCCATTGTGTTTCCCGTAGCTACCTGTTGTTGAGATTCTGGAATGAGTGCAGAGAAGAGCAACAAAGATAATTAGGGGGTTGAAAGCTAAATCATATTGTTGTGGCCCGCTGGCGGCTAGTGGAGTAATTGGCAGAAGAGTCAGATAGTGAGGAGGTTGGGGAGGAGCATGGATCAGTCCTGGAGTCTGGGGAAGGCTCTGAGGAGGGCTCTGCATCGGAGGTAGAAGTGGGGCCAGAGCAGTCTGACAGTTCTCAGCTGCCTTCAGAGTCGTAAAGCAGTGAGGCAGAGGAGAAGCTGGAGCCTATTCCCAGCCTGCGCATGCACAGAGCTGCCAAAAGAAAAGACGAACTCAGGGTCGATGTAGGAGTAAGGCCACAGGTGGAGGGTGAATGGCCCCTCCCATAGGGATTAAAAGAGGAGCAAAAGGGGAGGGGGCTTTTGCAGGAAACAATTTGTTCGTTGCAACTGTGTGAAGATCTGTCTGTACATCTCAGAGATTCTGTGCCCGGCCTGCGGGATAGTTAGATCTGGCCCACGGGGCCACCCTTGAAACAGTGAAGGACCGGCCTACGGTGCTTCTGCCAGTGAAAATGGGCTCCTGAGTTCCGTTTTTGGCTGTCACCACCTCCTGCAACCCTCTGCCAGTGAAAACCCCTCTCCTAGAAAATTGAAATATCCTAGGAAATATTTAAAAGGAAGAATATTTCCCCTAAAAAGAGTAGAAACTCAGAAGCAGAAACTCACCTCAGAAGTAGAAGCTCACCCCCACTTTTGTTAATGTGTGGGCCATTAAGGCCTGGGCCAGAATACTTTACATAACACAGATCTCCAGGTAAAGCTATAGCAATTGCTCAAAAGCCCTTTCAGTGCATCATCATCCAGCAAGGCTCAACCAAACCTGGAACTCAGGACAGCCTACAGAATTGCCCCTGCATGGCCTCATGGGAGTCTGACAACCAATCTGAATACAAGCTTCAGTTCAAATCCCAACAAAGGTTATAAAACCCAGGCACTCTCATCACCTCAGTCCTTTTCTTGATCCCTTCCTCCTTCACCTTGGAGCATGTGATCATCCTTCCTTCTCTCTCTGGAGCTCCAGGCCGTGTGGTCCTCCTGTCCACCATTAAACCTTCCAAACAGCCTCCATGTTTCCAGTGTCTTTTCCCCCACTTGGAACTGAACCCAGAAGGATAATTCTTCCAGCACTAGGTTGCGCTCTGCGTTGTCAAATGCAATTCGAGGACCAGTCGTTGCATAACCCTCTCATTGCCAACAAGAGAGGAGCCTTCGTTTCAATGGCAGGCCACTATTTTGTCATTTGGATAAATATGATGGGTTTTGCAGGGGCCTCTGGGGATGTGTGTCTCTCTCTCTCTCTCTGCAAGAAAGACAACGAGAAGATAAAGGAAGATAAAGACAAGGGTGGATTATTGCGTTAAAAAAGAACCCTGCATAGATCTGTCTCTTAGTTGAGTGCCACCCTAGGGAGATTTCATGATTTTGTTCTTTCCAAGCTGGTATAAGTTTTGAAAGAATTAAATAAAGAGACTTTGGAGAATTTTCCAACGTCTGAATAGAACCAGACCAAAGATGGAGAAGAAGCCAAAAAGAGGAAAGGTCAGGTTTGAGAATGGACCAGGTACAATGGGAGATCATGGAGAAAGAAAGACTCTAGTGCAGGCAGTCCTCAACTTACAACCCAAATTGAGCCCAAAATATCTGTTGCTAAGCGAGACAGTTGTTTAGTGAATTTTGCTCCATTTTGCGACAGTTGTTAAGTGAACTTTGGCCCATTACCAAATGAGATAACATGATCAGCGCTAGAAGGGAGTGGATTCATTCTCTATTTCTATTCTAAATAGATAATCAGAGTTGGAAGGGACCTTGTAGGTCATCTAGTCCAACCCCCCGCCCAAGTGGGAGCACCCAGATGGGAGTCCAATCTCTTCTTGAAAGTCTCAAGTGATGAAGCTCCCACAACTTCCTAGGGCAACCTCTGGTCCATTGGTTGATTGTTCTCACTGTCAGAAAGTTTCTCCTTGTTTCCAAGTTAAATCTCTCCTTGTTCAGTTTCCATCCATAATTCCTTGTCTGGCCTTCAGGTGCCTTGGAAAATAGCTTGACCCCTTCCTCCTCTCTGTTGCAGCCCCTCAAATATTGGAAGACCGCTATCATGTCTCCCCTGGTCTTTCTCTTTACTAGACTAGCCAAGCCCAGTTGCTGCAACCGTTCATTGTATGTTTTAGTCTCCGGTCCCCTAATCATCCTGATTGCTCTTCTCTGCACTTTTTCTAGAGTCTCAACATCTTTTTTTATAATGTGGTGAACAAAACTGGATGCAGTACTCTAGGTGTGGTCTTACTAAGGCTTTATAGAGTGGTATTAGTATTTCCCTTGATCTTAATTGTATCCCTCTGTTAAAACAATTTAGGATTGCATTAGTTTTTTTGGCGGCAGCTGCACACGGTTGTCTCCTATTTAGCTGGTTGTCCACTAAGACTCCAAGATCCCTCTCACAGTTACTGCTTATTGAGCCTGGTTTCACCCAGTCTATATGTGTCCTTTTAGTTTTTCTTGCCTAAGTGTAGGACTTTACTTTTCTCTACATTGAACTTCATTTTGTTAGATATGGCCCAGTGTTCTAGTCTGCCAATTTCCATCTGGATCTTGAGCCTATCTTCTTGGGTGTTAGCTATTCCTGCCAGCTTAGTATCATCTGCAAATTTGGTAGTTTCCCTTCTATTCCCTCATCTATGTCATTAATGAAGATATTGAAGAGTACTGGGCCTAAGACGGAACCTTGTGGCACTCCACTGTTTACTTCCCTCCATGTAGACTTAGACCCAATAAGGACTACTCGTCAGCGTTGCCAGATTCAAAATGTAAAATTATCGTACCCGAGACTCAAAATTATCGTTTTTTTGAGAAAATTATCGTACATATAGCAAACTCTATATCTCACAGGAAGTACCAACTGTAGGCATATATCCATGTGGAAAATGTCCGAACTGAAGGCATGAAGCCACAAGATACGATCCCGCAAAACTTACGATCAGCAATAAACTACCTCAATGGGCCTGACGCGCGCGACGACTAGCTGACTCGACTCGTACTCGTACTTGTACGTAGCTCGTGAGCGAGCGTGTATCACGTATGCACAAACTACACGCGCGTACGCACACACACGTGATCTAGACTCATGAAGTTGCATGAACCCACGAAAAGTACAGTCACGAGGTACAAAAAAGGGTCAAAGTAGGCCAACTATCTTCTTAAATTGCCAAACTGTAAAATTATCGTACATTTGACCTTTTTGGGAATTATTGATCGTACATCGTACAGAGGGCCAAATTATCGTACAAATACGATAATTATCGTACGTCTGGCAACACTGCTACTCGTTGAGTACGGTTTGCTAGCCAGTTGCGAGTCCATCTAGTGGTGGTGCTATCTATTCCACTTTTCTCTAGCTTACTAAGAAGTAGTAAGAAGTAGTAAGAAGTTGTGGTCTACTTTATCGAATGCCTTGCTGAAATCTAAATATATTATGTCCACAGTATTTTGCTGGTCTACTAATTTAGTCACTATGTTGAAGAATGAAATAAGATTGATTTTGTTGTGAATTAATAAAAAGTGAATTAATAAAGTGCTTAATAAAGATTATTAAAACCTTTAGAAAAGTGCAGGGTTCTGACCCTGCACTTCTGATTGGCCAATAATAGCGACATCTGATTGGTCCGTTCAGGAGAATCTGATTGGCTATTAGCGGGCCTCTCTCATTGGTTAAGGGAACTAACGCTTCCCGTTTCTTATTGGTTACTTGATCAGCAGCTTGCCTATAAAAAGGGCTGTTGCTGCCGTAGTTTTTGCTCTGTTCCACAATGTTAAATAAAGAGTTGAAGTTCACTGTTCATCGTCTTGTCTCCAATCCTTGCGCCCATGCGCAGAACATAACAGATTTGGCATGACCTGTTTTTAACAAACCCGTGCTGACTGCCTGTTATTACTTTATTTTATTTTATTCATTTGATTTGTCAATTGTTTACAAGATAATAAGTATAAGTATATACATAGTTATGAATACATGAAATGGGTACATATAAGAAAAATAAACAACAGGACAGGGAGGGTAGGCACGTTGGTGCGCTTATGCACGCCCCCTACAGACCTCTTAGGAAAGGGGTGAGGTCAATAGTAGACAGTCTAAGGTTAAAGTTTTTGGGGTTTGGGGAAGAAACCACAAAGTCAGGTAAGGTATTCCAGACATTGACTGTTGCTTAAGTCGTATTTCCTGCAATCAAGTTTGGTGCGATTAACCTTGAGTTTGTATCTATTGTGTGCTCTTGTGTTGTTATGGTTGAACTTGTTTCTAGATGTTGGCAGATGTGGTTTTTTTATTATCTTTTCCATTATCTTCCCGGGTATTGATGTTAGGCTGATTGGTCTGTAGTTTCCTGGGTCTGTTCTTTTTTTTTTTTTTTTGAAGATGGGAACCACATCAGCTCTTTTCCAGTCCTCTGGTAGTTCCCCGGTGCTCCAGGATTTTTGAAAGATATGGTGCAATGGTTTTGAGATGACCTCTGCCACTCCTTTAAAACTCTGGGATGTAATCCATCAGGCCCCGGTGATTTGTTTTCATCAAGATCAGACAGGTGTTTTCTTGCTATTTTTTTTTGCTCATTTTAAGTTTTATTTCTGGTCTGTCTTTTAAAGTTATGTTTTTGGTGGATTGAGCTACAGTTTCTTTTTGCGTGAAGACGGATGCAAAGAATGAATTAAGCAGTTCTGCTTTCTCTCTGTTGCCTGTTACTTCCTTACCGTCTTCTCTCTTTAGTGGACCGACTGTTTCCTTGATTTTTTTTTCTTGTTATTTATAAGTTGGAAGAAACTTTTTTTTAATTATCTTTGGCTTTTGTTGCAAGTCTTTGTTCCTTCTGAGCCTTTGCTATCCTGACTTTGTCTTTACAGATTCTGGCTATCTGCTGATATTCTGCCTTAGTTGTATGTCCTTCTTTCCATTTTTTGTACTTGTCCTTTTCTTCTTTCAATTTGCCATAGAGATATTTGTGTAGCCATGCTGGTTTCTTCTTGGATTTCTTGTTTTTCTTTCTCAGTGGTATTGTGCTGGTCTGGGCTTCTATGATCATACTTTTTAGCATTTCCCAAGATTCTTGAGTTGTTTTCCCCTTTGGGATTTTCATCCATGGAATCTTTCCCAAGTTCTCTCTGAGTTTATTGGAATCAGCTCTTTTAAAATCCAAGACTCTGGTGTCATTATGTTCTGTTGCTTGTGTTTGTGTTATATTGAATTCTAGTATGACTTGGTCACTGTCATCCAAGATTCCTGCAGTTTCAACTCCCTCTATCACTTCTTCTCTGTTTGTAATAATGAAGTCCAGTATGGCTGTCCCTCTAGTTTCACCCTCTACCTTTTGGACAACAAAGTTGTCAACTAGGTTGGTTAGGAACTTATTTGATTTCTCACTTGGTACAGAATTAGTTTTCCAATTGATATCAGGATAATTGAAGTCTCTCTTTACTATTGTTGTGTGTTTCCTGCATATATTTGTTAGTTGGCTGGCAAAAAGGACATCTATATTTTCTGCTTGATTGGGTGGCCTATAATATACACCTTGTTCTGTACCTTAATTTGAATTCTTGGAATCCCCACGCTTTGATTGGCCAAAGCGCGGGGCGATCGGATTGGTTAGGCGAGCCGCGCCAATTGGCTCCCTGAGAATCTCCCGCGATTGGTAGATTCGAATCGCGGGAGATTCAAAGCGGTGTCATTGGCCGCGGCCGCCGTGGCTTGGAAATAAAAAGCCGCAAGGTTTTCCAAAGAGCCAGTTTGGATCCTAGCAACAATAAAGAGCTGATACAAAGTCACCGACTCCTGGCCTCCTTTCCAAATAGACACAACACTGGCGACGAGGGTGGGATTCTGATCCTGAACCAAAGCACGTGTCCGACGGAAGCCAGCCAACCGACGAGATGGCCAGCATCGCGCCACCAACACCCTTCAACCCCGCTAGCGAGGACTGGGAATCTTACACGGACAGATTCCGCATGTTCCTCAAATGCAACGACCTGAAGGACGCCACCGGACCGAAGAAACGAGCCATCTTCCTAACACACTGCAGGCCCGCAGTGTTTAAGATGGCAAAAGCGCTAGCCAAGCCCGCCGACATTACCGCGATGGATTGGGATGACCTCGAGCCGTACCCATCCTCATCCAACAACACGAATTTTATCGGCGGGACCAGCAATCAGGCGAGAGTCTCAGTGATTTCGTCGCAGAGCTGCGGCACCTTGGAGGACTATGCGAGTTCTCCAATATGAACGAGGCCCTGCGGGACCGAATCGTGCTCGGCCTTTGGGACCCCGTTCTCCAAAGTCGGTTGATGGTCCAGGGCAACATTGCCCTCACCGATGCCATCACAGAAGCCACGGCAGCCGAAGCCACCCGACAATCAGCAGACCGCATGCGGAGACCGAACGCCGGGGACCGCACCGCAAGCAACCACCCTGCAAGGTCGACCGAGGGCCTACCTGAAACTACCACCCACCAGGGTGAACTCCACTCCACCTCGGGCACTTCAGACGAGGAGGAAGACATCCACCGTCTCCAGGCAGGCCACGACCAGCGCAGCTGGCGGAGTCATAAGTCGAGGACCGCGTGTGCCGGTTGCAGAGGTGACCACCCCAGATCCGAATGCCAGTTCTTCGACTCTGTTTGCCAGCACTGCGACAAGAAGGGCCACATCGCCCGCATCTGCTGCCTCAAGAAAAACCACAGCCCCAGATGATGGGACCTGAGCGAGCGGAGACAAGAGAGCACACTCCCCAGAACCAGAGACCGGCCAGCAGACAACCGTTGGGACCGGAATGGATGA
Source organism: Hydrophis major (assembly GCA_033807585.1). Lineage (NCBI taxonomy): Eukaryota > Metazoa > Chordata > Lepidosauria > Squamata > Elapidae > Hydrophis > Hydrophis major. The sequence continues at coordinate 427,955,056 of CM066328.1, forward strand.
GCCCAACGGGGTGGCAAGACCCGGCGGAGAGAAGAGACACATCAGACGGTCACCATCGGCCACGCAACAACCTCAGATGGCAGAAAAGTCTATGTGGAGGTAGGCATCACAGCGAACCCTGTAAAATGGAGGTGGACTCCGGGTCCTACCTCTCAATGGTAGCCTGGCAAGAAATTAAATGCTTGGTGCCTAACATCCAGAGAAGGGAACTAGAAAACCAGAGACTAATCCTCAAAGACTACCAGGGAAACCGCATCCCTGTAGTCGGAACAGGACAGTTCACAGTGACCTACAAGGGGCAAACCGAAAGACTTCCCTTGACCATCGTCTATCAAGACCGACCCAGCCTGCTGGGACTTCAATGGTTCGCACTGCTTGGCATCGCAGTCACGGGCATTGACCACATCACCGAAGCAGACTGGGAACAGCAACTGGCCCGGGATTTCCAAGAAGTGTTCGACGGCACCCTAGGCAAGTACCGAGGGCCCCCACAAGTTTGTCAAGCAAGGGGTCCTACAACCCATAGACCACGCCTGGTGGGAGACCCCAATAGTCACCCCAATCAAGCCTGATGGGTCAGTGAGAATCTGCGGGGACTATAAGGCCACCCTAAATGGCGCCTTGCAGCAAAGCGCTTACCCTGTCCCAGTAGTGCAACATCTCCTGCACTCACTGGGAGGGGGCAAAGTTTTCGCGAAACTCGACCTGGCCCAAGCATACCAGCAACTGCCGGTCGACGAGGAAACTGCAGAGGTGCAAACCATAGTCACCCACCGGGGAGCCTTTAGATGTAACCGACTCCAATTCGGAGTCAGTGTGGCGCCTGGAATTTTCCAGAGCCTCATGGAAAGACTCTTACAAGGCATCAATGGGGTGGTACCCTACTTCGACGATGTACTAGTATCGGCAACCAACCAGGCCGAGCTAGAGAGTCGCCTAAGGGAGGTGCTAACGAGATTCAAAGAAACCGGGCTTAAAGTGAAGAGGGAAAAATGCCGGCTGTACACAGAGCGGATCGAATTCCTAGGATACCTCCTAGACTGACACGGCATTCACCCCACCGACAAAAAAATTAAAGCCATCAAAGAAGCCCCCACACCCAAGTCAAAAACAGAACTGCAGGCGTTTCTGGGGCTACTTAACTTTTATAATGTCTTCCTGCCCCAAAAGGCGACCGTGGAGGAGCCTTTGCATAGACTTTTGGACAAGGCGGCTACCTGGACTTGGGGGAAATGCGAGGAAGCCGCCTTCAGGAAAACCAAGGACCTGCTCACTTCGGATGCCGTCCTCATCCAGTACAACGAGACCCTACCACTAGCCATCACATGCGATGCATCACCCTTCGGCGTCGGCACTGTCCTCAGCCACACCCTCCCCGATGGAAAGGAAGCACCCATCGCGTTCTTTTCAAGGACCCTCACCAAACCGGAGCGGAACTACAGCCAGCTGGACAAAGAGGCTTTGGCTATCGTCGCCGCAGTCAAAAGGTTTCACGAGTACCTCTACGGCCGGACGTTTACCATTATCACCGACCACAAACCGCTGCTGGGAATACTTGCAGGGAACAGGGCCATCCTGAACATTCTGTCTCCCAGAATGACAAGGTGGTCCAAATTCCTGGCCGCCTACAACTACGGGCTCACACACTGACCCGGTAAGACTATCTCCCATGCGGATGCCTTAAGCCGCTCACCGCTACCCGAACCAGACACTGACCCAGCACCCACGCTGATCACCCTCAGCATAGAGACTCTACCCAACCTACCCATAACCGCGTCAGACATTGCCCGAGAAACTAATAAAGACAAACGTCTGGCGCAGGTTTTGCATTGGGTAGAGAAAGGGTGGCCGGAAAAGGAAAACGACGAGACTTTCAGGACATTCTGAAACCGGCAAACAGAACTCTCGCTACTAAAAGGGTGTATACTATGGGGGGATAGGGTGGTCATTCCGGAAAAACTACAAGGGAAGGTACTGGAACTGTTACACGAGGGGCACCCGGGCATCGTTAGAACGAAAGCCCTGGCCAGAAGTTACGCTTGGTGGCCAGGGATGGACAAACAGATCGAGGCCTGGGAAGCAAGGTGTCAACGATGCCAGGAAACTAGATCAAGCTCACCCACAGCACCCATCCTAGAGTGGGAAACCCCCAGGGGACGTCATCTACGCGAAGAACCTAACCGGAGACCCATTATGGATACCAGCAATCATAACACAGCTAACAGGCCCACGCTCGTACCGGCTACAAACAACCGACGGACGAGCGTGGAAACGCCACATCGATCAGTTAAGATCGAGGACTGCCACACAAGACACCACCGACACGCAACCAAACAAAACCAACCCCCTCAACACAAACCAAGAGGGGAGGGGATACCCCGGGAACCAAAACTCAGAAGAAAGAAACCAACCATACTCACCTGCAAGCAGCCAGCACGAAACCTCGCCAGGGAGAGACAGCCAGGCCAGCTCAACCAACCCGGAAAGACCGAGCGGGAGCGGCGAAACCCGCAGCTCAACCAACCCGGGTAGCCCAGGAGGGAGCTGCGAAGACCAGCCCAGCCAGACATACCAGGCGGTTCCCACGACGGAGTCTGGAGCAATAGAGACCCCGACTGAACCGGCCGGGATCCAACCTACAACTGATCTGCGCAGGTCCAGTAGGCAAAGGCGGAGCCCCGCCTACCTACGGGACTACGCTACGTAAGGACCGAACCAAGAGGGGAGGGGTGTTCTGTACCTTAATTTGAATTCTTGGAATCCCTGCGCTTTGATTGGCCAAAGTTCGGGGCGATCGGATTGGTTAGGCGAGCCGCGCTGATTGGCTCCCTGAGAATTTCCCGCGATTGGTAGATTCAAATCGCGGGAGATTCAAAGCGGTGCCATTGGCTGCGGCTTGGAAATAAAAAGCCGCAAGGTTTTCCAAAGAGCCAGTTTGGTTCCTAGCAACAATAAAGAGCTGATACAAAGTCACCGATTCCTGGCCTCCTTTCCAAACGGACACAACACACCTATGGCCATGTCATTCTTTTTTTCTTTTGTATTGACCCATATGCATTCTAGGAGGTTTTCATCTTTGGTTTCATGCATTTCTGTAGCAATATAGTGGTCCTTTACATACAGTGTGACTCCACCTCCTCTTTTATGGGGTCCGGTTTTTTTGAATAGTTTGTATCCTTCTACCAGTATGTTCCAGTCATGGGTTTCATCCCACCTAATTTCTGTTATTCTAACTATATCATATTTACTTTCATGTCTTCGTAGTTTGAGTTCACCCTGTTTGTTCCCCAGAGTTTGTGCATTTGTATTCTAGTGGCTTGTTCCTTTCTAGTCCTGATGATGTTGCCTAGCTTGGTAATGAGATGTCTGGAAGGCATCCATCAGGTTCAAAGAGCAAGAAGGGGGTTATTAAGTAAGTCACACCTGATTTTACAACCTTTGTTGCCACAGTTGTTAAGAAACTCATTGCAATTTTTAAGGGAATCATGCGGTCGTTAAGCAAATCCAGGTTTGCCCCATTGCCTTTTTTGTGGGAAGATCTCAAAAGGTGATCACATGAGCCCAGGACAAGGCAGCCATACAGAAATACAGGCTGCCTGGATTTTGATCACATGACTATAGGAATGCTCTAATAAATGACTGAGTCACTTTTTTCATTGCTGTTTAGAATAGAAGAGGAATAGAATAGAATAGAACAGAACAGAAATACTGTAGCAATAAGAATAAAATAGAATAGAATAGAATAGAAATATTGTAGGAATAAGAATAGAATAGAATAGAATAGAATAGAATAACAATTAGAATAGAATAGAAATACTATAACAATAAGAATAGAATAGCAATAAGAATAGAATAGCAATTAGAATAGAATAGCAATTAGAATAGAATAGAATAGAAATATTGTAGGAATAAGAATAGAATAACAATTAGAATAGAATAGAAATACTATAACAATAAGAATAGAATAGCAATAAGAATAGAATAGCAATTAGAATAGAATAGAATAGAAATATTGTAGGAATAAGAATAGAATAACAATTAGAATAGAATAGAAATACTATAACAATAAGAATAGAATAGCAATAAGAATAGAATAGCAATTAGAATAGAATAGAATAGAATAGAAATATTGTAGGAATAAGAATAGAATAGAATAGAATAGAATAACAATTAGAATAGAATAGAAATATTGTAGCAATAAGAATAGAACAGAATAGAATAGAACAGAACAGAATAGAATAATAACTTTATTGCCACTTTGAATGTACCCTAATTGGCATATATTAAAATGAAATTTCACTGCATAGAGCTCTCAAAGGATCACCACCTCCAACATACACTGCATACACATTTGTTGTAATTTCGAACGATTGTGAACTTTCTTGATTAAGTAAGTTTTCTGAGGCTGCTGTGTGAGGCTCCACCTTCACAACAGTCCTGCGTCTCTACATTAATGTGCCTGAGAGACTCAGGATGGCTCTTCTCAATCAAAGGAAGCGGTGCCCCTTGCCAAGATAGCTATTTAGCCTCCCAGACCCACTAAGCTGAATGCATTAGGAATCTGGGCCAGCCTCTATTTATATTAATAGATGTTTCAGGAGGTCAACAAGTGGGTTCAAAGTACTTTAAGTGTTTCCATCTCCACTACATTAGCTTGAACTTTGAGACACCCAGGCGACTTAATATTCCTAATTAAAATATTTCAGCTTGACCCTCACTCCCTGTAAAAGTTGTGATGAATTTATGCCATATGCAGGAATGGCCTTTGCAGGATGTGCGTGGAAAAAATAAAATTAAATCAGCTCCTTTATCTAACAACCTTATTTCACTTCTCTCCTTCCTCGGCTCCTAAGCCAAGGTTGATATTTTCTCCCCTCTCCCTCAAAAAAAACAACAACAACTCCATAAAACTTTTCTAATTTAATGAACGTCTGGCAACAGGGTGTTTTTTAAAAAAAAAAATTAGGGAGGGGGTTTCAATGAATCCAGGCTCTGTGAGACAGAAATCTTTTTCCCCGTGAGTGAAGATTACTGAAATCAGGACTGAGATTTTCCAGACTCTGGAATCGGCTCGGCATTTTTGTTAGCTTAAGTGTAAATCATTTTTCACTTAAAAAGATTTAGAGGAAGGCGGTTTGGGGAGCCGACTCTTCACATTTGCCCTCTTAAACCGACCGCACGGAAAGAATTGAAGCCGTTACCCAGCTTCTGAAAGGATTAATCCAAACGGTTTGGTGAGGTTTAAAAGTAGGGCACACCGGGGCCGTTGCAAAGTGGAAACAAAAGGCTGCAAGTTGGCTAGGGCATGGTTTGTAATAAAAAAAAAAAAAAAATAAAATAAAATAAAATAAAATAAAATAAAATAAAATAAAATAAAATAAAATAAATAAAATAAAATAAAATAAAATAAAATAAAATAAAATAAAATAAAATAAAATAAAATAAAATAAAATAAAATAAAATAAAATAAAATAAAATAAAATAAATATAAAAAATAATAAAATAAAATAAAATAATAAAATAAAATGAAACAAAACAAGAAAAATAAGAAAATAAAATAAGAAAATAAAATAAAATAAGAAAATAAAAAATAAAATAAGAAAATTTAAATAAAATAAAAATAACATAATAAAATTAAATAATAAAATAAAAATAATAAATAATAAAATAAAAATAACAAAATAAAAATAATAAATAATAAAATAAAAATAATAAAATAAAAATAAATAAAACAAAATAATAAAATAAAATAATAACATAGCTTGCACTGATCAAAAGATATTAATATCTTCTCGCTGTCTGCCGTATTATTTTAAGGAAGAAAATTTGCTCAGACTGAATAAAGTTTACCGTTTGTTAGCTGGCCAAGGGTCTGGTGTGCCACATATTTATTAGGGAACCCCAAGCAGTGGTGGGATTCAAAAAGTTTGACTACCAGTCCTGTGGGCGTGGCTTGGTGGGCGTGGCAGGGGAAGGATACTGTAAAATCCCCCTTCCCTCCCCACCCTACTAACCTGCTTTCCAGCTCTGTTCTCCTGTGCAGGGCAACCAAAGGAGACCCAGCCGATCAGCTGGGACTTGGGAGGCAGAGAATAGAGGGGGTTGACGGGGCCACTCAGAGGTGGTATTCCACCTCTACTCAAAATTTCTGTTACCATTTCTCCAGGACTGGTCCAGAACCTGCTGAATACCATCTCTGTACCCAAGGTGCTTTTTTTCCAAGAGGCAATTGGACTTTCTGGGGTTTTTTTTCCTTTGAAGATGTTTTGCTTCTTATCCAAGAAGCTTCTTCAGCTCTGACTGAATTCTCCACCATCCAGTCAGAACTGAAGAAGCTTCTTGGATGAGAAGCAAAATGTCTTTAAAGAAAAACAAAACAAAACAGACAATCCTGTGTTGCTCCTTGAAAAAGCACCTTTGGGAGAACCATGACTTGGATGATTGAGAAATCTCCATAGGGGTGATTTGACTCTTTTTAAAATGCTTTTTATTGCTTTTATTGCTTTTATACTTCTGCTGCACAGAGTCATCAATTAAGAGGGGTGGCAATAGAAATTGAATGACAAATAAACAAATAAAAATGATTGGATCCGGTGGATCTTTCCTGAAAACCCCAAAAAACATTTTTTTTAAAAATAAATAAAAATAAAATGTTTTGCTCTCAGAATTTTTGTGGAGCTTTGAACTGGACACACAGGCAGTTTTTTATTTGTTTATTTATGTTCCCACCTTTGTATGTATAGGGGGGAGGTTCAGAAATTATTCACCTGGTTCTCAGAAAACAACCTCCACCTGAACACCAGCAAGATAAAGGAGATGGTGCAAGATTTCCAGAAAAAAAGAGAGAGGAATCTGCCCCACTTTACATCAAGGGGGGGAGGGGGGGGCTATATGGAGAGAGTCCCCTCCTTCAAATTCCTGGGAATCCATCTTGGTGAAGAGCTCACCTGGAAAAAATAACACGATCCAAGTGCTCAGGAAGGCCCAACAGAGACTCCACTTCCTTGGGATCTTGCAAAAAAAATCCAAGGTGGAACAACAATTGATGACCTCGTTTTACCGGTCCACAATCGAAAGCATCCTCACCAGAGGTGGTATTCAGCCGGTTCGGATCTGTTCTCGCACACCAGTAGCGAAGTGTGCTTTCATAGAACCGGTAGGAAAATATTTGGAATCCCAGCGCTGGTCCTCACTTATTGCATTACGGTGTGGTACAGGGGTCACCAACCTTTTGGACCACAGGGATCACCAAATTCATAATTTTAAATCCCGCGGACCAGAGACCCTGGGAAAATCCCCCCAAAAATCTGCAGGAAAATCCCCCACTCCGTTTTCATACCGATCGATCATTCTTTATTTGGGATCACAGGATACCGTCTCCAGCTCTGTTCTTAGCGGGGGGGGGGAGAGAGAGAGAGAGAGAGAGAGACTTTGGGCTTCATGCAAGGAAAGCAGCAGAAGCAGCAGAAGTCTTTCTTTCTCTCTCCCAAATTCTGCCAGAAATGAGTCTTTGGGAGACTTGTTGCGCCGGCGCAGCCTCTTGGAGCAGGAGGCCTTGCAGGGTCCCAAAGACTCATTTCTGGCGGACTTTGGGGGAGAGAAAGAAAGACTTTAGTTGCTTTTCTTGCATGCAGCCAAAAGCAGAAGAAGAAAGAAGTAGAAAGAAGCAGCCCAGTGGCCAGGCCAGGCACGTGGGGCAAGTGGGGCAAGTTTCCCTTCTCCGCCCTTTCCCTCCTCCCCTCACTACCCTCGCGTTGTTCGCAATGCAAGCGATGCAAGCCTGGTGTTCCCGCGGGTCATGTGGGCAGCACAGCCTTGCGTTCCCGCGCAGCCTGGATTAATTGCTTTGGGGGTGACATTTCTCTGCAGACCACCAAAATTTTCTCATGGACCACCATTGGTCCCTGGCCCACTGATTGGCGACCACTGGTGTGGTATACTGGCTTGACAGCCACAGATAGAAAGACATTACAGAGGGTGGTGAGCACGGCACAGAACATCATGGGCTGTTCCCTGATATCACTAGATGACCTCACCAGGGCTCACTGCCTTAGAAGAGTGAGGAAAATCCTCAGGGACGACTCCCACCCCCGTCAGCACTTCTTCACTCTCTTACTATTGGGTAGGAGATAGAGAAGTAGAGCCAGCCGCACCAACAGGCTGAAGAACACTTTCTATCCGTGGGCTGCCAGACTCCTGAATGGAACATAACATCATAAGTAGTATGTAGTATGATAGACTTGCAGGGCCGGCAAACCATGCAGCATGTTCACATTGGTGCACTATCATATGATGTAATGTTATGCACATATGTGTATAGAGGATTGTGTGTTTGTTAGCATGATTCACTGGGTTAGGGATTTTCTTTCTTCCACTGTGAGTTATTGAGATGTATTTATGTTGGGTGAGGTGCACTCAGGGGGGCTCAGTCAAACTCATTGTACACATGTTGTGCATTGACAATAAAGGCTTGAATTGAATTAAATAGATAAGTCAAGATGGTGAACCTTAAACCTTCCTTTTCCTATTTTCCCCACAACAACAACAACCCTGTGAAGTGGGTTGGGTTGCGATGAAATGACTGGCACAAAACCACCCAGTTGGCTTTCATGCCTAAAGTGGGATTAGAACTCAAAGTCTTCTGATGATTGGCTTAAAAGTCACCCAGCTGGCTTTCCTTTCTAAGGCAGGACTAGAACTCACTATCTCCTAGTTGCTAGCTTGGTCCCTATGCAGGGATTTTATAAACTGGGACATTTCGAATTAAACTTGAGTGTCCTAACCGATTTCAAGCCAGGATTATCAGCATAGAGTGAGGCGGTATAGAAGTCTAAGTGCTATTGCTATTGCAGGAAAACTCTGCCAGTTGCCAGGAGTTTGATCCTGACTGGCTCAAGGTTGACTCAGCCTTCCATCCTTCCAGGGTCAGTGAAATGAGTGCCCAGATTGTTGGGAGGAGGGTGGGGAATGTTGACTCTGTAAACCACTTAGAGACAGCATTATGAAGCGGTATATAAGTCTAATTGCTATTATTATTATTGCAGGCTAAGTCTGCTCACTGCCGGGAATTTGATCCTGACCGGCTCAAGGTTGTCTCCGCCTTCCCCACTTCCAGGGTCAGTAAAATGAGGAGCCAAATTGTTGGAGGCAAGATGCTGACACTGTGAACCGCTTAGAAAGGGTTGTAATGCCCTGTGAAGCGGTATATAAGTCTAGATGCCCATTGGCAAAGCAGTCCCACAAAACTGGGCCAACGCAAAGTCTTTAGAAAGCTTTAGAGTAACAGAGTTGGAAGGGACCTTGGAGGTCTTCTAGTTCAACCCCCTGCTTAGGCAGGAAACCCTTCTTTAAACACTTCCAATGTTGGAGCATTCACAATTTCTGGTGGCAAGTGGTTCCACTGATTAATTGTTCTCACTGTCAGTAAATTCCTCCTTCGTTCTAAGTTGCTTCTCTCCTCGATTGGTTTCCACCTGTTGCTTCTTGTCCTGCCTTCAGGGGCTTTGGAGAAGAGCTTGACTCCCTCTTCTTTGGGGCAATCTTTTGCAAGGCAGTCTCTGCCCCTCCCCACCTTCCAAAAAGTAGCATAATTTCATGACATCCCAGCTTCATTATCTAAAAACACACACACACACACACACCAGGAGGCTTTCCGGATTACGAGCTTCGCTCTGATTAAAGTCGCAAACTGACAAACCAGGTTGTCTTTGGGACACATCTTCTCTAGGCAGATTATCGTCTTTCCGAGCGTGGGATCTTTTCTCTGTCTCTCTCTCTCGGACTAATTCTGGCACCCAGCAATGCCCAGCCTTTTGCTTAAGCTCCGGGTGTCAAACTTAAAGACATGATCAGCATGGACAGATCGGGGTGGGCAGCCTTGGCCTTTAAGACGCCGGATGAAAGCTGGGATTGAGGGCGTCTGATCATTGGAGATTTCAAATGGGTTTTCTCGGCTAATCCGAACCGCTTTTCCTATCTGTGGCTTTTGGGTGGGTGGATTTATTGCAGCTTAAGTGGGAAACGGATCGCGGCTTGCCAAGCTTTGAGGCCTTCAGAAAGACATCAAGGATGCCAGCTTTGGCCCAGGATCAGCACACCAGGGTGTGCACTGCACACTAATTCAGAGGTATTTCTCAAGAAGAGTTCTCCACTCTTCCACTCACAATAGAACTCCCTACGCCTCCAGACTCGAAAATTTGGGCCTGGACAATCTAGAACTGTGCCACCTGCAGTCTGATCTAAGCCTAGTTGCAACGTCTTGCCTATCAACAACTTCTTCAACTTCAACTACAATAATACACAGGCAAATAATTGATACAAACTCAAGGTAAACAGCTTCAAACTCTACTGCAGAAAATACAACTTCAGTAACAGAGTGGTCAATACCTGGAATGCCCTACCTGACTCCGTGGTTACAGCCTCAACCCCTCACAGCTTCAACCTCAAACTGTCTACCGTGGACCTTAAGAGGTCCTTAAAGGGGGCATGCATAAGCGCACCAGCGTGCCTACTGTCTCTGTCTTACTGTCCCCATTTTTTTGTATTTACTCTCTTTATTCTTGTTTATGTTCATACCTATAGTTGTTATCTCGTACATGTTTGACAAACAAACAAACAAACAAATAAAATAATAGAAGAGAATATTTGTAGTTTGGGGATGAACTGGAGGCTGCTTGGTGCTCTCTGAGCTTGGTGGCTTCTTGCAGGCATTTCGTGACCCAACTGGGTAACCTCATCAGTGATAGAAGGGAGTAGGGTTTGTGGAGGAAGAAGAGGAAGAGGAAAATTGTGGGGTCCTTGGTGCTCTCTGAGCTTGGTGGTTTCTTGCAGACATTTCATGACCGCACTGGACAACATCATCAGTGCTAGAAGGGAATAGGTTATTTGCAAAGAGGAGGAGGAGGAGGAGGAGAGGAGGAGAACTGTGGAGTCCTTGTTGATGTCTCAGCTTGGTGGTATCTTGCAGACATTTCATGACCCAATTAGCAATAGCACTTAGATTTATGCACCACTTTATAGTGCTTTACAGCCCCCTCTAAGCGATTTACAGAATCAGCATATTGCCCCCAACAATTTGGGTCCTTTTTTTAAAAAAAACAAACAAATTTTATTAGTTTTACAAAACAATACACAAACAAACAAGGCATCATAACATAAAAAAATCTTTTCTGAAAAAACCAATAAAACATACAAAATAATTCCAAATTATAATATATATATTTACATTATCTGTTCAGCTTCGTATCTTATCCCAACTTCTTCTTTTCATTCTATTATCCAAATTATATTTCTTGCTAATTAAAATTTTATTGCTTTCCAAAAACAATACACAGACAAACAAAACATGGAACATAAAAACATAAAACATATTTTCTGAAAGTTGCTTGATCCCGGGTTAAAACTCTTCGCACAGACACAAATTCAAAAATCATATTCACTTTATATATCATTCCATATCTTATTGCCATTTTCAATTTTCTATACTTCTTCCCTCTTTTATCTTTCTTAATTTTATTTTATTTATCTCATCTCAGTTCAATTCATAATACTTATCATTCTTTGCCTGTTCTATTTCCAGCTATCCATTCATCTTTTCTCTTTAGACAAACTTCTCCTGTACACTGATTGGAGTATGACGCCTTTAACTCTTTCCCCTAGCTTAATAATACTTAATATAACACTTAACTTATATTGGGATTCTGTTTAGTACATTCTAAAATTACACAGTAAATTTTATGAGAAAGGAAAAAATACAATAACAAAAAAAAAACATATGAAACCACAATCAATGCCATTAAGAAATGAATCATACATATTAATACTCATTTATATCTTAAGCATTTTATTCTAAATACACATATAAAAACTGAATCTTATGTACCTTACAGAATCCCCTTTTTAAATTAAATTTACCCATTGTCTCTAAATAAGTTTTGTTTCTTTAAATCTTGCTTCCCACTATTAAGGCTTCTCTTCCCCTCCTTTTTCTCTTGCTTATTCTTTTCCTTGCCCTTTTTATCCCTTTGTCTCTCCTCCTCCCTTTTCTTCTTCTGCTTTCCCCCTTTCTGTTGTTTTCTAACCTTGTATCCATCTTTCATCTCATTTTTCTCTTTTTTGGTTGTTTTTTTAGGCCTTAAAATCCCCTTTTTCTTTTCCTCTTTCTCCTGCTCCCCAAATAGAACCATTTGTTCATCAAAGATGGCTTCTTCTTTGTCCCAGTCATCCTGCTGCGCAGTCAGTTTTTTATAAGTGCATACCGCCATTTTCTAGAAATTGAAAAAGAGTGCCCAAAGTATCTTTCCCATCTTGTTCTTCTTTTTTATATTTTTGGTATTAAATTTTTAGTTCATCCACAAGCGATGCCATCATGAAGAGAAAATTTTTTTCCAAAACAACCACCCGAGTGTTTTTAATCAAGAATAATTCCCCAAAATTCCAAAGTCACCAAAGAATCCAAATAGACTATTTCTTTTAATATTTTTTTCTTTCTTCCATTTTTCTTTCTGGGGTTGCTGTTTAGTCAAAGAGTTCCAATTAAGATGTATCTTTTAGAAGCCATATTAATATTTAAAACTCTTTAAAATTCTAGGCAATCTCCTTTTTCAAATTCTGATCCAATTACTTTTCCTCTCCCTTCCCACTTACAGCAACAATTTTCCTTTAAATACTCAGAAATCCATACTTCCAATGCGAGTTTTCTGATTTCTCTTAAGGTTTTATCGCTGTCACATTCGGAAGGAGAGTGAAAAGAAAAAAAAGCTTTTCCTTTAATTTACATTCGCTGCTTGACACATTCTGGAAATGATGTTTCTTTAGCAAGTTTCAAAATCCAGGGTACTTTCACTGTTGCTTGTCCCGGTCAGCAAAGATCACTTTCAATTCTTCACAGTTCCTCCTGCACTTTCTTTTTCTGGCTGAGCTCTTCTATGTGGTGGCCATTGCTGACCGCCGCTCAGCTGGCTTTGGAAAAGGGGGTTTCGCTGGCTAGGGAAGAGAGGTACGATATCTCTCGACCCTGCCAGACCCCCCCTATCTTTGCCACCTTCTACGGAGGTGGCTTAGCCCCGAAGCCAAATGGCTTGGAGCACTCGGGCAGTGAACACAGGCAGAAACCGCGCACAGTCGCGGATTCCTGTCTGCTCCGAAGGGCTGCAGACCGGAATTCAATTTGGGTCCTTTTTATCCACCCATTTTACCCACCTCGGAAGGATGGAAGGCCGAGTCAACCTTGAGCCTGGTGGGATTCGAACTGCCAAATTGTAGGCAGCTGGCTGCAGCAGAAGTAGCTTGCAGTACTGCACTCTAACCACTGCGCCACAGAGGCTCCTAATAGGTAGCTCCTAATTAGGTAGCATCATCAGTGCTAGAATTGAGTGGGGCATGCAGAGAGGAGGAAAAGTAAGGGGGAGGGAGAACTGTGGGGCCCTTGCTGCTCTGTGAGCTTTGTGGATTCTTGCAGACATTTCATGACCCAACTGGGTAACATCATCAGTGCTAGAAAGGAGTGGGAGTTCTCCAACAATGGAGTTCTTGGTGATCTCTAAGCTTGGTGGGTATCTTGCAAAAGTTTCATAGCTCAACTGGATAATATCATCAGTGCCAGAGAGGATGATGATGGATGATGGAGGGGGAGGAGGAGTGGAGGAGGAAAAGAAGATCAAAGAGAAGAAAAGATGGAGATGAAGAAGGAAGAGATAGAAGGAGAAAGGGAAGAGGAGGAGGAGGAGGAGGAGGAGGAGGAGAACTGTGGAGCCCTTAGTGCTCTCTGAACTTGATGGTTTCTTGCAGACATTTCATGACCCAACTGGGTAACATCATCATTGCTAGAAGGGAATGGAGTTAGCTATGACAGAGTTCTCCAACCTTTCTGGCTTTGCGGACTGGCGGAGGAGAGGGGCGAAGGAGAGGAGATGGTTCCATAGAAGCAGTGGGCGAGCATGCACACGCAGCTCCATTTGTGCAAGCAGCAGGTACCCGCTTGCTCGCTCACCGCACACACCAGTGAAGCTATGCGTGCACATGCTCTCACGCCCCACTTCTGCAGCCCGATACAGAATCACAGCCCGGGGGGGTTGGGGATCCCTGAGTTACGACCCCTGTAAACCAGCTTTCAGTGTCCCCAAAACCTTTTCTTTCTTTCTTTTTTAAACAATTTTATTTGGATTTTCACAAAACAAAAAGAAAAATAGAACATCTTTTCTTTAGTGAACAGCGTGGTTTCAGGTTTTCACATCTGCATACAGATTTAATTTCAGTTACATATTCATTTTTTATATTCAGTTTCTTATCACTGCTTTATATATTTTCTATTTATTCTTACTCAAATACCTCTCTCGGGCTTATTTTATAGTTTCCTCATTCATTTCCAGATCTATTTCCTTTCCTTTTCATATCCTCACAATCATTATACTTATACTTTTGTCTCTCTTGTTTACAATTTCACTACATATTCTTTATCATCATTTCCAAAAGTTTCCTCCACATTTCAAATATCACAAAACAAGGTTTCCCCTGTAATTACCATTTAGAGTGTGTCACGTACATATCTTGTAAATAATTCCCTTTCAAATCCCATTGAACGTTCTACTTTTAAATGAACAACTATAACATTCATCTCCTAATAACTATATTATAACATAAATCCCTTTTCAATCAGATTCTGCATGGTGTTTCCCTCTTCAGTTATTTCTAAACTAGTCCCCAAATCCTTTTCAATGGAGTATCTGTTCCAGAGAGGTTGTGGCTCTCTTGCAACCATGGCATCGAATATACATGTCACCTGAGTGGTGCACCAGTTAGAACTGTTGAAAAGACTGTGTTGTAGACTGGACGTATCCCCTTCCCCCTGTACTGAGAAAGGACTGTTCAATTTTGACATAGATGGCCTCTTTGACTGTGGTGGGATTCCAAATTTTTTACTATCCGTTCTGTGGGCATGGCTTGGTGGGCATGGTGTAGCTTGGTGGGCGTGGCAGGGGATACTTCAGCTTCAACCATAACAACACAAGAGCACACAATAGATACAAACTCAAGGTAAACCGCACCAAACTTGATTGCAGGAAATACGATTTCAGCAACAGAGTGGTCAATGTCTGGAATACTCCACCTGACTCTGTGGTTTTTTCCCCAAACCCCAAAAACTTCAACTTTAGACTGTCTACTATTGACCTCACCCCATTCCTAAGAGGTCTGTAGAGGGTATGCATAAGCGCACCAACGTGCCTACCGTCCCTGTCCTATTGTCTATTTCTATTTTTCTTATATGTATCCATTTCATGTATTTATAACTATGTTATACTTATACCTGTTATCTTATAATCACTTGACAAAATAAAATAAAATAAATAAATAATAAGGTTACTGCAAAATCCCCCATTCCCTCCCCACCCCACTAACCTGCTTTCCAGCTCCGTTCTCCTGTACAGAGCAACCAAAGAAGGAAGCTTGACCAAGGAAGGGGTCAAGCTATTTGCCAAAGCACCTGAAGGCCAGACAAGGAATAATGGATGGAAACTGATCAAGGAGAGATTCGACCTGGAAATAAGGAGAAACTTTCTGACGGTGAGAACAATCAACCCTCGGAAGTTGTGGGAGCGCCATCACTGGAGGCTTTCAAGAAGAGATTGGATTGCCATTTGTCAGAAATGGTGTAGGGTTTCCCGCTTGGGCGGGGGGTTGGACTAGATGACCTACAAGGTCCCTTCCAACTCCGATTGTCTATTATCTGTTAAAGAAGACCCAGCCAATCATCTGGGACTCGGGAGGCAGAGAACAGATGGGGGTGGGGCCAGTCAGAGGTGGGATTTGCCAGTTCTCCGAACTGCTCCAAATTTCTGCTACCGGTTCTCCAGAACTGGTCAGAACCTGCTGAATAACCACCTCGGCTCTTTGACCCCTCTTTCAAACCAGCGGTCCTCTCTGTCTAAAATGTGGAGTTGGTGCTATCCAGAAAGCGTGGTCTTTGTCTTTTAAATGCAGATTGTTAGGGATACACCCTAGCAGAATCTGCACGGCAGTCAGGCAGGCAAATATGTGAGATAAACGTTTTTGTAGCTTACACTCAGTAAAACAGATACACTGTGCCAGTTAAATAGTTTTTTATTCCAGCAAGAGTTATAGCATAGTCAAACAGTCCATACATCATACACTACTTCAGTCCATCCGGGGATTAATCAGTTGCAAAGTCCAGTGTTGAAAAAGAGGTCATAAACTTACAAATATCAGTCCAGTAATATATCTCTTCGCAGTAGAGATATATGAAGAAGTCAAACCTCCTTTCTTCTTTCAGCAGCAGAGAACACGCAGTTATCAAACCATCAATCCATCATAGTCAGCAATACAGTAAGCCAGTAGGTTCTCTTGCTCCCTCTTATGGCGGTTTTACAACCGCACCCAAAATTACATGCTTTGCTGTTTAAAGTGACACACACTTAAATTCACTATCATAGTTTATATATATTATTTTACCCAAACTACGTTAGGTAACCTTGTTATTCCTAACACAGATGGGCTGCTGAATCTTGTTCTGATGCATTTGTTTTTCTGTATCACAGATAAACCTCCAAGTGGCCATAGTCAGCTCCAGAGGAGCACCACTACAAAACCTAGCTAAACACTTAGCAAAGCAGCTACAGCCCCATGCTGAAGCAGCAGCTTCACAGGTACAAAACTCATACCACTTCTTGGAAATGATCAAAGATCTACACATGGAACAAGAAGATCTGCTTGTAAGTATCAACGTGGTTTCACTATTCACTCAAGTCCCAATAAAAGAAACTCTTGAAATCACCAAAAATAAATACCAACCAGTTAAACACCTCATGGAACTAGCAGAACACTGCTTAACCAACACATATTTCATATACAAAGGACAAAGATACAAGCAAATTGAAGGATCCCCTATGGCAGGGGTGGGCAAACTTTTTGGCTCGGGGGCCACATTGACTTTTAAAATTTGACAGATGGGCCGGGTCAGCAAAAGATTTTTGGGGAATCAACCCCCCACACACTTCCCCCCTCCTCGTCTCCTCCTTCCCCTCCGATCGGAGGCCCCCTGAGTCAGGAGTTGCTACCGCCGGCGTGGCTCCGCGCGGCTCCAGTCCTGCGTTGCCTTGAGAAGGGAAAGGCAAAAAGGAAGAGTCACAGAGGTGCTTTGCAACGGCAGCAGCGGCACCGGAGGCTCAGGCTCAGTGGCTCCTGGTTTTGCCTTTTCCTTCCCAAGGCAATGCGGGACTGGAGCTGCACAGAGCTGCGCCAGCGGTAGCAACTCCTGACAGCCCCAGCCGGACACCTGAGCGGAGCCCAGGCAGAACTGCCTGTTGCTGCTGCAGGAGCACCGCCGGGTCACCTCCTCCAAGCAGCCCGCCCACCCACCGGGCTTCCCTTCCACCGCGTGGCTGAGGGCCAGGTGCGAGCGCCCGTGAGGAAAAGGAAGCCGCAAGTTGCTGGGAAGTTGCTCGGGTGCTGGGAGCAGGCTTTTAAAGTGCCGCCCGAGTAGGACCGCCGAGCCAGGAAACGGGGCACCAAGGCAGGGCAAGGCTCCACCAGCAGCGGCCTAGCTTTAGGTGGCTCCAAACAGCCCTCTCCAAGCAGCCCGCCCGCCCGCCAGGCGGAACACTTCCCACTTCTCGGCCAGAAGATGCTCCCGCCTGCAAACTTTGCCTTTGCAAAGTTTAAGCCTGGAAGCCCCAGAAAAAAAAGGGGGATTGACGGGGACTCACCTTCGGAGAGGTCACACTTGAAGGTGATTTCGAACTCCCAGCCGAGGCCTTTGCAAAGTTCTTCTTTTCTTTCCTACCCCGAGAGCGCTCCGCACTGTTTTGCAGCTTTGGGGGCCAAACGGCACAGGGCAATACGCCACGCCCAGCGATTTTTTTTCAGGGGTGGGCCAGATTGGACAGACCAAGGGGCCGGATGTGGCCCACGGGCCATAGTTTGCCCACCCCTGCCCTATGGGATCACCACTGTCACCCGTCATTGCAAACCTGTTCATGGAAGAATTCGAATCCAGAGCCCTAGCTAATGTCACCTACAAACTCAAACTATGGTTAAGAGAAATCGATGACACATTTGTGATTTGGCCCCATGGAAAAGAAAACCTAAACAATTTCCTAACACACCTAAACAGCACACACCTCAAAATCAAGTTCACCATGGAAACGGAAACAAACAAACAACTATCATTCCTAGATGTACTAATCTACAAAAAAACAGATGTACTAATCTACAAAAAAACACACTAGGACACACCATATACCAGAAGAAAACACACGCCAACCGCTACCTCAATGCCCAATCCCACCACCACCCAGCACAGATAAACTCCGTGGCCAAAATACTAATTGCCAGGACCAAATGCCTGGCAGACAAGACACACATAAAAACTGAACTCTGCACCCTGACTAAAGTACTGACAGCTAACGGCTTCCACAAAAGCAAAATCACTGGCTTTATCCACAAAAACACACTGAGACATAATGGAGACCTAGAAGATGAACAGACCTATGGAACAGCTGTCCTGCCCTACATAAGAGGTACTACAGACAAAATCAGTAAGATACTACACAAGCATCACATCAAGATTGCCTTCAAAACAGACAGAAAAATAGCAGCCATCCTAAGAAACCCCAAAGATAAAATTGACCTGGAAAACCAAGGCATATATAAAGTCCCCTGTGCATCATGCCCAGCCACATACATTGGACAGACCAATAGAAGAATAAATACCCACCTAGATGAACACAAAAATGCAGTCAAAAAGCTGGAACACACTTCCTCACTAGTCCAACACATGAAAGCAACAGATCATCAACTTCAGTGGCACCAAAACCCTAGCCACTATAGAAAACCCAAGCTACAGAATTATCAGAGAAGCTTTTGAGATTGAAAAAAGATGTGATGATTCCACCAGACTGTCAATTATTTGGAAGCTTGCACTCACAAACAAAAAAAATCTCCACACCACTAGCCAGCAAACACCTGGGCACAAACAGATCCCCCCTGATACCTCCAGCTCAAACACATTCCAACTAGGCACCCAGATGAAACCTAGCTTCCAAATAAATGATAGCTGTCCATTTACTCGGAACCAAGCCACACTAAAAGCCTCCAATACAGAAACACAATGTTGCCAGCCAATCAAGAAAAAAAAAAAGCCACAAAACAGACAGAAGATATTAGAAGCACCAATCAAGAAGAACACAGCAAAGTCCAAGACCAATAAACACAGACCAAGACTCCCAACCAATCAGGATGAAGAAAAAACCATTCTGGCACAGCAGTAGGCTAGCCCCAAATTTAAAACTGAAACAGCTGTGAAAGTCTGACTCATGAGATTCTGTATATACATGACATGGGACAGGCAGTGCAAGGGATTTTGTATACTCCTTGGTTTTCTAACTCGATTTTCTAGCTCGATAACTCAACCCCAACCAAAATCCAAGACAGAGAACAAGAGAACAGCAAAGCCCTCCTCCCATATATAAAAGGCACTACAGACAAAATCAGCAAGATCCTCCAAAAACACAACATTAAAACAGCATTCTGCACAAACAGAAAAATATCCACCATCCTAAGAAACCCTAAAGACAAAATCGAGTTAGAAAATCAAGGAGTATACGAAATCCCTTGCACTGCCTGCCCCACCACATACATTGGACAAACTAACAGAAGAATAAGTGCACACATTGAAGAACACAAGAACTCAATCAAAAAAGAAGAACCAACCTCTTCCCTGGTCCAACACCTCAAAGCCACAGGGCAATAACATGACCACCAAGCCACGTCCACCCAGTCACATGACCACCAAGCCACGCCCACCACCTAAACCACACCAAAAGAACTGGGTTGTTAAAAATTTTGAATCCCATCCCTGGTTACACAGCTATTTTCCCCTGGTTAGGAACTTAAAACAGATTTCTGGATGGAAACTCATCAAGGAGGAAAGCAACTTAGAACTAAGGAGAAATTTCCTAACAGTGAGAACAATTTACCAGAGAAACGACTTGACTCCAAAAGTTGTAGGTGCTCCATCACTGAAGGTTTTCAAGAAGAGATTGGACAGCCATTTGTCTGCAATGGTATAGGGTTTCCTGCCTGAGCAGGGGGTTGGACTAGAAGACCTCCGAGGTCCTTTTCCAACTCTGTGATTCTGTTATTCTCTGATCCAGGCTGTCACTTTGCCTTAAGCCTGGTTTGTCAGGACTATTTCTGCAAATGTTCTCCCTGGGGAATAATTCTTCTGATACACACACGCACCCAACACAAACAGCTGGATAGTCTTCATGACTTCAAAGGTTACAAAAGGACACAGGACTGGAGCAATGGAAGGAGTGGAAGTCCCCCCACAAAGCCTATCAAGGGGTCTCCTCTGAGGAACTGTTGATAGATGGGTCAGATCGACACCTCAGCTTTCATTCCTGAGTTCAAGGTGAGGTGCATACTGATGTCTCCTTTTTTCTTTTAACCCTATAAGAATAACCCTGACCTGAGAGATAGGGGCATGTCCAGGTCTCCCAGACAGCATCTGTGACCAAAGGTGGAAAAATGCTATCTGTGTACCCAGGGGTGGGATTCAAAATTTTTAACAACCAGTTCTGTGGGTGTGGCTTAGGTGTGGGCATGGCTTGCTGGTCATGTTATTGGCTGGGTGTGGCCAACTCAAGATTACATCGAGGCACGCATCTCCTCGCCTGACCTCTCATGACAGTGGGGATGCTGCAACAGTCATAAGTGTAAAAAATGGTCATAAGTCACTTTTTTCAGTGCCACTGTAACTTTGAATGGTCACTCCACACAAGCAAAGTACCAGCAAAGGAGAGGGGGAAAGCTCTAGAAAAGTTCCTGAGACAGGAAGTCTAGTCCTGCCAAGAATGTAATAAGGGTTAATGGAGAGGCAGTTTCTGTAAGCAACACCAGAATGTTTCCTTCCTGCCTTCCTTACAGGATTAGGCCAGTAATTTCTTCTAATAAGCAGTTCTCCGAACTGCTTAGAATGTTAACAACTGGTTCTAGCGAATAGGTGCAAACTGGTAAAATCCCACCCCTGCATGTACCTATCCATCTCTAACTAGCACCCAGAGTCCTGTATTAGTGAGATGCACAGCATACCATATTAATAATAAATGAGTAAATAAATATGTATATCCCCATCTCTATCCCTGTATATCTATTACCTCTCTTTCTCTTATCTCTCCATCTCTGTCTGCCTACCTGCCTATCTATCAATCATTTATCTATCTATCTGTCTATCTATCTATCTTTCTTTCTTTCTAGTAATCTTATCCATCTGTCTGTCTGTCTGTCTACCTATCTATGTATTTATCATCTATATCTATCATCTATCTGTCATCTATCTAGTAATCTATCCATCTGTCTATCTCTGTCTATCTATTTGTCATCTATCATCTAACTATCTAGTAAGCTATCTATCTATCTATCTATCTATCTATCTATCTATCTATCTATCTATCAGTCATCGCTCTCTAACGTCTATCTATAACTATATCTATAAATATATATTATCTATGGATCTTTGGTTATTCGGGTTTTCTCCTGCGTAAGATTGGAAGTATCTAGGCAACGTTTCGATGAAGTCTCATTCATCATCTTCAGGCTTGGTCTTCAGCTCTGTGCTTCTCAGTGATGTGAGCTTGCAGCTGCTTCTTCCTTTTCCTTCCAAAAAGGAAGAAGCAGCTGCAAGCTCACATCACTGAGAAGCACAGAGTTGAAGATCAAGCCTGAAGATGATGAATGAGACTTCATCGAAACGTTGCCTAGATACTTCCAATCTTACGTGGGAGAAAACCCGAATAACCAAAGATCCACATACAAATACCCGCGAGAACCTCAGAAAACATATATTATCTATCTCTCTATCTCACCTCTTTTTCTCTCTCTCGAATCTATCTAATCTATTTCTGTTCGTAATTTATCGATAGAAATATCTACCAATCTATTCACCTCCCTTTGTCTTTGATCACATGCTACCTATTGCTTACTTTGATTCTGTTATCCTATTTTGCACTTCCGCCATGTTTACAAATTGTCAGATGCTGTCCCTAATTCTAATAACCTTATACCTAAGCCTTTCTGAACGTTTACGTTATTTTGGACTCGCTTTCTCAGCTTTTAGGAGTCCTGCTGAATTTCAATACATACCTGGATTTGTGCATGCATTTAAAAAAAAAAAAAATCTACCACTTTGTGAAGGGTAAAGAGATTAAAAGCCTGTCCCTTTTTTTTTACAGGGATTAAATAGCAAATTAACCCAGAAGAATAACCAAGCAGATCAATGTGATCAAAGCAAAAGTGTCACTAATTATTTAAACGAGAAACTTGCCAGAGAAGCCAAATGGCAAAAGGAGCCGATTCCTTTGCATGTGGATTGAATCAGGAACAATCCATAATTGATTCTTTACAAGGCCTTGAGATGGTGAAATAGATTGGATGTTAAGGCTCTGGCTATTTGAAATGGCTTCTTCTAAAAGCAGATTGGCCAGTAAGAGCTATTTTACTAGATTTGACACATTAACCGTATCGTTCTGAAAATGCACCCGCTCTGTGTTCTAAATCTCAGAATCTCCAGAGTTTTTGGTAGTTAAACTGTGCAAAAGAGGAACTGCTTGGGCCATGATAAAAAATTAAGGCCAGATGGAGAAGCATTGCTTAATCATTGGGGACTTCTGACTTAAAGAACAATATAGGTAGTCTAGAATAAAATAGAATAGAAACAGAAATAGAAATAGAATATAATGCAGAAGGAATAGAATAGAAATAGAAGTAAAATATAATATAATATAATACAGAAGAAATAGAATAGAATAGAATGGAACAGAATAGAATAGAATACAGAAGGAATAGAATAGAATAGAATAGAATAGAATAGAATAGAATAGAATAGGAATAGAATACAGAAGGAATAGAATAGTATAGTATAGAATAGAATAGAATAGAATAGAATAGAATAGAATAGAATAACAGAGTTGGAAGGGACTTTGGAGGTCTTCTAGTCCAACCCCCTGCTTAGGCAGAAAACCCTACACCATTTCAGACAAATGGTTATCCAACATCTTTTTAAAAATCTGGGAGAGTGAAAACAGCCTCCCCTGGGCTCTGGAGCCCTCCATAGGTTGGAAATGGGCCCATTTCTGGACTTCCAGAACTTCTGGGAGACCCTTTTTTTTTTTGCCATCCCAGAGCCTCTGCATGGGCCCAGCACTTACCTGGCATCCAAAATGGGCTGTGTGGAGACTCCCAGGGGGGGAGAAATGAGTGGGGCCAGCCAGTCCTTGCAACTACCGTTTCGGCAAACCAGATGTAAAATTAGCATCCAGTTCTCCCGAACCAGTCTGAACCGGATGAATCTGTCAGAAATGGTGTAGGGTCTCCTGCTTGGGTGAGTGGTTGGACTAGAGGACCTATCAGGTCCCTTCCAACTCTGATTATCTGTTATCTGTTAATCCCACCCCTGCTATTAGCTTGTGTGTCAGAAGTTCCTTGGCGTGTTTTTTTTTTTTTTCTTGATTGTTGGTCTAGTGTTAATCTTGATGTTAATCTCTGTTCCTTTGGGTGTTGATTATTGCTGAGGAGGTGTTTTGGTGTTTTTATTTTTATTTCCTCTGTGGCTTTTTGATTGTGTTTTTGAATGGCGTGTAGCTGTTGTTTATCTCTATGTGCCTGTTGATGGCTGATGCATCTGAGTGCCAGGCTTCCAGAAATTCTCCAGCTTTGTTTTTTTTTTTTTTTTTTGGACTTGGTTTGATCTAGGATGCTTATTTCTCTGCCCAATCTTGTGTTGTGCAATTAAGAAGTTTTTCATCATGACTTTTGACTGCTAGCTGGTATTCATTCTTTATATCGTTATTTCTTATTTAGGCATGTGAGTAAGACACCCTCCTTCGAGA
Source organism: Hydrophis major (assembly GCA_033807585.1). Lineage (NCBI taxonomy): Eukaryota > Metazoa > Chordata > Lepidosauria > Squamata > Elapidae > Hydrophis > Hydrophis major. Next base: position 427,978,959 of record CM066328.1, read on the forward strand.
TTGAATGACGATGACAACATCATATTTATGGTTTCCATTGTTTGGGGTTTGGGTGTCTCTGCATTGCTTTATTGGATTTGTTGACGATTTTTATGAGATGTTTTATTGAGGGCATTTTTTACTGTATTTTTATTGATTATAGTACTATATTGTTGGCTGTTGCCTTCAGCTCTTGGGAATTTCAAATAAGTAAATTGCTACTTCCTGGGAGGTTAGAAATGCAGTTATTGGATGTTCCTTAGACTTTGTTTTTCATTGCACGATTTCATGAGAGGAAATGATTCACAGCCAGAAGGAAATGAATCTAATTTTAAAGTCATTTAGTCCTTTTTAGTCATCAGTTTAAAGGAGTTTTGTCATTTTTCATTGAGGCTCCTTCCTCTGAATTTTGCAGAAGAGGCCCCTGGTTAAGATTTTTTAATGGCATTTTAAATAGTCTCTTGGTTGAAGATGTTTGGTCCAACAGGAGAAAGAAATTAAAGGTTACTTTTTTTTCATTCCTGGAAGCCAAGATATTTATTTATCCTTTGATTTTTTTAAAGTCTTTGAATTAATTTAAATTAATTCTTTTCCCCCTTTTTATTCTTTTAATATCAGGGAAGGAGGAAAGCCTGCAAGTGAGAATTCTGTTGACTAATCAAAGCATTGTATTTATTTATGTATTTGATTTATGTCTCCTTCTTCCTCCACAAGTTTGCAGCAGTACACATAGCAATATCTCCTTGAATATTAACCCTAGGTATACCTGGAAGTTGAATAGTTTTAAAATATAGCGTCTGTTCCAAATTTGATTCTCAGATGACAGATAATCAGAGTTGGAAGGGACTTTGCAGGTCATGTAGTCCAACCCCCTGCCCAAGCAGGAAGCCTTTGACCTTTCTCCCTTTGAGCTAGCTTACAATTCTTTCTGCACTTTAAATCACTCTTATTAAACTCCCAAATACGATCACAACTGAGCCCAAAATTTCTGTTGTTAAGTGAGTCACCTGTTCAGTGAATCACTGCGGTTGTGTAAGTTAGTCACACAGTGAATCTGGCTTCCCCAATCAACTTTACTTGTCAGAAGGTTGAAAAAGGGAATCATGCACCCTGGGACTCTCCAACCGTCATAAATATGAGTCAGTGGACACGAGCCTGAATTTTGATCACGTGACCACGAAAAAATCTTAAGTGTGAAAGATGGTCATGTCAATTTTTTTAGCGCTGTTGTCACTAAATGAATTGTTGTATGATAGGAATAGCTGTATTGTCCTGTTTCCTGACTTGAAGAAGCAAGCTTCTAATCCATATTGGGGCTGAAATATAAATTATCATCCATTATCATCCATTATCATTTATTATTATTATTATTATTATTATTATTATTATTATTATTATTATTATTATTATTCACCGCACAGTCAGCCAGATGTTCAGACTGAGTTTGGCCTTTTTGTCTACCTATCGAGTCCTCACCAAAAATCTGGGATAGGCAGATCTGGAATAATAATAATAATAATAATAATAATAATAATAATAATAATAATAATAATAATAATAATAATAATAATAAACAATGAACATGAGAAGGAATCAGTACCATGGCAACTTTTGTTTCTGTGATGTATGAAACTCTAATTCTTTCCCAGAATAAACATTAATTCTTTAATGTTAAAGAATTAAGGATTAATTAAGGATTAAAGGATTAATTCAGAATAAACTCTAATTCTTTCCCAGAATAAACATTATTTATTTAATTTATACGCCTTCCATTTCACAATTACATGACTTCTGAATGGCTACATTTACAGGCAGGTCTCAACATACAACCATTTGTTTAGGAACTGTTTGAAATTGCAACAGCACTGAAAAAAGTGACTTACACCCAGTCCTCGCACTTACGACCGTTGCAGCATCCCCATAATCAAGGGGTCAAAATTCAGACACTGGGCAACTGGCGTAGATTTGGCACAGTTGCAGTGTCTTGAGATCATGTGATCACTTTTGTTCTTCCCAGCCGGCTTCCAATTAGCCAAGTCGATGAGGCAAGCCGGATTCAGTTAACAAAACACATGATCCACTTAACAGCTGCAAACCATGGGGGAAAAGTTTGTAATATTGGGCGCGACTCACTTCAAAGCCGCTTCACTTAGCAATAGAAATGCTGGTTCCAATTGTGGTTTTAAATCAAGGACTACCTGTAATCCTTTCTCTGGTTCCCTTCATCCCTTTCTCTTCAAACTCATCCTCATGAATTTAGTTACAGCTTTTATACTTGCAGGATTATCTAACCTGTGGCCATTTTCCTGGTACTATTAACAGAACCCAACCCGATTTCTATCAGGGATCCATCGAAAAGAGTTTGTCCTTTGATGGCCACCCTCAAAGAACATTAAAGGGAGTGACTGTTGATGGATTCTCTTTGGCTTTCTAGGGTAGCTGATCCTTTAAGAAGCCTCAAATTACTCATGCACTAAGACTTCTGGGGGTGAATTGCAGTCACGATAACGGAATCCCTTTTTTATGATGATCCTAGCCAGCATCCAAACCTAACTGACAAGAGGTCTGGCTCCACAAAGTGGAATTCAGCTAGAATTTCATGAGTAAAAACCTCACTATGGTTTTGAGTACTTCCGTTGCCATGAATATCTGAAGGGCAGCTGCATTTTCTAATATTGATGTCATCACAATTTCCCTGGTTTAGAAGGAAAGGAGAGAAATGGGAGAAATTGTCGAACTTATAGACGTCTAAAGATTTTGAAAATATCAGAAACATAGAATAACAGAGTTGAAAGAGACCTTCGCAATCATCTCGTCCAGTCCTCTGCAGGAGACAATATACCATTTCAGACAAGCGGTTGTCCAGTCTCTTCTTCAAAGACTCCAGTGAAGGAGCACCCACAATTTCTGGTGGCAAGTTGTTCCACTGATTAATTGTTCTCACTGTCAGGAAATTTCTCCTTACTTCTAGGTTGCTTCTCTCCTTGATTAGTTTCCATCCTTTGCTTCTTGTCCTGCCTTCAGGGGCTTTGGAGAATAGCTTGACTCCCTCTTCTTTGGGTCAGCCCCTCAAATATTGGAACACTGCCATCGTGTCATCCCTGATACCCCACATCTGCCTGCCATCCTAGGCCACTGCTGTGGCTGCTTGCTTTCTTCCTTCTCCCGGCGGGGCGAAAAGAAGAAAGTGAGCGGTGGCGACAGCGGTACTGCTTAGCGAAGTATGTCCCGGGGCTGCTGCAAATTGTGCACCGCATGTGCAGTCCCAGGATATCCGCCCGCCTGCCCAGAGAGCTGCGCCGTGGCCGCCACAAAGGTAGGAAAAGCTGTTAGAGTGCCGCATGGGATGGAGGTGCGCCGGTGGCTTAGCCAACTAGGCAAGCCCAGGGATTGTGGGGGAGCAGCTAGCTAGGCTGCAGCCAGCATCACCACCTGGGATGAGGCCACATCGGCAGCGAAGCCAGCCAGCCAAGCCTGGGGATGATGGGGGGGAGGGCCCGGAAAGCTCCAGGGATTGTGAGCGGGGGGGGGGGCTAGCACAATTCACAGGCTTACCTGTGAGTAGGCAGATCAGGGCTGGCACACGCACCACTTGGGAAGGCAGGTTAGAAAGGCAAGCCACAAGGACCCAGTGTGCAGCGTAGGAGGTGAGGAGTGACTGGGCGGGATGAGCATTGGGTGGGCGGGGCAAGCAAGCGAGGGGTGACTGGGTGATCAGGTCGGGGGGCGTGGCCAGCCAGAAGTCACTATCAGTTTGGTGACCAGTACCAAATTGCCGCTACCAGTTCATCTGAACCGGTGTGAACCGGCTGAATACCACCACTGAGCATGTCCCATGGATTGCTTGAAGAGACAGCTAAGCATGTGTGTAGTGTATTTAAATAGAGACTTCTAGGGCGAGGTTCCTATTGGTTAACAGAAGCAACGATACGTTTGGTTAGTAACGTTAGTACCTGATTGGCCACCAATAGCGGCGGGAAGTTTAACTAAATGTCATTGGTTGCGAGCCATGGAGCAGCCGCTATAAAAAGGGCTGCTGCGGTTCGACGGCAGTTGAAGTTACTGTTATTATTAAAGAGCTGAATTCAACTCCGGTCGGCGAGTCTCTTTACTGGCGACAGAACAATGTGGACTCTGTGTGTGTGTATGTATGTGTGTGATTGTAAAGACTCATCTCAGTGACAATGCCCAGAAATCCCCATGAAAGGCTTCCCCCCTTTCTCCACACTCCCAAGCTGTCTTCCTTCCTTCATCATGATAAATTGCTTTGTCTAATTGGCTGCTTGTTGGGCAGTACAGTAAGCAGGCATGGCTGCCTTTGGGTGTCTTGCTAAACCTTTATCATCATTATTTTCTTTCTTTGGGGCTTCTGTCGAAGGAGACTGGGTTAAAAGAGAGTTTTGCTGGTTGAGGACAGAATAGCAGAATAGTTGGAAGGAAGCCCAGAGGTCTTCTAGTCTGACCCCTGGCTCAGGCAGGAGGCCCTATACAGTTAGTCCTCGATTTACAACCACAACGAAGCCCAACACGGAGCCCATGTTGTTAAGTGAATCTTCCCCCATTTAACGATTTTTCTCGCCCTGTTTGTTAAGTGAATCACTACAGTTGTTCAAAATAACACAGTTGTTAAGTGAACCTGGTTTCCCCCTTGGCTTCATTTGTCAGAAGGTGATCATGTGACCCCCCAGGACACTGCAATAGTCATAAATGTGAATCGGTTGTCAAAGCATCCGAATATAAATCACGTCACCCTGGGGATTCTGCAATGGTCATAAGTGTGAAAAATGGTCATAAGTAACTTTTTCCAGTGCCATTGTAACTTTGAATGGTCACTAAGCATACAGTTGTAAGTCGAGGACTACCTGTATGATTTCAGTCAAGTAACTATCCAGTCTCTTCTTAAAAAACACCAGTGATGAATGAGGACCCACAGGTAAAAGGCAGAGGTGGTATTCAGCCAGTTCTGACAGGTTCTGGAGAACTGGTAGCAGAGATTTTGCGTAGTTTGGAGAACCGGCCAATTCCACCTCTGACTGGCCCTGTCCCCCATCTCTTCTCTGCCTCCCATTGAGTCCCAGCTGGGTCTTCTTTTGTTGCCTTGCATAGGAGAATGGAGCTGGAAAGCAGGTTAGCGGGGTGGGGAGGGAATGGGGATTTTGCAATATCCTTCCCCTGCCACGCCCACCAAGCCACACCACGCCCACAGTACCGGCAGTAAAAATATTTGAATCCCACCACTGGAAAGGGGCTGAGTGCATTAGCTCAACTATAGACTGTCTCTTGGTATTTGGGTCAGAATCACCTACAAAGCTAACCAAAAGGTGCTTCTGGGTTGAAAAGATTTGCCAATGATAGCATTGTTGCCCAGGGGATGCCTTGCCTGTGACATAAAATGGATGACTTTTGTGCCAACTGTTTTGTCCTGACTGGAGTCACACAAGAAGGTTCCTGTGTAGGCCAGTGTTTCTTAACATTGGCAGCTTAATGATGTCTGGACTTCAACTCCCAGAATTCAAATCAAAATGGCAACCATGCTGTCCAAGTCCCACCATTTATTTATGTACTTGTATTTGTATCCTACCTTTATAGTTTTTTTTACAAATAATTCAGCAAGACAATCATATCCAACACACTTCCCTTTTCCTATCTTGCCCACAACAACAACCCTGTGAGGTAGGTTGGATTGAGGGTTAAGGACTGGCTCAAAGTCACCCAGCTTTCATGTATAAAGTGGGACTAGAACTCACTGTCTCCTGGTGATTGGCCTAGTGTCATTGAGCTGGTTTTCAAGCCCAAGGCAAGACTAGAACTCAGTGTCTCCTGGTGACTGGCCCGAGGTTTCCCAGCTGGGTTTCATGCCTAAGGCGGGACTAGAATTCACAGTTTCTTGTGACTGGCCCAAAGTCACCCAGCCAGTTTTCATGTCTAAGGTGGGACTAGAACTCACTGTCTCCTGGTGATTGGCCTAGTGTCACTCAGCTGGTTTTCAAGCCCAAAGCAGGACTAGAATTCACTGTCTCCTGGTGATTGGCCTAGTGTCACTCAGCTGGTTTTCAAGCCCAAAGCAGGACTAGAACTCCCTGTCTCCTGGTGATGGCCCAAGATTTCCCAGCCAGGTTTCATGCCCAAGGCGGGACTAGCACTCACCATCTCCTAGTTTCCAGCCTAGCGCCGTAACCATTAAACTACAGAGCCACCGTTTCGCCTTTTTTTCTTTTTTAGCCATACCATTCAGACACCTTTATTCCTTTATTTTTTGAAGCAGAGGCAAGAGCAGAACAAAATGGTCTGGATGCTGGAGCAAATGTTGGGTGCCGAAAGCCGGATCTCACTCCGTATTTATAAGAACGCCAAAGAAGTGAGCAAAGATGGCAGACAATGGCACTGACTTGCAATACCAATCGTGGCGCCTGTTGTGTATGTATATAAGTAATAAAGTGTGAGCTTGGAGTAGGTGCAGGGTTCTGGCCCTGCACTTCTGATTGGCTGTTAAGCGGCCATACTGGATTGGCCCGTTCCGGGGAATCCGATTGGCCCTTAACAGAGAGTTCCTATTGGTCATAAAAGCTAGCGTTCCTAGCCTGTTATTGGTTAAAACGTTACAAGGGTTGCCTATATAAGGCGAGGGTTACTGTTGTTTTATTGAGAAGTCACTATGAAAATAAAGAGCTGAAGTTCACCATTCAAAGGCTTGTCTCCATTCCTCCTCACCCATTCTCAAACTTAACACTGGCGACGAGGATGGGATTTGGAGACATCTGAACCAACGAAACTTCAAAGAACACTGAGCACGTGACAGATGACGCCAACAACGGAACCATGTCCGGCGGCATCGTACCACCCGCTCCATTCGATCCAACCCAAGAGGACTGGGAGTCGTACATGGATCGCTTCCAAATGTTCTTAGAGACGAACAATTTAAAGGACGCTACACCAGGAAAGAAACGGGCGGTGTTCCTAACGCATTGCGGTCCAACTGTATTTAAGATGGCTAAAGCACTAGCTAAACCCCGAGAAGCAAAGGCGATGGATTGGAATGACCTCGAACCTCTCCTGCGAGGTCACGACGCCCCAACTGTGCCTACGCTGGTGAGATGGCACGAGTTTTTCCAGAGGAACCAGTGAAAGGGAGAAAGCGTTGCCGACTTCATAGCAGACCTCCAAAATTTGGGAGGCCTCTGCGAATTCGCCGATTTAGAAGAGGCACTACGAGGTCACTTAGTCCTGGGATTAGATGCACCAGGCGTGCAAAGCAAGCTGATGGCAAAAGGAGACATCAGCCTTGCCGACGCCATCGCTGAAGCCACGGCAGCAGAGGCGACCAAGAAGTCGGCTGCATAACTACGGCGGAACCGCACTCCGGTACCACCACCGGCCAGCGAAATCTCACCTAGTTCAGAAGGGCAGCTGGCAACAACGTACCACGAGGACCTCTCTTCATCGTCAGACAGCGACGAAGAAGGGGTCCATCGACTGCGGTCCAACCGGGACCCTCACCCGAAGCCCTTACGCCCTTGTGCTGGTTGTGGAGCCAACCCTGCCAGATCCGAATGCAAATTCCGCGACGCACTCTGCCACAAGTGCGGGAAATGAGGTCACATCAGACGGGTCTGCCGCAGCTTGCCAGGACCCAGCCAGGCCTCAAAAGGGACTAACTATCGCCAATCGACAGGAAACCGTCCTGTACGGCGAGAGCCAGTAAACCACTCCTACAGAAATCGAGCTTTGCAGAGAGAAGAGGCTCACCATACTATTACTATCGGTCACGCCTCAGCCTTGGACACTAAGAAAATCTGAGTCACGGTAGCCATCGAGAACCAGCCTTGCCACATGGAGGTCGACTCAGGATCGTCCCTCTTGATGGTGTCATGGAAGACACTCAAGCAACTCATCCCCACAATTCAACGCCAAGATCTACGGTTCCAACGCCTCATCCTCAAGGCCTACCAGGGGAATCTAATCCCCGTTGTCGGGTCCTGCCAAGTCCGAGTTTCCTTCAAGAAGCACACAGCGTACTTACCTTTAATGATCATCGATAGAGATAAGCCTAGCCTACTGGGCCTCCAATGGTTTGGGCCACTCGGCATTGAAGTGGCCGGCGTAAACCGAGTCGGTGGCTGTGACTGGGAGGAAGACCTTATATCTGAATTCAGGGACGTCTTCGCAGACAGCTTAGGTGAGTACAAAGGGACCCCGATCTCATTCAGCTTAGATCCAAAAATAGCTCCCATTCATTTGAAACCCCGTTGAGTTCCGTTCGCTTTAAAACCGAAAATTGACGAACAACTCGACAAACTGATAGCTCAGGGGGTGTTGAAGCCCATCGATCACTCCCCTTGGGAAACCCCTATTGTAACACCCATCAAGCCAGACGGGTCAATCCGAATTTGTGGGGACTACCGGGCCACCTTGAACCACGCCCTGCAGCAGAACGCATATCCAGTCCCGGTGGTGCAGCACCTCCTCCATTCCCTGGGGGGCGGGAAAGTTTTTGCTAAATTGGATTTAGCTCAAGCATATCAACAATTACCAGTGGATGAAAAAACGGCACAGGCCCAAACTATTGTGATGCACCGCGGTGCCTTTAAATGTACCCAGCTGCAATTCGGAGTTAGTGTAGCCCCGGGGATCTTCCAGAGCCTTATGGAAAGGTTATTGCAAGGAATTAAGGGTGTGGTCCCTTATTTTGATGATGTTTTAATAGCAGCTCCTACAAAAAATTTTTTACAAGACTGGTTAAAATTAGTCCTAAAAAAATTCCAAGAAGCCGGTCTTAGGGTTAAAAAAAACAAATGTAAATTACGTACTGACAGTGTTGAGTTTCTGGGGTACCTGATTGATAGCCAGAGCATTCACCCTACCGAGAGTAAGTTAAAGGCGATCAAAAATGCTCCCAGGCCACGAAGCAAGGCTGATCTCCAGGCGTTCCTAGGCCTCATCAATTTCTATAATGTATTTTTACTGCACAAAGCAACCATCGCTGAACCGTTACACCAATTGTTAGATTAAAAAAGCAATGTGGTTATGGGGTCACCGAGAAGAACAGGCGTTCCGAAATGTTAAAAAACTGCTCACATCTGCCTCTGTACTCATGCAGTATAATGAGACTTTGCCGTTAGTTATAACCTGCGATGCATCGCCTTTTGGGGTGGGCGCCATTTTGAGCCACGTGCTGCCTAATGGGAACGAAGCCCCTGTTGCATATTTTTCAAAGACTCTTTCGAAAACAGAGCGGAACTATGGACAAATTGATAAAGAATCCCTCGCAATCGTCTCAGCTGTGAAAAGATTTCACGAATACATGTATGGGAGGGTTTTTACCATTGTGACTGACCACAAACCGTTGCTAGGGATAATAGCCAGGGATAAGCCGACTCCCTACATATTATCCCCTAGGATGACCCGATGGTCAGAATTCTTAGCTGCTTACAATTATCGGTTGCAATATCGGCCGGGGAAAGCCATTCCCCACGCCGAAGCATTGAGCCGAGCACCGCTTCCAGAGACTCTCGACGATCCAGCACCAACGGTAACCACGTTGCAAATCGAGGCACTCAACTCGCCACCACTGACTGCATGAGACATCGTGAGAGAAATCAAGCGCGACCACACCCTAGCACAAGTCCTGGGTTGGCTAGAACGCGGATGGCCATTGGACCAAGTATCAGATGACTTCACACTGTTCAAGTCTAGGCAGACTGAACTCTTCTCCCAGAAAGGCTGTATCATCTGGGGTGATAGAGTCGTTATCCCAGAGCGGCTCCGTAAAACGTTGCTGAGAACGTTGCACGAGGGCCACCCCGGCATCGTGCGAATGAAAGCATGGTGGCCAGACATTGACAAGCAAATCAAACAGTGGGTTAAAGCTTGCCCCCAGTGCCAAGAAGTCAGCAACGCCCCACCAAAAGCCATGCCTACTGAATGGGAGACACCTCGCGGACCCTGGTCCCGAATTCACCTGGATTTCGCGGGACCAACCAAGGGCCACACCTTTCTGCTTACAGTCGATGCCTACTCAAATTGGCTCGAAATTCATCGTATGACGACTATGACCTCCGAGGCAGTCATCAAGGTTCTCAACAGACTCTTTGCAACCCACGGACTACCAGACGTCCTGGTGTCCGATAACGGGCCACAGTTTACTGCACTAGTGTTCGAGCAGTATCTTGCTGATCGCGGCATCTGCCATGTGCTCACCTCGCCTGCACATCCTGCGACCAATGGCCGAGCAGAACGCATGGTCCAATTTGTGAAGAGAACCTTGCAAAAAGTAGACTACGACAACATTGACGACAAGGTCAATCAAATCCTCTTCTTGCAACACATCACTCCACATAGCGTCACTGGCAGAACTCCCGCCGAACTGCTTATGGGACGAAGGCTCCGCTCCCACCTTGACCGGTTGCACCCTGCTTATGAACCGGAGAAACCACTAGGATCCAGCGGTCGCTGTCGCACCTTCCAGGTAGGAGACCTCGTGTATGTAAAGAACTTATCGGGCGACCCGTTGTGGGTGGAAGCGACAGTAGTACGTGTAACCGGCCCCAGATCCTACCTTGTGCAATGCCTTGACAATAAACTTTGGAAACGGCATATCGACCAATTACGGTCACGACTTGCAGCAGCCAGTCTGCAACTCCCCTACGACCAAACTGAGGGGGGGGGAGGTACGGAAGATGTGGAAATCCTAGAGAATCCGCTTGAAGGAAATGACGATTTAAATGTAACTCAAGAAGCGGAGCTGCAGGGAGAAACGTTTGCACCTCAGGGAATTGCGGAAAATGTGGGCAATGACTTGGAAGTGAACTCTGAACCAGAGGCAGCCCCACCACCAAGCGGCGATCTACCTCAGCTGGATTGCAACCAGCCAATACAAAGGAAATCCAAAAGACTGAAAAAACAACTGTCCTATTTAAGGGACTATGACTTGGACTAAGGAACCAGGGAGAAGGGGTGTTGTGTATGTATATAAGTAATAAAGTGTGAGCTTGGAGTAGGTGCGGGGTTCTGGCCCTGCACTTCTGATTGGCTGTTAAGTGGCCGTACCGGATTGGCCTGTTCCGGGGAATCCGATTGGCCCTTAACAGAGAGTTCCTATTGGTCATAAAAGCTAGCGTTCCTAGCCTGTTATCGGTTAAAACGTTACAAGGGTTGTCTATATAAGGCGAGGGTTACTGTTGTTTTATTGAGAAGTCACTATGTAAATAAAGAGCTGAAGTTCACCGTTCAGAGGCTTGTCTCCATTCCTCCTCACCCATTCTCAAACTTAACAGCGCCAGTGCTGCAGTATTGATTTCCGTGGTGGGTGTGCTTTGATTCAATCTGGAAGCCATTTGGAATTTGCAGACGTCCTAAGAATTTTCTTTTACAGCCCCCAAATTGCTCTGCCAACTCTTTGCGTCTTCTGTCTCTGGGGGAGGGTGCCAGAGAATCCTAATAGGGTACAAAAATTCTTGCTCTAGGTGCGTGATGGCGAACCTATGGCACACGTGCCACAGGTGGCATGCAGAGCCATTTTTGTGAGCATGTGAGCCCCAGCCAAAATTACCTGCACTGCACATGCGCACGCCTCCCAGCTGGTTTTCGGCCTGTTTTTTGTTTTGTTTTTTGCCCTCCTGGAGGCTCGAGGGAAGCCTCTGCAGCCGCAGGAGGCTGAAAAACGGGCCCGTTTTGGCACTTCTGATATTTCCGGAAGGGCCTTTTTCCAGTCTCCCGAGGCTGCAGAGGCTTCCCTCGAGCCCCCAGGAGGGCAAAAAAGGCCTCAAACAGGCCGAAAATCAGCTGGGAGACGTGCGCATGTGCAGTGCAGGTAAGGGGGCAGGAGTGTTGCGTGCACATGTACAAGAGGGGGTGCAGGACACATTGCACACACACACATATGCACTATCTCTCTCGCGCGTGCTTTCGGCACACCACAAACATCACTGCCCTAGGCCTTCTCTCCTAGGAGATTTCTCCTTCCTCCAAGAAGAAACTTGATTTTTTTTTCTACACGTTGCCTTACAAATTAATTACATAATAAAAGTACTCCGTAGCCACTTGCGTGTTCCAGATTGTGAAGACTTCCTTTCTCCTCATTGTTAGGCAGATATTCTTGCCAAAATGGGCCTTTTTAATTTCAGATGTTGGCTTTTCTCAAACACGAAATCTGCCAAAATTAATGCATCCATTATTTTTTTTAATTTTTTTTCATTCCACGAATTAAGTTTCCTTTAAAAAAACAAACAAACCCAAAAGTCCTGGCATATTTTAGCATGAAATTTACAGGTAGTTCTCGACTTACAATTGTTTCGTTTAGTGAAAAAAAGTTACAACAGGGCTGAAAAAGAGGAATTTATGACAGGTCCTTGCGCTTATAATGTGATCCAACGATCAACGTGAACAAAATTTGGATGTGTAGAAAGTCAGCGCCCACCCTCCTAGAGAATGAAATGTTTTGGAGAAATATTAAAAAGGCAGGAGAGAATATTTCCCGTAAAGGAGAAATGGGGAAAAATCTTAAGGGAGGTAGAAATATTTCCCTGCCCCAAGTAGAAATGCAGATTTGGTAATCCATTCAGCAAGGCTGGGTTAGATAGATACTCCAAAAAAGCAATATAATCAGTGGTGCGATTCAACCGATGTACCAACTCTTTTGGTGAGTGCGTGTGTGTGCGTAGCATTTAAAAAAGCCCATTTTCAGCTCTAATACTTACCTTCTACTGCAGCCCCAGTGAGTAAAACAGCTAAGGCACGGCAAAACCATTCTGCTGTGTGAATCAGCTGTGCTCTAAAACAATGGAAAAAAGCACAGGAAAGAGCAGAGCCAGGTGGGCGGGGCCAAATACTCACCAGAACTACCAGTTCGCTCGAACCTGTCTGAGCCAGTAGAATCAGGGGTGGGATTCTACCAGTTCGCACCTATTCGCTAGAACCGGTTGTTAACATTCTAAGCAGTTTGGAGAATTGGTTGTTAGAAGAAATTACTGGCCTAATCCTGTAAGGAAGGCAGGAAGGAAACATTCTGGTGTTGCTTACAGAAACTGCCTCTCCGTTAACCCTTATTACATTCTTGGCAGGACTAGACTTTTTGTCTCTGGAACTTCACTGGAGTTTTTTTCCCCTCCTTTGCTGGTACTTTGCTTGTGTGGAGCGACCATTCAAAGTTACAATGGCACTGAAAAAAGTGACTTATGGCCGTTTTTCACACTTACGACTGTTGCAGCATCCCCTGTTGTGGCTCCGGGTTTGGATTCTGCTCCTGTGGCAGATATGAGTTCAAGTGATGAGGACATGGCAGCAAAATATGAGCCAGCATTGCTTAGTGATTGGGATAGTAACCAGGATGAGGAGATGGATGTAACAAGGGAAGATAGACCTGAAATAATAGAATTGTCAGGACCTTCAACCTCCTCTGGTTCTTTATCTGATCAGCAGTCAGGAATGGCTGACAGGGAAGGCAGGAGAGAGTTTTCCAGCGGAGATGAGAATCTGGAAAACTTATGGTTAGACGTAAGAAACAGAAGGAGGCTAAGAAGACAAACCCAGTTGGAAAGGAAGCGTAGAGCTAGTCAATAATTAGGGAAATTAGCACACTTCATAAGTAAATAAAAGGACACGGCTGGGCTGGTGGAATTCGCCAGAAGCAAAGTGACTAATTGGGAGTGAAGACATGCAGCAAACTCTCTGAGGCTTGAGATTTACTGCCACGCCAAGATTGCCGGACAGAGTGGGGATTTATTGCTGTATATTGGAATTTACTCCAGCCGTTCTTTTGTAGGGGTTTGTTTTTGAGTTGAAGTAATTCTGAAACAGCTGCTTTTTGTTTTGCTCACCTGAAATTAAAGGGGAGACAAAACAATCCCCACTGTCATGAGAGGCCAGGTGAGGAGATGCATGCCTCGATGTAATATGTCGATGTCACACCCAGCCAATAACATGACCGCCAAGCCATGTCCACCCAGTCACATGACCACCAAGCCACACCCACCACCTAAGCCACACCCACAGAAGCAGTTGTTAAAAATTTGAATCCTACCCCTGAGTAGAATCCCACCCCTAAGCAAGCAAAAGGCTGACACAATTGTCCCCCCGCCTGTGCAGACATATCCTCTGTGCATGCACAGCAGAGACCCAAAGATCAGCTGGCTGGGCGGGAGGCATACGGAGTGGAGCTGAGCTGGAGCAATGGCTTGTATGCCCACAGAGAGGGCTCTGGGCGCCACCTCTGGCATGTGTGCCACAGGTTTGCCATCACGGCCCTAGGATTTGCATATCCCCTTTTGCCTATAGAAGCAGCCATGACCCTATTGGAATCTGTCAACACGCATTTGAACAGGGATGTCAAACTCAATTTCATTGAGGGCCACCTCAGGGTTGTCTTTGACCTTGGGTTGGGTGGGCATGATAGGCGTGGCCAGCTTGATGTCACTCATGTGGCGGCCTGAGCACTCTGACAGCGAAAACGGCCTTCACAAGCTCCGTTTTCGGCTGGGATGGCCTCGTGCAATCCTCTGCCATTCAAAACAGAGCTCAGGAGGGCCGCACACAGCCCTCCCGACCTCCATTTTAGTTGACAGAGGCACCCTGAGCCAGTCGTTCACTGTTTCCAAAGCGGCCCCATGGGCCAGATCTAAGTAACCCATGGGCCAAATTCACCCCCCTCCCCGGGCCGTGCAGTGAGTGTGACACTGCTGCATTAGAATATTAAAGGACATGTTCTTGTACAAGAAGAAGGAACCTCAGCTACAAAGCCCAAAGAAGGTATTAAAAAAAAAAACCCACCCACCCACTCTCGACTCCATTTTGTCAGCTGTCCCAGAACTGCATGCCTCCATTTTCTTTCCAGAGCTCTGTTCACTTTAACTGCAATGGCAGAAAAAGGTCTTAAATTGTGTGTCACTGAACTCCGGTCTTGCTTAGCAATGGAAATTCTGGTGGTGGTATTCAGCTGGTTTGCAAGGATTTGGCGTGGGCCGCTGAGCCAGTAGTAAGTTCTGGCTGGCCATGCTTCCCAACCCGGTGGCCCGGTTGCTGCTGGCTCGCTTGCCCCATCTGCCCTGGCGCTCGCCCTTAAGGTATTTCTTTCTTTTCTCTCCCCAAAAATCAGCTCTGCTGGTTTTGGCCCAGGAAGCTTAGGCAAAAAATGGAGGGAGGGGCTCAGCTCCCCCTTCCATTTTTTGCTTTCCTGAGCCCCAGAGGGACCTTCTGGGAGTTAAAACATCCCACCTAGAGCTCCTCTGAGGCCAGGAAGGTCCCCAAATAGAGTTGCGGGGTGGGTGCAAAAATATAAAAGAGCCGCGTCCACCCAGTCACGTGGCTATGCCTAGCAAGCCACGCCCACATATCCACACCCACAGAACCAGTAATAAAAATTTTTTTCAATGCTACCACTGGTGCCAACTGTGGTCGTAAGTGGAGGACTATCTGTAAGCCCTCCACTATCTGCTTTAATACATGTTGTCCTCAACTTACGATCATCAGTGCTGCCAACTCTCACGCAATCAGAGTGAGACTCACGCAATTCAACCAATTTTGACTGTCTCACTCTGATAAACGAAATCTCACGCTAAACCCCCAAAATGGAATGTACCAAAATAAATATATCTCTACATTCTCTGATATTCCGAATATTCCCCTTAGGAGAAGGATGAGCTCCCAGCGCCGCCCCGCCCTACCCAGCCACCCCACCGCGCCTCTTTTCCCGCCTTAATCCTCATTCTGCCTCGGCGTCCCGTAACTGTGCATGATGCCGATTAGCAAATTCGCTTCAGGAAAGCGAAGAGCAAGAGGTTTCTTCCCGCCCGGGGCGCTTGCAGCCACTTTGCCCCGCGCTCTCCCTCTCTGCAATGTCCTCCGGGACAAGCCAGCTGCCCTTTTCAAAGAAGGACACGAGGGAGCTGGCAAAGCCTCTTTTGCAGGCAACAGCCTCGGCCAGTAATAACCCTGGTAAGCAAAGCTGAGAATTGTCCGCTGCCAGAGATGTAACTAGAAGCTGGGGCGTCTCTCTCTCTCTGAAAGACATTTGTTCCAGAGGATCACATCCTGTCAGTCCTCCAACTTTCTATTTTGCACAAAACTGCCCAGCCCCTTTATAGATCAGCCTGGCGCGCTTCTCGCCTTGCTGGTTTGGGAAGACTCTTTTGGATCAGCTAAAAGAGAGCATAAGGCGTGTAAAGGGGTGGTGGTGGTGGTGGAAGTTTGCTCATACACCCACATGCTAAAAGCATTAGGACAATGTTCTGTTAGGACAATGGGATCAACCAGGATGAAAGGTTATGTATTTCCAAGCGATCGCATGACACTCCAGCATTGACAGTGCAGTTGGGTTCCTTTAATAACTTGGATTTGGTTTAGTAACCTTCCCCCTCTCCCCCTCCGGTTTACTCTGGGCCTTGGTAGCAGGTGAGTTTTCAAGACGGCATTTTTGAAAATACTTTAAAAACAAGGTTAGGGTTTCCCTTTTTCTAATATTGGAAGCAGTCTCCTCCAAATGGTAATTAATTAAACATCTGCTTAATTCTTCAGCCAAATAAAGTTGCTATAATGGCTCTTTAAAAAAAGTAATTTTACGAGCACCACCCTGGGGTTTACACTCTGTAAGATACAAGGAAAGGAGAGGAAGGTGGAAGAAAAGAAGACTGATGCAAAATATAATGTTCACAGAATTTTATTCAGAGTTGTGCTGGATCTCTTTTTTTTGGGGGGGGGGGTTGTCCCATTCTTTCTTGGTGTTGTTCTTTCTGTTCTTTCTGTCCTTTTTGCTTTTTTAAATGGCCTTTCTCCCCTGGGTCAGAAATCCAGCCAGAGAAAATAAAGAAACATCTTTGGTGGTTAAATGGAAGCCACTCCGTAATGGCTTTGTTTCAGAAGAAGGAATCACTTTTTCCTCTTTCTCCTTTGAGTTTAAATCCTAGGTCTCCATGCACCAGATCGACAGGATTGTACTACATTATTATCATATTTTCAAACCCTTAGATAAGGACTCAATAAGGACTTTTTTTGATGCCAGTAGGCTTCTCAGCCCCAAATTGGGATAGCCCTGACTCAACTAGAACATATTCTAATCTTAACACAATTTACCATCCAAAGAGCAGTAAGACCATTAAGTTCAGAATCTAAACTTACCCAATAAATATTGTACAGCCGCACAGCAGGCCGCCACACCAGAAACCCGCTAAATTATTAGAGTTGACAGTTCATCTGTGATGAAGTGTAGTATTTAACATGTGGCATTCAACTACTATTCCAGAGTTTCCTTGTGAATCAAGAGCTGCACTTGCTGTATTTTTTAGTCTCTACCAGGGCTTTGTTTTGGTTCTATAGCTTCTATGATGAAAGCTAGGGCCAAGCTTCAGAATACAGTAGATGAGTTTTACAGTTAACAATATGTATATTTATATGAAGCACTCATTATTCGATTAAATGTTTAGTTTATACATGTCTGAAATTATGAACCCCTATTTCAGTCAACAAGTTAGTATATAATTAAAGACTGAGACTATAGCATTTGATATTGGCATGTAGTATGGTATTTGATACAGAAAGAAGAATACCCATTGATGTATTTGCATTATCTCTGTAGTTGTTTCGGGTTTTTTGTCTTTTTGTTGCACATTGAATTCATCCTATAGTGGTCTATAGTACATCACTAAGCTAATAAAGTCAGTTGAGGTAGAATACTGCAGTTACAAGTCAGGAACTTCAATTATTCATGGTCAGTGAACTGCATTATTAATATCTTACAAATCCGGTTCAAGTACATTGGTGCTGCTTGCATGTATGTATGTATGTATATGTCCAAATCATGACTAAAGTATGCATCAGATTGCACCATTTAAAATGTAAAATTGTCAAAGCTCCCTACCGTGGAAGGGGGGACACCCCCCTTCCACACCATCCCCCCCTCGGTCGCTTCGCTCCCTCGGGCTTGGTCACTCCGCTCCCTCACAGTGTCTCACTCCGAACTATCACTCAAGGTTGGCAGCCCTGCGATCATTCAATGAGTGACTATTTTCAATGAATAACACCAATCCAAGACTTTACCTGCTTGTTAGTTGAAAGCTACCCACAAGCAATTCGTAGTAGTTTTTTTTAATGTACTGATACGCAAAATAAGAGGTTCATATTATAATTGGGTTTTTTTTTAAAAACAAACACACACAAAAAACTACTTTGGTTTCTAATAGAGCTTTATCTGTAGCATATACATGTCATGTAACCAAATCTTAGTTTTTACAACAGAGACAGGTGTAAATAATAATGGGGTGGAAAAAACCCTTAAATAGCTGTCTTTTCAATTATTTTGTTTAAATCCCCCTGCAACATTCATTCTTTTACTAGGAATTTTATTGTACAAAAAGCAAAGCTGAATGGAACATGTGGGCCTGCGTTTGTGAGAGATAATATATATATTTTATATATAGGTATATAGGTATATAAATAACTATTCAGCATGCAACATTGGTTGTGATGCCCCAATTTTGATTATTATTTTCTTTTCTTTTTTAAAAAAAAAAGAACAGCCAATCTTCTGGATGAAAAATAACCCTTTCTTTAGCAAACTCGATAATAGGAAAATGTCTTTTTTTTTTTTTAATGCTTTCTCTTTCAAAAAAAATCTACTTTCTGTCCTGGTTACTGATTTGTTCCTTAGTATACAGATCCCCATGAAAGGATGGGCTGTGTGACCAAGAAAAAAAACTTGATAAAAGTATGAATTTTTAAGAAGCTCAAATGTTGCTTAGATTGTGCATTAACTTTCAATCTTTAATTCTTCTTTAAAAAACTAGGAATAAGAATAATTCCAGATGAGCTTCAAAGATTATTGTTCAACCTCCACTACAAGTATATTTTGTTTATTTATTTATTTTTATCCTGCCTTTCCTATGTTTATAAATAATTCAAGGTGGCAAGGATATGAAATATCCCTTCCTCTTCCTATTTTCCTACAACAATAACCCTGCGAGGTGGTTTGGTCTGAGAGAGGGACAAAGTCACCCAGCTGGCTTTCATGCCTAAAGCACAACTAGAATTCCTACTAGTAATTGGTCCAAAGTCACCCAGTCAGCTTTCATGTCTAAGGCAGGACTAGAACTCACAGTCGCCTGGTGATTGACCCAAAGTCACCCAGCCAGCTTTCATGCCTAAATTGCAACTAGCACTCACAGTCTCCTATTGATTAGCCCAGTCACCCAGTTGACTTTCATGCCTAAGGTGGGACTAGAATTCACAGTCTCCTGGTGATTGACCCAAAGTCACCCAGTTAACTTTTATGCCTAAGGTGGGACTAGAATTCACTGTTTCTTGTGACTGGCCCAAAGTCACCCAGACAGCTTTTGTATCTAAGGGGAAACTAGAACTCACAGTTTCTAGCCTGGTGCCTTCACCAGTTATGCCAAACTGATATGAAATAAATGAGCTGAATCTACTCTGTGCAAGACAGGTCAAAAAAAGTCAAGATGGCGCTCACAACCATGATATACAACGTAACGTCAAAAAGGGGTGGAGCTTTCCTCCCACTGTTCAACTGCCATCTTGGGTTTTTTTCTTGCCTGCTTCACCTGCAGAGGTGGGATTCTACAAGTTCACACCTATTCACTAGAACCGGTTGTTAACATTCTAAGCAGTTCCGAGAACCGGTTGTTCGAAGAAATTACTGGCCTAATCCTGTAAGGAAGGCAGGAAGGAAATATTCTGGTGTTGCTTACAGAAACTGCCTCTCCGTTAACCCTTATTACATTCTTGGCAGGACTAGACTTCCTGTCTCAGGAACTTCTCTGGAGTTTTTTCCCCTCCTTTGCTGGTACTTTGTTTGTGTGGAGTGACCATTTAAAGTTACAGTGGCACTGAAAAAAGTGACTTATGACCGTTTTTCACACTTAAGACTGTTGCAGCATCCCTACAGTCAATGGAGGCCAGGCGAAGAGATGTGTGCCTCGATGTGAGTGATGTTGAGTTGGCCATGCCCAGCCAGTCACATGACCACCAAGCTATGCCCACCAACTAAGCCACTCCCACAGAACCGATTGTTAAAAAATTTGAATCCCACCCCTGTTCACCTGGTATGCCCCTGGTCATTTCTTAATGCAAAAGAATTAGTAGCTGGATCCACACAACCCACATTAACAAAATATTTAGGACTTGTTTCTGGAATAGGTTGACATCTGAATGCAGCCTGCATTGTTTATAAAGCAGAATTTATAGCTTTATGTAAACCAATCTATGATTATTCTGCTAACCCTAGTTAAATGAATTAAGGCTTCATCTATGGTGTGACCAGCGTTATTAAATGTTGATCTTGCTTAGCACACTGTTCTGAGGGAAAGTAAGGCAAATTTGCTCTCTGGGACTCTTCTCAGCTAGGAACCATTTCGGAGGGCTTTCCAGATTTTTAAAAAAATGCCCTGCAAAATTCAGAATAAATCTGTCTCCTTCTGTGCTAGCTTTTTAGTTGCGGGGAGTTTTGAAAATGCCATCACAGATTTCAGAATCAGAAAGATTTCTGTGTTGGGGCGAATTCTTGGCAAGAAAAAAGAGAAGTGTAAACACATTTTAAAAGTATTTAAACCAATTCCCCAATTCAGGTAGTCCTTGACTTAAAATCATTCAATTAGTGGCCGTTCGAAATTACCACAGCACTGAAAATCGTGACTTATGACCGTTTTTCACACAACCGTTAACAGATAATAGATAATCAGAGTTGGAAGGGACCTTATAGGTCATCTAGTCCAACCCCCGCCCAAGTGGGAGACCTTACACCATTTCTGACAAATGGCAGTCTAGTCTCTTCTTGAAGGTCTCAAGTGATGGAGCATTATGTGATCAAAATTCATCTGCTTGGCAACTGACCCATATTTATGACTGTTTTAGTGTCCCTTTTGTGACCTTCTGACAGGGAAAGCCAGATTCACTTAACAACTGTGTTACTAACTTGACAACTGCAGTGATTCACTTAACAACTGTGATAAAAAGGTCATAAAATGGGGCAAAACTCACTTAGCAATTGTCTCGCTTAATTGTCTCGCTTAACAACTGAACAATTATGGTTGTAAGTCGAGGGCTACCTGTACAACCAAGGCTGGAAATCTGAGGCAGAGTTCACCCTATTCCATAATAAATCTGGGTTTCTGATTAGACGTCAATGCATCCTTTGCTGAATGAGTTATGGCTGTATAATATAACTGAGGGACAGGTTTAAAATTCACAGTTTCTGTATTTGTAGTTTAGCTTGAATAATTTTCTGCAGTTCTCGGTTGAGCCTCAGGATTAAGGGTTGGATTAAGAGACATCATTCGAATTGAGGGGGATGTTTCCCCAAGAACGGAAATTCCTGCAATCCAGGAAATCAGAAAAATATGACCTCATTATTTCTTTGGTTTTATCCAGGACAATTTAGCATCTCTAGAATTTGGCTTCTTACAAATGGCAGAAAAACACTGGTTTTATTGGGGAATGCAGAACGCAAATTCCTGCAGCCCAAACTTCTGAATTATTATTTTTTTTTAACACAGCTCATGCTAGGTTTAATCCAGAGGTTGTTTTTTTTTATTTTTTTTAGGGAGATTAAATCTGGTATCTTGGCTACTTTTTGGACGGCACCACAACTTTTGAGGAGAACTATTTAACACATTTAAAAACAACTCCGTTTTAAAAACGCCCTCTCTTCTTTTGGATGATCCCAAAATCTAGGAGGAGCCTTCTGCCTATCCTTCAAACCAAGGGCACCCAAAGTGAGAATAGAGTGGAGTAGAATAAAATAGAATAGAATAACAGAGTTCGAAGGGACCTTGGAGGTCTTCTAGTCCAACCCTCTGCTTAGGCAGGAAACCCTATACCACTTCAGACAAATGGTTGTCCAATCTCTTTTTAAAAACTTTCAGTGTTGGGGCATTTACAACTTCTGGAGACAAGTTGTTCCATTGATTAATTGTTCTGTCAGGAAATTTATTCTTAGTTCTAAGTTCCTTCTCTCCTTGATTAGTGTCCATCCATTGCTTCTTGTCCTGCCTTCAGGCGCTATGGGGAATAGCTTGACTCTCTCTTCTTTGTGACAAGACCTGAGATATAGGAAGACTGCTATCATGTTACCTCGGTCCTTCTTTTCACTAGACATACCCAATTCCTGCAACTGTTCTTTATATGTTTTAGCCTCCAGTCCCCTAATCCTCTTCATTGCTCTTCTCTCCACTCTTTCTAGAGGCTTAACATCTTTTTTATATGATGGCAACCAAAACTGGATGCAAATATTCCAAGTATGGCTTTACCCAAGGCCTTATAAAGTGGTATTAACACTTCCCGTGATCTTGATTCTATCCCTCTGTTAATGCAGCCTAGAACCGCGTTGGCTTTTTTGGCAGCTGCAACACACGGCTGGCTCCTATTCAAGGGATTGTCCCCTAGGATTCCAAAGTCCCTCTCACAGTTACTACTATTGAGCCAGGTACCACCTATATTGTATCTGTGCATTTGGATTTCTTGCCTAAATGTGGAACCTTACTTTTAAGTGTGGTCAAAAAAGTCAAAATGGCAGCATGAACCTGTGCATTAAACTCAGTTTCCATCTGTAGTTTCTTGTCCTACATTCAGGTGCTTCAGGAGGACAGGACAAGAAACAGCGGATGGAAACTAATCAAGGAGAGAAGCAACCTAGAACTAAGCAGAAATTTCCCAAAAGTGAGAATGATTCATCAGTGGAACAACCTGCCTCCAGAAGTTGTGGCTGTTCCAACACCGGAAGTTTTTCAGAAGAGATTGGATATAACTATTTGTCTGAAATGCTGTAGGGCAGGGGTCTCCAACCTTGGCTCCTGGAAGCCTGGCGGACTTCAACTCCCAGAATTCCACAGCCAGCTTTGCTGGCTGTGGAACTCTGGGAGTTGAAGTCCGCCAGGCTTCCAGGAGCCAAGGTTGGAGACCCCTGCTGTAGGGTTTCCTGCCTAAGTGGGGGGTTGGACTAGAAGTCCTCCAAGGTCCCTTCGAGCCCTATGATTCTGTGCTCTAACCATTCTGGTTAGCAGCGGTTGGAAGTCACAAGGAGACAGTCTGGTAAGTTTGCAACAAAGCCAGCAGGTTGGAGAATTGAGGATCACCACAGAGCCTTTTACACCCAAGGGCGTAAATCACATCGCTTGTTTTGCAAACGGGCTTATATTGGGAGAAAAAGATGGATTTTGGCATTTTCCCTACCCTAAAATCCAGGAAGAGTGTTGAGCTTCAGAACTCAAGAGGCGGGGCTGTGTTTCTGGGTTGAAGGGGGAAAATATTGGAGGTCGGTTTCCTGTTTTCTCAAAAAGAACACAAAAAAACTCTGCTGTTTTTGCTATGTTAGACCCCTCCCCAGAGAGAAAGCCCTTCCAATAGGTGAAAGCCCTTCCAACTTTGAAATCAGACGTGATTGGTGCAAACCTAGTCCGGTAGTGACATCACCATACAGATGCCCCCCCCTAGTGCACTGTAGACATTACTGTCACGATGACCGATGGATGCCATTGTGGGAAGGGGCTCGCATGGTGGCATCATGCTCAGAGCCATATCTTGCTGTAGATCAGGGGTGTCAAACTTGATTTCATTGAGGGCTGCATCAAGGTTGTCTTTGACCTCAGGGGGCCGGGATGGGTTTGGCTAGGGTGGGCGTGGCCAGATCGACATCACTCCTGTCGGGGGTACCTGTGGCAGCCTCAGGGCTCTGCCAGCGAAAACAGCTATGTTTTCGCCTGCGACGGCCTCCTGCAACCCTCTGCCAGTGAAAACAGAGCTCAGGAGGGCCGCTCCATTTCCACTGGGAGAGGCACCGCAGGCCAGTCCTTCACTGTTTCCAGGGCGGCCCCACAGCCCAAATCTAAGCATCCCATGGGCTGGATCTGGCCCCCAGACCTTGAGTTTGACACCCCTACTGTAGAGGACCAGCCTGAGCCCGAGGGAGGAGTCAAATGCATCATCAGTCTCGAGTCCTTACGTGCCCACAAGAGATCTAAGTCCAGCCTGCCCTGAATTCCACTGACTCTTATTTCCCACCAATTTGCTTTGACTGTTAGTAGTTCAGGTTCTTGTAGAGAGCATCAGCTTGCCATAAACCTTTATATTCATTTGAATTGCCTGGACTTCCTGATTTCCCTGCTCTGGACAATTGCCAGCAAAAAAAACTAGGCTGGCCTTGTTTTTGTTTTGTTTTTTCTGGTAAATGATAATTACGGGAGAGCAAATTGGCTGCCAATAAGAGGGTAGGAATGGTTTTTTGCTGTCCTCACATCTAGGAGCCCAAGTTATGTTGATCGACTTTTCTTGGCTAGAGTAGAAGAACCCTGGTTTAGAAAGATAATCAAATGATGCTTTGAGCATTTTAGGAACTGTAAGAGAAGGAGAGGCAGAGTCAAAAGAGGAATTAGCCTAGAATCGCTATGTTCCCACAAATGGTCTAAGCCTCTTGAATTCCATTCACTTTTCTCTACCACCAATTTAGTACTGAAGGTTTAGTTGACCAGATTCTGGTGTGTAGGCACTTAATTTGTAGTCCTCATTCTTTGCGCCTGACGGGAACTCAGTGAGGGATGCATCTCTCTAAGAGGCAAATACCTGACTGGATCCCTGGGACAGGGTCCATGTTGCTGAGCCAAATCTCTTTCACTGAACCCGACCCCCATCCTCCCCTCCCAACAGAGTTCCTCTGCCATTGCGCAGAAAGTTCCCAACATCCACAGAAACACAGGACTGCGTAGATGCTGCGGACGTGCAAGGCATCCGTGGATATTCACACCGAATTAACCGTCCGGGAGCAGCGAATCAAATCCTCGTGACGACATGTGGAATCATCCATCAGTCCAGTTGTCCACTGTGCCCACTCCTGAATGGTACTGTAAAGAGGGTTCTCTGGACAAAGAGAAAGTCTGGGAATACAGAAACTCATTAGCCGCACTTAGGTGGGGCGACGGGAGCTTCCTCTCGCCCATCCGTTCCCTGGGGAAGGACGATCCAGGGAGCCTTTCACGGGGTTGGGAGAGCTGATTATAGACGCCAAAAGGGCTGTTGCCCGGTGGCTGGGATCCTTGGCTGGCGATGGGCGGGAGGCGTGGCATCATGGTGGTGGTGGTGAAATGAGCAGGGAAGGGCTGGTACGGGACAGTCTCCATGGTCTGTACGCTGTAACTGGTGTAAGGTGCAACCGAGGTCCACATATTGCAGCTCAGAGGGGGAGGGGGAGGAGGTGGGGGAGGAGGAGGAGGAGGAGGAGGAGGAGGAGGAGGCAGATCTTCCACCCCTGACACGCTGGCAATTTCAGAGCCGGAGTACATGCATGCTTCTCGCGGGGTCACGTCGCTGCAGTACGCGGGGCTCAACATCTGTTGGTCGTAGGGTGGTGGCGACCGAAAGTAGGGATCATCTCCAGCAGAAGAGGTTGGTTCCAAGTAGGAGCGTTTGCAGGGTAGATCCAGATGCCGGGCCCCTTCTGTGGATGTGCAAAGAATTCATTTTTTTAGTCCTTGGTTTTATCATACAGAAAAATTCACAGAGAAAACAAATCTAACTTAATGCCATAGGAATAAACTGGGGGAGTTTAATTTTCGGTGTAAACCAAGCCAGGGTTTCCTCTGGGTTTGTCCTATTTTGTTGTTGAATAGCAACCATCCCAGCAGGAAGGAGGGAATTGGCATGGACTCATTAGGTAAGACCTCATACAGGTAGACTTCATGACCCTTCAAAGTTTCAATGCACAGGTAGTCGTCGAGTTGAGGTGCTCACATTGTAGACCTGGTCTAAAGGGCCCAGCAGAGATTATTCTACCTGAGGCTTCTCAGAAAACAACAACGGAATGAAAAACTGCTGGTGACCTCCTACTGCTGCACCATAGAGAGTATCTTAACTTTCTGCACCTGTGTAGGGTTTGCCAATTGCACAGTGGAAGATAGGAAACAAAACCAACTGTTTCCTTATATGATTTGATTGCCTATTTGTACCTTATGACTATATTAAGTGTGGTACCTTATGATTCTTGACAAATGTATTTTTTTTTTATGCATACTGAGAGCACATGCACCAAGATAAATTCTTTGTGTGTCTAATCACACTTGGCCAATAAAAAAATCATTCATTCATTCATTCATCATTAAGACAGCGTTCCAGAGGGTTAACATTATTGCCCAGAGGGTCATTGGTTGCCCTCTCCCCTCTTTGGAAGAGCTTTATAGCTCCTGTTGCCTTAAGAAAGTTCAAAAACATTCTTAAAGATCCATCTCATGCTGGGCACCCTTTTTTTTTGAACTATTATCATCTGGCAGATGGTACAGAATAATAAAAATCAAGGAAAAAATACACTGAAAAACAGCTTCTATCCCAGGACAGTAACTCTTTTGAATTCTGCTGTATAGTGCAATATTAATGCAATATCAGCGATTTTTCAATTCAATTGTATAGAATGCGATTTGTGTTTTATTTTTATAGTTACAATGTACACCAAAGGATGGTGTTTGATTTTGTTGTATGAGGTGCAATGACAATAAACTAAAACCAAACTTCTTACAACCACCACTGAGCCCAAAATTTCACAGTCGCAAAGTGATTCCCCAGAGCCTGGGACACTACAACTTTCATAATTACATGCCAGGTGTCAGACATCTATGGAGACTCTCAGTCATCCAGGTCACGGTTGTCTCAAAGGTGCTTGTTCAAGAAGCAACTGGATTTTCTTTGCTTTTTTTCTTTAAAGTCATTTCACTTCTCACCCAAGAAGCTTCTTCAGCTCTGATTGGAGGGTGGGGAATGGAAGAATTTATACTCCTTGCAGACAGCTGGTCCTTTGCATTCTTTTTAGAGAGTCCTTGAGGCTGCTTGGAGGTTTGAAAGAGGGGTCATGTAAGCCATCTTTGTCAAAATTGAGCGGCAGAGGGGGAGGGATACCACATCATCATTCTTCAGTCTACAACACAGTCCTTTCAGCAGTTCCAAGAAGGCTCCATACCCACTTGCACCACTCAGGTGACCCTGAGGACATAGATATCTAAGCGGCTTCAACACCTCTCCAAAAAGAATGCAAATGACCAGCTGTCTGCAAGGAGTATAAACCCTTCCATTCCCCACCATCCACTCAGAGCGGAAGAAGCATCTTGGATGAGAAGCGAAACACCTTCAAGGAAAAAAACAGAAAGTCTGGTTGCCTCTTGAAAAAAGCACACTTTGGGACATGCCAGGTGTCAGCAGCTGAATTATAATCATGTGACCATGAGGACTCTGCAACAATCGTAAGTGCGAAAAACCATCGTCAGTCACTTCATTAGGACTGTTGCTTCCAATGGTCACTAAGCAAATGCTTGTAAGTGGAGAATTATCTGTAGCTTCTTCTCCTTCATTAAAACAGTCAGTTTTTCTATCTCCACCATCACTTCGCCTTCTGTTCTTTCTTTCACTTAATAACCACAGCAAGCCATGTTGTAAACTGGGGCAAAACTTACTTAACAACCCTGTTGCTTAGCCACAAAAATTTTGGGCTCACTTATGGTTGTATGTTGTAAAAACTACCTGTATCTACTTTTGTTCTGTCTTTAGACTGCTGCCTGAATATAAAGACAAACAGACAAACTCTACAAAGGCTTCCATACCAAGTTTCTTTATTGGATCACAAGGTATTCTCAAGGTGTAACTCACGGTTATGTCAAGATTCATCTAATGTCCAGCCTTTGCACAGCTGACTTAATCCCATCACGAAGGAGCAAGGGGTGAGATACCAGCACGCTGCTGGGGTCCAAGCAGGAGTAAAGGAAACTCCCTTAGCCCAACCAAGGGTCAATTCAGTGACCAATCAGGATTACAGATGTGACCACATGACAGGAACTACATTTCCCATGGTGCATTAACTACACTTACCATGAGGCATTCCTTTAAGGGGACAGCTCCCAATTCTAACTTAACTATCTCAATTCCCAATTACCTATATACTGTCTGGACAGCACAACTTTTGTTTTCTATTTGGAAACTGCTTCTGGACTTTTTGCTGGTTAAAAAAAAATGAAACTGATTTTTGGTTTTGATTATAGAAATGTTGTAAAATGTAAAGAAAAAGGGTGAAGGTATATTATTTCTCTAATTTACTACAACAAAGAAAGTCAAAGGTTGTTACTTTTTGTCTCTCTTGGAATTTTTCTCTTTCCTTTGCTCATTTTCCTAACTTTTGTTTCTTGTATAATTTTAATCATGTAATGAAACTTAATTAAAACAAAATTAAAAATATATCTTTTCCTTTTTTCCCTAATTTAAGCTTAGTTCCTTTCAGTCTCCTTATACCACGTACAGGTAGTCCTCAACTTATAACAAGTACAATTGAACCCAAAATTTCTGTTGTTAAGTGGGATAGTTGTTAAGGCAGTTTTGCCCCATTTTACAACCTCTCTTGCCTCGTTGTAAAGCAAATCACTGCCGTTGTTAAGTTAGTAACCTGGCTATTAAGCGAATATGGCTTCCCCATTGACTTTGCTTGTCAGAAGGTCACAAAAGGGTTTCATTGACCTCCAAGATGTGGCAACTGTCACAAAAATGAGTCAGTTGCCAAGCACCTGAATTTTGATCACATAACCATGGAGATGCTGCAAAGATCATAACTGTGGAAAACGGTCATAAGTTACTTTTTCAGTGCCGTTGTAACTTTGAATGGTCACTAAATGAATTGTTGTAAGATGAGGACTGCCTATATCTGATTGATTTTATGCAAAATTAGATTTGTTCACTACTTCTGCTTGGCATAGATAGTCCTTAACCGTGTCGGTTAATTTTTCTTTTTAAAAATGGATCCAGACCAGAGGTGACATTCAGCTGGTTCTGACTGGTTCTGGAGAACTGGTTGCGGAAATTTTGAGTAGTTTGGAGAACCGGCAAATGCCGCCTCTGACTGGCCCTGCCCCCATCTCTTCTCTGCCTCCCATTGAGTCCCAGCTGATCGGCTGGGTCTCCTTTGGTTGCCCTGCACAGGAGAACGGAGCTGGAAAGCAGGTTAGTGGGGTGGGGAGGGAATGGGGATTTTGCAGTATCCTTCCCCTGCCACGCCCACCAAGCCACGCCCACAGAACCGGTAGTAAAAAAAAATTGAATCCCACCACTGATCCAAACCATTATAAATTGCTTAAGAAACTACTACAACAGCAGAATCTCATCACCTTATTTTATTCCTCAAAGGATTTTCCTGGTTAGTAAAAAAAAAGAGAGAGAGGCTGAAAGCAGCCGAGGTCTAGCTAACTAATCCTATCAATCTTAATTTCCAAGGTTTTGTTTCATCATCTGAGAATTTCAGTGACTTGAGTACCCTGCTGTTTCCTTCTATCCAGCCATGACTTTTTGCAAACTTTGACAAGGAACATACATGCTGATAACTTGTGCTTTTGACAAATTCAAGGAGCCTTAACACAACTTATGGTGAGCACATTCCACCAACAACAACAATGGTGTTTTACATTTGCCAGGAGCCCTCGTTGTCAGGAGGCTAGAGAAATCTTGCAAGATAAAACTAAGACTTAACTGATTTAAAAAAAAAAAGGGGGGGGGGAAATTAACATGTTCAGAAAATATCCCCTTTCTTATCTGACAGGGTTTGGGGGGGTCAAGACATTTTGCTAACTGTTATGCGTTGCCCTGAGATGCTTTTATAAATGGTGATTATTAGATTTGTATCCTGTGGCTTTTAACACACACACACACACTCACAAACTTAACTCAAAGTAGTGAACATGTCTAATACTCCTTTCTCCTTTTATTTCCTCACAACAACACTCTGATGTAGGTTGGGCTGAGACAGAGAACTTGGCCCAAAGCCACCCATCCAGTTTCCGTGCCTAAGGCAGAACTAGAACTCACAGTCTCCTGGTGACTGGTCCTCAAAGTCACCCAGCTGGCTTTCATGACTAAGACAGAACTAGAACTCATTGTCTCCTGGTGTTTGGCCCAGAGTCACTTAGCTGGCTTTCATGCCTAAGGCAGAACTAGAACTCAAGGTCTCCTGGTGATTGGCCCAAAGTCACCCAGTCAGTTTTCATGCCTAAGGTGAGGACTAGAATTCACTTTGTCCTACTGATTGGCCCAGAGCCACTTAGCTGGCTTTCATGCCTAAGGCAGAACTAGAACTCACAGTCTCCTGGTGACTGGCCTCAAAGTTATCCAGCCAGTTTTCATGCCTAAAGCAGGACTGGAACTCACCGTCTCCTGGTCATTGGCCCAAAGTCACTTAGCTGGCTTTCATGCCTAAAGTGGAACTAGAATTCACAGTCTCCTGTTTTCTAAGCCAGCACCTTCACTACAACACCAAACCAGCTCACTTATATTGAAAGTGAATGGCACAAAATTAATTTATTTCTGTCAAAGGGTGGCAGAACTGGCAATGTGAACGATTGATAACTATTTGTAGAACCTCTATATAAAGGGGAGGAGAATTTGATTGTTTTCTCTTTTATTTTTAATATCCAGCCGGGGTAGATTCTATACTGTGTGTTTAATGTTAATTTTATTTGATAACTTGGGTTATTTTTTCTTCTTTTTTTTTGCAGCCCAATCTTTTTTATTTTCATTGTTGTTAATGCTGGATGCATTTTTTTTTTTTTGTTGCTTGGTTTTTCTGTTTTGTATTTTATTTTTCTATCATCAAAGAAAATACATGTATTCGAAAGGCAGAAATATTTCCCCCCCTCCGCCTCCTTGTCCATCTCCTTGTCTTACCTCTCCGTTTCAGACAGTGGTAGAAAAGCCCAGATTCCCTCTGGGCTGGGAAGGTGTTCAGGGGCAGATCCTGAGCATCAGAGCTGGCGAATTGCATGTGAGCTCCGTTCTCGTACTGGTAGTGGTGGAGAGCCTGGTGGCTTCCATGGGGTGGACTGAGGTCCGATTTTGCAGAGAGTTGACTGTGTGTGGACACCAGCCTCTGCCTCATGATAGTCTTCGAGATCACAGGATACTCTTTGCTGCAAACGTTAGCAGAAATAGAATTAGAATAGAGCTGGAAGGCCTTCTAGTCAGGGGCGGACTTCAAAAAACTTTAGCAACTGGTTCTCTACCCGGTTGCTGGATGGGCATGGCCTAGTCAGCCCCCTGCACCACTGAAGGGGAGGCGTTTTCTCCCTCCCTGGGCTCCGGAGGCTTTCCTCCAACCTCTGAGAGGCCCAGTTCCCACCTCCTCAGGCTCCAGAGGCTTTCTGGAGGCCAAAACCAGACCCATTTCCGGCCTACACTTATCTGGGATCCAAAATGGGCCATGTGGAGACTCCTGGGAGGTCTGGGGAGGGGCAGGCGGGGTCAACTAGTCATTGTAACTACCAGTTCGGCGAACCAGATGTATAATTAGCATCCGGTTCATGTGAACCGGTGCGAACCGGTAGCAGCCCCATCCTTGCTTCTAGTCCAGCTCAAGCAGGAGAACCAAGATCATTTCAGATAAGTGACTGTTTGGTCTCTTCTGAGAAAAGAAAAAGGGATGAAGTTTCTCTGAGGAGACACAAAATGTTTTATTTATCTACTTCCTCAAGGGGGGAAATAAAATGTCCAGCTGCCTTTCGAAAAAGTTACCTTTTGAGATAACTGTGACCTGGAGGATGGAGAATCTCCACAGACACAGAGAGGAGAATTTTATGCTCGAAGTGATATGGTCAGAAAGACCTATGCTGAAGCTGACATTCCCTTAGACCAGGGGTGGCCGGTGAGGCCGACCTGGACATAGCAAAGGACTGGCCTGCAGTGCCTCTCCCAACAAAAATGGAGTTCTCCCCCCCACCCGTGCCCTGCCCGTTTTCAGCCACAAGAGCCTCCTGCAGTCCTCTGCCAGCAAAAACGAAGTTGGGAGGGGTGCATGTGCCTCCCTACCCCCCCGGGCTCCATTTTCACTTGCAGAGGGCTATTAAAAGAAACTGAAAACAAAACAAAAGCAAACATGCCCCGGAAAGGAGAAAGGGAAAGAGGAAAGACAAAGAAAAAGATGGGAAGAGAGCGAGGAAGGAAAAATAAGGAAAGAGGGGAAGGAAGAAGAAGGGACAGTGAAGAGGGAAGGGAAGGGAAGGGAAGGGAAGGGAAGGAAGGAAGGAAGGAAAGAAGGAAGGAAAGAAGGAAGGAAAGAAGGAAGGAAGATTATAATGAGAGTGAGGGAGGGTGTGAGGGAAGTCCTACCTTAGCACTTGGCTACCACAAATCCCCTGTCATGGCCACCATGGCCACCCCACCCCGTCCTCTGAGGTCAAACACAACCCTGATGCAGCCCTCAATGAAATGGAGTTTGACACCCCTGACTTAGAATATAACTTTTCAAGGCTCCCAAAGGTGCTTTCCTTTTCCAACTGGACTTCCTTGGTTATTTTTCTCAGCTCAGAAGCTTCTTCCTTTCTGTTCAGTTCAGCTTCTGGGAAGTAAAGCGAAAAGTTTTCAAGCACCTTTGGGGGCAACTATGATCGGAATGATCTCCATCAACAATATTTCCAGATGTTTCTTAAACATCTGGAAATATTTCTTATGTCCTTCATCCCACCTTTGTAATCTTGCCACACGAAGGTCGGTATCATCACTTCCACGAAAGCCTTTGGCAAATGGATTATTCTCTATCTTCAGCTGGGTGATCTTTTAAGAGAAAGGGGGAGAAAAAAAAGGTTACATCCAGTTTGGCACAAGCCAGGATTCTTGGTCTGTTGAAGGCAAAGGTTTGTCACCTTAAGAACAGGAAATATCAAAATTGATCAGGACATGGAGCCTGTTATCATTAGTCTTTGACTTACAACTGCAGTTGAGTCCAAAATTTCTGTTGCTAAACAAGGCAGTTGTTGAGTGACTTTGCCACGGCCTTTTTGCCACAGTTGTTAAATGAATCACTACAGTTGTTAAACGAATCATGTAATCATTAAATAAGTCTGGCTTCCCCCATTGACATTGTTTATTGGAAGCCAGCTGGGAAGATTAAAGGAACATCTGTAAATACATAACAGTTGCCAAGAACTTGAATTTTAATCATGTGACTCTGGGAGTGCTAAAGCAGTTATAAGTGAAAAACGGTTATAAACAACATTTTCTTCAGTGTTGTTGTTCCATCTTTGGCATGGAAATCACCTGGGTGACTTTATGTCAATCATCAGGAGACAGTGACTTCTAGTCCTGCCTTAGGCATGAAAGCCAACTGGCTGACTTTGGGCCAATCACCAGGACACGGTAAGTTCTAGTCCCGCCTTAGGCATGAAAGCCAACTGGCTGACTTTGGGCCAATCACCAGGACATGGTAAGTTCTAGTCCTGCCTTAGGCATGAAAGCCAACTGGCTGACTTTGGGCCAATCACCAGGACACGGTAAGTTCTAGTCCCGCCTTAGGCATGAAAGCCAACTGGCTGACTTTGGGCCAATCACCAGGACACGGTAAGTTCTAGTCCCGCCTTAGGCATGAAAGCCAACTGGGTGACTTTGGGCCAATTACCAGGAGATGGTGAGTTCTAGTCCTGCCAATCCCTTTATTTCAGCCCAACCCATTTAACAGGGTTATTGTTATGAGAGAAATAAGAGGAGGGAGGAGTTTTATGTATGTTACATGTAAAGGTGGGATTAAAAAGATCTGATGCATATATTAAAAACAAATAATTTAAATTTAAAAAAAAAACTCACTCTCCTTCTCACGCCCACTGGTAGGGATGTGGAAAGCCATCCTTTCAGGATTACTTTCCGTCCATCAGCTGCCTGTGACCCATCATCCCACCAAGATTGTTCCGATGAAATTTGTCAGAACATTTGGCAGAAAATGTTGACAGCCCAATTTGAGGCTTTAGAAATAAATAATAGGCATATTACAGCTCCAACTGTTTTGTTTTATTTCTCTCTGCCTAACTTTCCCACAAAAAAACCAGCCAAAATGTTCAGCCTTTGCTATTGCCACCACATAGCTGGTCTATTGCCTGTGGTCTTGGTAAAGAATCCTAGACAGAGATGGCTGGGAGGGACTTTGAGGTCTTCTAGTCCAACCCCACCACCACCACCACCACCAAGGAGGAATCCCAGACAAACGGCTGCCCAAACATGCTTGAAATCCTCCAGCAATGGTGCCCTCCCAACTCCAGGAAGAAGGCAGTTCCATGTCATGACTGGGAAATTTATGTCCTACTAAAATTCTCATTGGAATGACCTCTTACTGGGTGAAATGGTGCATTGTAAGATAACGATTTTTGAACCAAGCTACCTCACATGGGTTAACTTATAGAACGTGTCCAAAATCTGGGACCTGTGACTCCTGAGGGAGTGAAAGTACCAGCGGTGGCTGTATTGCTTGGCTGCTGCTGTTGCTGCTGCTGTCACGTGACCTTCATTTGCAATGTTCCGTGACAGTTTTCCAGCCAGTCTAACAATCCCTCACTCCCTTCTCCACCCAGCAGCAATGAGTTATCTGCCTGCCAAAAAGGGAAGGGAAAGGAAGGAAAGGGAAGGGAAGGGAAGGGAAGGGAAGGGAAGGAAAGGAAAGGAAAGGAAAGGAAAGGAAAGGAAAGGAAAGGAAAGGAAAGGAAAGGAAAGGAAAGGAAAGGAAAGGAGGGAAGGGAAGGGAAGGGAAGGGAAGGGAAGGGAAGGAAAGGAAAGGAAAGGGAAGGGAAGGGAAGGGAAGGAAAGGAAAGGAAAGGAAAGGAAAGGAGGGAAGGGAAGGGAAGGGAAGGAAAGGAAAGGAAAGGAAAGGAAAGGAAAGGAAAGGAAAGGAAAGGAAAGGAAAGGAAAGGAAAGGAAAGGAAAGGAAAGGAAAGGAAACGGAAATGTAGGAAGAAAATGAAAGGAAAAGAAAAAAAAGAAAAAAGAAGGGAAAGAAAATATGGGAAGAGAAGGAAAATGTAGAAAGGAAAGGAAAATCTAGGAAGGGAAAGAAGGGAAAGGAAAATGTAGGAAAGGAAGGGAAAATATGGGAAAGGAAGTAAAGAGAAGGGAACTGTACGACGGAAAGGAAAATATAGGAAGGGAAGGGGAGGGAAGTGTGGGAAGGAAAGGAAAACGGAAGGAAAGGAAAGGAAAATATATGAAGGAGAGGAAAGGAAAATGTAGGAAGGGAAGGAAAATATGGGAAGGAAAGAAAAGGGAAAGATAGGAAGGAAAGGAAAGGAAAATGTAGGAAGGGAAGAGAAGGGAAGTTTCTGATGGTCCCTGCCAGATTCCTAGAAGGAAATTCAATGTGGAAGTTGACTGGTTGTCAGAAATCTCTCCTGTTCCTGCACTGCTTTTTTTGCCCGTCTTCTGTTTCTCTGTTTGGCTAAGGAAATATCTTGGCGAATAAAGTCACAATCTCTTCCCTGAGAAGTTCCTTCGTGTATGGGAAGACTGCTCTCCTATCTTCCCTTTAGCTTTCTCTCCTCCCCAGGGGTGGGATTCAATTTTTTAAACAACTGGTTCTGTGGGCGTGGCTAAGTTGGTGGGTGTGGCTTGGTGGTCCTGTTATTGGCTGGGCGTGGCCAACTCAATACCATTCACATTGAGGCACGCATCTCCTCGCCTGGGCCCCTCATGATGCTGCAACAGTCATAAGTGTGAAAAACGGCCATAAGTCACTTTTTTCAGTGCCATTGTAACTTTGAATGGTCGCTCCACACAAGCAAAGTACCAGCAAAGGAGGGAAAAATAACTCCAGTGAAGTTCCAGAGACAAAAAGTCTAGTCCTGCCAAGAATGTAATAAGATTTAATGGAGAGGCAGTTTCTGTAAGCAACACCAGAATGTTTCCTTCCTGCCTTCCTACAGGATTAGTCCAGTAATTTCTTCTAACAACTGGTTCTCCAAACTGCTTAGAATGTTAACAACCAATTCTAGCGAATAGGTGCAAACTGGTAGAATCCCCTGCTCCTCCCCAATTGCTTCACCTCTGAAATTTTATCTCACAGCCCTGGTAATATAAAACCAATTGGAATTAACAGTTCGTTTCATGATTCTGCTGGAATCTTTCCTTCCCCTGCTTGGAAAGCCAGCATTCAGGAAACGGTGAGCTCACTTGAGGACATCTAGTCCAACCTCACTCCCCGATGGGGAGAAACAAATTAAAGGCTCCCCAGGACACAGCTTTGCAATGTCCACTTTCAGCACATCCAAAAAGTTAGTTCTTGACTTATGACCATAACTGAGCCCACAGTTTCTGTCACTAAGCGAGACTGAGCTTTGCCCCATTTTACAGCCTGTCTGATCACCATTGTTAAATGCATCACCACAGGTGTTACATGGATAATAGGGTCGTGAAAGGAATCTGGGCTTCCCCGTTGACTATGCTTGTCAAAAGTGACTCCGGGACGCTGTGACCGTCATAAATACGAGTCAATTGGCCAAGCATCTCAAATTTTGATCAAGTGGCCTGCAATGGCCATAGGTGTGAAAACCAGCCATAAGTCCCTTTTTTTCAGTGTCGTTTGAACTTTGAACGGTCACTAAATGAACAATGGTAAGTCAAGGATTTCGAACGTCAGTTCTTTCGCAGGTATATTATTCTCTGAATATTTATTTGTTTGTTTATTGAATTTATATACTGTAAATATATATTTACATCTCACTATCAAGCAAATCAGGGCAGCTAACCCTGTTGTAAAAGTAGTCACAAGACCCTAAAATCTATATATACTGTATAAAAGCGAAACACCACTCACACATCATCACAAAATCTACAGAACCATAAAGCCTACAAACTTGAAATTTGGCACGTATGTTCCTCTTGGCTTCTAAGGACCCACTAAGAAAGGATTTTTTGAAATAACCCTCAGAGCTATTAGTATTTCCTATGTCATTATTAACACGCTCTCATGCTAAGAAGTTCTCCTCCCCCTCCCCACCTGGAAAGAAATCTGTTCCAAATGCAAAACACAAGCAGAGGAGAGGAGTTTCAGTTTTAGTTGCACAGCACTAAACAGCTTTAATACAGAACAGTTGAGTCAAGCCATACCCAGGCTCTTTACTGTCTCTTTCTTGCTCACACAGCGAATACTGTTTCAGTTTCCAAATAGCCCGCAACTCTTTCACACACTGACAGGACACTAGCCAGATGATTACTGATGGATGCTGGTAGGCAGAAGCAGAATTTTTTCCCCTTATTTTCCTCCCCAAAAACTAAGCCCAACCATATAGCTTCATAGTGAAGCACCGGTATCGAACTAGTATTAAATATTAAAATGAGCAGAGATTAAAATTGTAATCTCCTCTGTTCCTTAGATCAACAGGAGGTGGCAGCCTTGAGCCAACCTTGGCTGTTCTCCAATGCGAAGGAAGATGTGAAGACAGGAGACCACTTGGAAATCCCGCAGCTGGATCTTAACCATCCCCCTGCAGATGTTCCTCAAGCAATGTCCGAAAAAAACTATAATCTTTCTGGAGAGGAGGACTTCTCATCCTCTTCCTGGCCTTCCTAGCTGGTTTCTCCCACCAGGAGCAACTTAATAAACCTGCTCAGACCACAAAAGCTATCGCTCTCCCTGCAAACAAGCATGCAGCCAAACTCAGCTTCTTTTGGGGTGATGTTATTCAGAAGAAGCTCTTCCTGGCTGCAGCTGGCAGAATTTTCTGGCTGGGAAGCTGCTTTTCCATCTCCCTCTTCCGGGCTTCTCACTACAAGAGATTTACACCCAAATTCCCTTTTCCTCCTCTGTTACTTAGTGTTATGCACAACCTGGAGTCCTTCTGCTCATTCTTAGTGGGCTGGTTATTTATTTTATTCCCCTTGCACAACTCTTTCAGCCTTTGACACGATAGAGAGAACTTTAACAGACCACAGGGAGTTTTAAAATGTATTCTATTACGCCACTGGAAAAAGTAGTTTTAAAAAAATCATGAAAATAGGGGAAGCAAAATATAAATGAAAATGAAAACAATCCAAAGGAATAGGAGGCTTTCCTGGACACCTCAATTTTCTGCACACTTTTGAATGCCATCCAGAACAGGCTAAAGGTCACACTTTAAGATGAGTGGACTTCAACAACCCCAAAATTCCCCACCAACATGGTTGTGTGGACTCAGGGACAACAGTCCCAAAAATGCTCTCACCAGATGTTTCCATTTTGTCATGATCAGGCTATGACCCACTACTTAAAACTAACATTCCAAATTAAGGAAGCATTTCTGTTTTGACTTGGAATTTCGTGCACCCTGACTATAAGTCCTGGCTTAATTTGAGGTAGCTGAGTGTTCAATATTTTTTTAAAAATAAATTGCTTTTGTTTTTGGAAAGAGAAAGAAAAAATAATCCCTGTCCAAACAATAATCAAAATGATCATAAAAGTCACTTTGTACAGTACCACTGTAACCCTTGAATGGACCCTAAATGAAAATTTGTAGTGAGTCCAATTAGGAGATTACAGGAATATAAAATGGAGGGGCGGCATGTCAGCCTCCAAAAATCCGTCTTCTGCTTGTCTTTCCAGCTGCCATAGAAATGGGGGGAGGGAAGAATAATTGGGCTTCATGGGGGGGGGGAGTGTTGGAGGTTTAAATTGGTGAAATGTAAAAATTGAGATGTTTTCTTGATTATGCTTACTTGCTTACTGCGGCAGATGTAGCCTCTTATCTGTCTAGGCCAAGGTCAACCGTCTTGGCAAACCAGATATCCGAAACACCGCCTGAACATGCCTCAAATGACATTATACCCATCTCAGATTGGATCGCCAGTTTGAACTATTGGGGGTGGGAACATAGGGTAACTTTCGCCTTAGATCTTGCGTTCTTCTGATGCTACCACTTCAATTTTCAGTAAAAGTCCCTTTCTCTATAACAGTGGAGTCTAAGGTTTTCTTTTTTGGGTTTTGAATGGAGCCTCCCCTGACAGGGCAGCAGAAGGGAAGCAGAAAGGAGCTGTCTAAATGCTCTTGGAAATCCCTCAGACATACTAGGGAACAATCAATTAGACTAATTGTGAAGGTGGGTTGAGTGCTCTTTTAGAAGTGGGCAATGCTGGGATTCAGCCGGTTCGCACAGGTTCATGAGAACTGGTAGCTAATTTTCTGAGCAGTTCAGGGAACCGGCTGTTGGAAGAAATCTCCTTCCAAAAGCCTTTTGTTTTTCCCATCTTATGGGGTTAATCAGGGATATCTGCCCTGGGGGCCCCAAACAGTCAAGATGTCACCTCTGAGCACCCCCATTCATGCATTATAGTCACTCTCTTCCCCACTCTTGAACATGCCTCAATATTATTTTTAATACCAATATTTACAGGAAGAACGTGATCGGTCGTGGAAATAACAACAAAAGTAGTCCATGACTTATGACCAAAATTGGAACCAGAATTTTGGTTGTTAAGCAAAGCTTTCAGTGAGTCGTGCCCAATTTCACGACTTGTTTGGCCATGGTTGTTAAGCAAATCACTGCAGTAGTTCAATGAATCACAGGGTTGTTGAGCAAATCTAGCTTCCCCCAGTGCAACTGCAAGTGCTTTCCAGACCTTTCTAAACAGTTTACAGAGTCAGTCTCTTGACCCCAACAATCTGGGTCCTCATTTTAACCGACTTCGGAAGGACGGAAGGCGGAGTCAACCTTGAGCCTGGAGAAATTCGAAGGGCCAAATTGCAGTCAGCCGGCAGTCAGCATAAGTAACCTGCAGTACTGCACTTTAACCACTGCACCACCGCGGCTCCACTGACTCTACCTGTTGGAAGCTGGCTGGGAAGGTTGCAAATAGTGATCACTTGACCCCAGGGATGCTACGCCATCGCAAATACACAACAGTTGCCAAGCGCCCAAATTTTGATCACATGCCCATGGGGATACTGCTATGATTGTGTGAGTACCAGTTGGAAATCATCTTTTTCCATGCTGTTGTAAATTTGAACAGTCGCTGGATGAATGGGTCTAAGTCGAGAACTACCTGCACTTTAATTATAAGGTAATTATAGATGGTCCTTGAGCTATAATCATTTGTTTAGTGACCATTACAACAGCACTGAAAAAAGTAACTTACAACCAGTCCTCGCTCTTATGACTAATTTTAAAAATAAGTCATAAGAGCAAGGACTGCTTATAAGTCACTTATTTTAGTGCTGTTGTAATGGTCACTAAACAAATGGTTATAGCTCAAGGACCACCTATAAATACCTTATAACTAAAGTTAATAAAGTTGTATGCGCGAGGACTGGTTGCAAGTCAATTTCTCAGTGCTATTGTAAATTTGAATGGTTGCTAAATAAATGATTGTAAGTTGAAAACTCCCTGAATCAAAACAACTCATAATTATAGGAGTCTATGGAGATTCTTAATCATCTAAGTCATGATTGTCCCAAAGGTGCTTTTTCAAAAAGCAACTGGACTTGGAATCATAGTGGACTCTAGCGGACAATCAATTAAATATGAGCCAACAATGTGCAGTGGCAGCCAAAAAAGTTAATGCAATCCTAACTATCATTAACACAGGGATTGAATTAAGATAACTTGAGGTACTAATACCAATCTATAAAGCCTTAGTAAGGCCACACTTAGAATATTGCATCCACTTTTAGTCATCACACTATAAAAACAATGTTGAGACTATAGAAAGAGTGCAGAGAAAAGCAACCAGGATAATTAGGGAACTGGAGGCTAAAACATACAATGAACGGTTGCAGGAACTGGGCCTGGCTAGTCTAGGGAAGAGAATGACCAGGGGAGACAGGAGAGCGGTCTTCCAGTATTTGAGGGGCTGCCACAGAGAGGAAGAGGTTAAGCTATTTTCCACCTGAAGGCCAGACAAAGAATAATGGATGGAAACTGATCAAGGAGAGATTCATAGAAATAAGGATACATTTTCTGACAGTGAGAACAATCAACCCATGGAACAGAAGTTGCCCTCAGAAGTTGTGGGAGCGCCATCACTGGAGGCTTTCAAGAAGAGATTGGACTGCCATCTGTCAGAAATGGTGTAGATTCTCCTGCTTGGGCAGGGGGTTGGACTAGATGACCTACAAGGTCCCTTCCAACTCCGTATTATTCTTTGTTCTTCTTTGAAGATGTTTCCCTTTTCATCCAAGAACTTCTTCAGTTCTGGCTCTGTCAGAACTGAAGAAGCTTCTTAGATGAGAAGTGAAATGTCTTCAAGGAAAAACAAAGAGAGTCCAGTTGCTTTTTGAAAAAAGCCCCCTTGGGACATAATGATAGGAAGAGGCTGAGGACCTCATTTTTATCCAGGTATTCCTCTCTCTCTCTCTCCTGCCAAATTAGGCACCATAATTAAGCTTTTTCCTCTTTCTTTATTCCTCTAAAGATGGAAGCCAACAAGTCTGGAACGATCTGTTCCTCGACGGCCAGGAGGGCAGCTTTGAAGCCCAGGCGCTAAGAAAGCCATGTCTCAACCTCATTTAATGTAGAAATATTACCCCCTTCTTAAGAGTGACATTTTAAGAGGGTCCTGGGGCGATATCTTTCCATAAAGATTCTCGAAATGCAAGCAGCTTCTGGATAGCTTCAATTTGCAACTGACAATCTTGCCCGAGGTGAACCAAGTTATAGGGGTCCTGGGTTCCTCCTGGCTACCTGATTCAAGCATTTTTTTTTCTTTTTTTTTTCTTTCTAATTTTGTTTTGGTCTGTTTTGTGCTAAAGTAGGATCACACAAACACATACACACACACACACAGAGTCCTTTTTTTCCCCCTTTCTCCCCTGGCTTTTTCTAAATCGACACAAGACCATCCTCAAGGTTTTTAAAGCCAGCACTTTGGATTTATCAGGAAGCTAAGGAATAAAAAAAGTAAAACAAAATAAAAAATTCCCCAGGGCCAGTTCCTTCCATAAATTTAATGGCTCTTTGTAAACTTGCCATCTTCTTTTTTTTTCAGGACTCTGGAGACATCTGGAGGTCTCCTCTTAAAGCCCAGTGTGGCCCCGTAAAAAGGAAGCCAGGTCTGGATTTAGCAGGGTCAAAAAATCCGGAAGACTTTTTGACTCCTAGTTGATGGATGGTAGCAAATAAATAACGGATCGGCTGCCAAAAAGCAGAGCATCAAAAGTGGGAGGAAAAAACCCACAGGAACAGATTTTTCTCTGAGAAAAGATTTCAGGTTTAAATTGGGGATGGATGGGAAAACAAAGGCCCCAACCCTCTTCATTGTCCTTGGCTCTAGTTGGTGCCTCGTGAAATAAAATCAAGCATGACAGATGGATCTTGACAGACTTGAACACTGGGCCCTATTTAACAAAATAAAATTCAGCGTAGAGAAAAGTAAAGTCCTACACTTAGGCAAGAAAAACCAAAAGTACACATATAGACTGGGTGAAACCAGGCTCAATAACAGTAGCTGGGAGAGGGATCTTGGAGTCTTAGTGGACAACCAGCTAAATATAAGCCAGCCGTGTGCAGCAGTAGCCAAAAAAGCCAATGCAATCCTAAGTATCATTAAGAGAGGGATACAATCGAGATCAAGGGAGGTACTAATACCACTCTATAAAGCCTTAGTAAGACCACACCTAGAGTACTGCATCCAGTTTTGGTCACCACACTATAAAAAAGATGTTGAGACTCTAGAAAAAGTGCAGAGAAGAGCAACCAGGATGATTAGGGGACTGGAGGCTAAAACACAACAAACAGTTGCAGGAATTGGGCTTGGCTAGTCTAGTGAAGAGAAGGACTAGGGGAGACATGATAGCGGTCTTCCAATATTTGAGGGGCTGCCACAGAGAGGAAGGGAGGGTCAAGCTGTTTTCTAAAGCACCTGTAGGCCAGACAAGAAATAATGGATGGAAACTGAACAAGGAGAGATTCAACCTGGAAACAAGGAGAAACTTTCTGACAGTGAGAACAATCAACCAATGGGCCAGAGGTTGCCCTCGGAAGTTGTGGGAGTGCCATCACTTGAGACTTTCAAGAAGAGATTGGGTTGCCATCTGTCAGATATGCTGTAGGGTCTCCTGCTTGGGCGGGGAGTTGAACTAGATGACCTAACAAGGTCCCTTCCAACTCTGATTATCTGTTATCTGTTAGTCCTCGACTTACGGCCACATTTGAGCCCAGCACAATTGCTGTTGTAACTTTAAACGGCCACTAAATGAATGGTTGTAAATCGAGGACTACCTGTAAGGGGGAGAAAGGATTTTTTAAAAATGGATCTTTCAAGGTGAACATGAAAGAAAGCCACATCAGGCCCAGCTCTGGAACCTGATTGGTCAAACCTTTTCCCATTTTTTTTCTGACTCCGGATTCGTTGATTCATCTGACATCTGTCTTCCTGCCAAATTTTCACAATATTTCAAATTTCCACAATATTTCAGCACAGGAAAGGGCAAAAAACTCAAAGCCTGGACTTCATTATTGTGACTTCCATTGTGATGACTCAGGGCATGGCACAAAGGCAACTCAGCCTGAGAATAAGTAGGGGTCCCTTTATTAGCTCCAACTTTGCCCGCAATGTTCCGGTTCCCTTCTGGTCTGGAGAAAAACTTTCCCACAAACCTGCAACAGCCTTTGGCTACAGATATTCCAGTCCAAACATTGTAAACAGAAAACTTTAAATTATAAATCCAACAAGGCAAAATAAGGTAATAAATCCGGCAGGGCAAGATAAGGAGCGCCAGAAGTGAAGTAACACGGCAGTAAATCAAACCAGTTGGGAGGATGCCAGGAACTAAATAAACTCAACATTTATTTCCCACAACCGCCCCACCCATCTGCCTCTCCTTTAAACTCCATCCCCAGGTGTGCCTAGTGAAGGGAATCAGGGAACCGCCCTTTCCTCCCTCGTAAGCCATGCAAACCACGTTGCTCTCTTCTCCATTCTTCCTTGCATGCCCTAGGATGAAGAAGGGGTGGGCCTGGGTCTTCCTCTG
Organism: Hydrophis major; assembly: GCA_033807585.1. Classification (NCBI taxonomy): domain Eukaryota; kingdom Metazoa; phylum Chordata; class Lepidosauria; order Squamata; family Elapidae; genus Hydrophis; species Hydrophis major. The sequence goes on from CM066328.1 coordinate 428,022,625, forward strand.
AACCCCCTCTCCCTTGTTCTACCTCTTCTCCTGCTCTGACCAGCCTGACTTTGTCCTTCCCCAGTTTTCTCCACAGCCAATGGAGCCACTCTCCTGCTCTCTATCAGTTGTTCACCTTCCTCCTCGGATTCAGACTCTGATGGGGGCATGACACCCATCTTGAGTGTTTTGACACAACCAAAAGAGGCGTGGCCTCAATCGCGTGGAGCAGGTGGGGCTCCAATCATCTCAAAGAGGGTGGGGCTTCAAACACCTGGAGAGGATGGGGCCTCTATTACCTGGAGAAGGCAGGCCTTCAACCACCTGGAGAGGGCAGGGTTTTAAGCACCTGTTCCCTACTGGCTGATTGAAGCTCTGCCCTCTTTTGCTTGTGTCAAAAAACTCAAGATGGCAGCTACAGCGATGCGGTCTATAATCTGCAGCTCTTTCAAATGTGGGGCTTGAACTTTCGGTTCTGGCTTCCATTTTGACTTTTTTGACCTGGAATATATCTATGGTCAAGGACAATGGATCAATCTTTTCCAATGGCTTCTGTTCTGATTCCACTTCCCCAGGCTTCCTTGCCCCTTACAAAAGCCTCCACTTTTTTTTCATATTCAAACTGCAAGAGATTTTATATATTTATTTATTAAAGAAATTTATATGGCCAACTAACAGGTAACTCTAGGCATATTACAGCATTAAAAATCCACAATATGGCTGGCTGGGGAATTCTGGGAATTGAAGTCCGAACTTCTTAAAGTTGCCAAGGTTGAGGAAGACTGCCTAGAGTGGACTTCTGGCTTGATGGCTGAGCTAAAGGATTCTGGGAGTTGAAGTCCTCCCATCTTAAAGTCACTAAGATTAAGGAACACTATTCTAGGCAGTGCTCAATATTTTAAAAAACAACAACAACAATAACAATAATAAATAGAACAATTTCTGAAGAATGTTCCCCAATACAGAGAATCCTAGGACTATTCAGCAGTTAATTTTCAACCTTTGGAGAGCTGGTTTGATTTCCTCAACATTTTGGGGGAAGTAATACCTAAACAAAATCAGACCAATTGGTTGGGAAAGCTCAGGAGAAAACCCCCAACATTGTAGCCTAGCCTGAAATGAATATCACAGCAATGAATGGCAAATATCTCCAGGTTGTTGCCAAAAAATCTAATTTTTTTCCATGAAGTCACCAAGAGTTGAACTGAATTTCAAGGAGAAATTTAGTTTTGAGTTAATTTAAACTCCACTCTTGAGAGAGAGAGAGAGAGAGAGAGAGAAATTTTTGATTTTGTTTAATTTTGTCCCAGTACTATACTATTAAAAATTCAATGCATAAATAAGATCAGGACAAACAGGAAAAAAATTATGCTGTACTGTCTATAATTAATTTCTGGATTGCACACAGCCTGTACATGTGGAAATAAGCAAGAGGGTTGTGGAAAAGAATTTTTTTATATTTTTGAGAGTGATAATTCACAATTCACATGAGTTTGCTGGGATGAAGGAGAATTTGACCGCTTCAGATTTAATAGACGTTCTTAAAAAAAACTCACCTTGTTCACATTTAATTTGCATCATATATCAAATTCACAAAGCCAAGGAAAAAAGAAAAATAGGACTAAACACCCACCTTGTGATTTTGGTAGGATGTCACCGATATAAAGGAGGTTTCTGGGAATACATGAGTGCAAAAAGCTGTGTTCTTTGAGCCAAATGCGTTGTTTTCATCTGCTTTCACTATGTGCAACCTGGGTTGGTATTTGTGCATGGAATTGAGAATGATCTGGGAGAGGAAAGGGAGACGGAAAAAGAGAATTACCAATAAATACCTGTTTGGTTAAATGTCCCAAAGATGCTTTTTAAAGAAGCAACTGGAACTTTCTTTGTTTTTCCTTGAAGACGTTCTTCTGAACTGAAGAAGCTTCTTGGAAAAGAAGCAAAACGTCTTCAAAGAAAAACAAAGAAAGTCCAGTTGCCTCTTAAAAAAAACATCTTTGGGGCACCCATGATCTGGATGACTGAGAAGCTCCATAGACTGTTCTGCTAAAAGAAATAATGGAGCAGAGCAAAACTTTAAAACCATCGAATAGGTTGGCTTTGATTTCGAAGAGGTGATTGTGTTGCTCTATGATTGGCATAGCCCAATGATGGTATTCAGCAGGTTCTGACCAGTTCTGGAGAACCGGTAGTGGAAATTTTAAGTAGTTCGGAGAACCGGCCAAGACCACCTCTGACTGGCCCCGCCCCCATCTCTTCTCTGCCTCCCATTGAGTCTCAGCTGATCGGCTGGGTCTCCTTTGGTTGCCCTGCAGGAGAACAGAGAACAGAGCTGGAAAGCAGGTTAGTGGGATGGGAGAACAGGAGAACAGAGCTGGAAAGCAGGTTAGTGGGTGGGAGAACAGGAGAACAGAGCTGGAAAGCAGGTTAGTGGGTGGGAGAACAGGAGAACAGAGCTGGAAAGCAGGTTAATGGGGTGGGGAGGGAATGGGGATTTTGCAGTATCCTTCCCCTGCCATACCCACCAAGCCACACCCACCAAGCCACGCCCACAAAACCGGTAGTAAAATTTTTTGAGTCCCACCACTGGTACAGCCCTGAAATCCAGTTGAGTCTAGTGTAAAGGCACCAGGCTAGAAACTAGGAAGCAGTGAGTTCTAGTCCTGCCTCTGACACAAATGCTGGTTGGGTAACTTTGGGCCAATCACCAGGAGATGATGAGTTCTCGTCCCACCTTAGGTATAAAAGCTGGCTGGGTGACTTTGAACTATTACCAGGAGACTGTGAGTTCTAGTCCCACCTCAGGTATGAAAGCTGGCAGGATGACTTTGGGCCAATCACCAGGAGATGGTGAGTTCTAGTCCCTCCTTAAGTATGAAAGCTGGTTGAGTAACTTTGGGCCAATCACCAGGAGAAAGCGAGTTCTAGTCCTGACATGTAAAGCAGCTGGGTGACTGGGCCAATCACCAGGAGATAGTGAGTTTTAATCCCACTTTAGGAATGAGGACAATCTACCTATGTGGTCCTTAAATGATGCATCCATTATTACTGTAACTCATGGCTAGCTGGGGAATTCTGGGAGTTGAACTCCATTTGTCCTCAAGTTGAAAAAACACTGCTGAAATGGATTCTATCTAGTTTGGACTGCAGAAAAAACGATTGCTACCAACTTCAGTGCCTTCCATCAAAAAGAGGCCTGTGAAAATATTTACAGACCCCTCATGTCCCGGACATAAACTGTTTCAACTCCTACCCTCAAAACGACTCTATAGAGCACTGCACACCAGAAGAACTAGACACAAGGAAAGTTTTCCTCCGAACGCCATCACTCTGCTAAACAAATAATTCCCTCAACAATGTTCAACTATTTACAAAGTCTGCACTATTATTACTATTAATCTTCTCATCGTTCCTTATCACCCATCCCCTCCTACTTGTGATTGTAGGACTGTAACTTTGTTGCTTGTATCCTTATATTGACTGTTTCCTGGTATGACTGGATTGCTTATTGTACCCTATGACTATCATGAAGTGTTGTACCTGATGATTCTTGATGAATGTAACTTTTATTTTATGTACACTGAGAGCATTTGCACTAAGACAAATTCCTTGTGTGTCCAATCACATTTGGCCAATAAAGAATTCTATTCTATTCTGTTCTCCTCTTCTCTTTCCTTCCACCAGGCCCAACATTAGTGCCTTCTCCAGAAAGTTACTGTAGGTCTTCACATCAGGGGTCTGAACTTGGATCCTTTGACCTTGGAGCATTCCAATTCTCATTGGAGAGGAAAAAAAAGCATAAATGAAGACACTTTTCTCCATTTCAGTGTTTCTGACCTCCTCAATTGATGGAGCCCAGTATGAAGATTAGAAGAAAACAGAAGCTCTATCTTTGTTGAATTGATGAGCCTGTCCATTAGGTTGGGATCAGCTTTTTAATGGCCCTCTTTTTTGAAATCTGGTTGCAATGTATAACCTTATCCACTGAAGCAACTGCATCCTATACCCTCCAAAATGCAGTTTTTATTGGTGACATTTTCCAGATGAGGTTTCACCCCACTCCCCTTTGTGGGAGAATGGAAAGCTAGCATTTTCTGAGCCTCGCATGAGATGTACTTTTAACTCTTTCGCTGCAGCTTGGGATTTGGCCCCTCCCAAAAATAACAGTGTGTAGCATTTACAACATTGATACAACTTCTCCTATTTGGTACCCAAATGTCCTTCAAGGAGAACCTTACTGGGTGCTATAAATATCTCCAAACGCATTAATTGGCAGAATTAATTTGATGAGTTAAGACATAGGCTTTCTGTGATTCAAGAATAACACAATAACAAAGTTGGAAGGGATCTTGCAGGTTTTCTAGTCCAACCTCCTGCTCAAGCAAGAGACCCTATACCACTGCAGACAAATGGTGATTCAATCTATTCTTTAAAAACTCCAGGGATGAAGCACCCACAACTTCTAGGTGGAACAACTGAGGTGGACCAACAGTTGCTTTCGTGGTGTGGAGACAATAACTTGGTCCTCAACACCAATAAGACCAAGGAGCTTATTAGTGGACTATAGAAGGAACAGGTCAGACATCCAGCCCTGGCTTATCAATGGAGACTGAGGGGAGCAAGTGGCCAGTTTTAAGTTTCTGGGTGTTACCATAAAAGAGGACCTGACCTAGGTTGCTCACATTGCAGCCCCGGTCAAAAGGGCCCAGCAGAGATTATTCTACTTGAGGCTTCTCAAGAAACAACTGAATAAAAAACTGTTGGTGACTTTCTACCGCTGCACCATAGAGAGTATCTTAACTTACTGCACCTCTCTGTGGTTTGCCAATTGCACAGTGGCAGATAGGACAGCCCTCCAGAGGGTTAACCTCATTGCCCAGAGGATCCTGGGTTGCCCTCTCCCCTCTTTGGAAGAGCTTTATCGCTCCTGCTGCCTTAGGAAAGTTCAAAACATTCTCAAAGATCCATTTCATCCTGGGCACCTTTTTTATTTGAACTATTATCGTCTGGCAGGCGGTACAGAATAATAAAAACAAGGACAAATAGGCTGGAAAACAGTTTCTATCCCAGGGCAGTAGCTCTTTTGAATTCTACTGTAGAGTGCAATATGAATGCAATATCAGGGGTTTTCAATTCAATTGTATAAAATATGAAGGATATGTGTTTTGTTTTGTTCTTTATGTGTAACGTATACTGAAGATAGCATTTAATTTCGTTGCACAAGGTCCAAGGACAATAAAGTAAACTTAAACTTCTAAAAGCAAGGTGTTCCACTGGTTAATTTTCACCACTTTTAGGAAGTTTCTCCTTAATTCCAGGTTGCTTCTCTCCTTGATTAGTCTCCGTTTGTTGCTTCTTGTCTTACCTTCAGGTGCTTTGGAGAATAGCTTGACCCCCTCTTCTTTGTGGCACCTCCTTAGGCATTGGAACACAACTATCGACATAAAGTCGTAAAGGTGCTTTTTTCCTTTTTTTCAAGAGACAACTGGATGTTCTTGTTTTTCTTTGAAGACATTTCACTTCTTGGATGAGAAGCAAAAAGTCTTCAAAGAAAAACCAGAAAGTCCAGTTGCTTCTTGTAAAATAAAATAAAAAAAGCACCTTTGGGAGAACCATAACCTGGAAGACTGAGAGTGTCCATCGACAATTATCAACATAAGCCAATAGGATGCGGCAGCATCCAAACAAGCGAATACAATCCTCGGTTGTGTAAACAGAGGCATAGAACCAAAATCATGTGAAGTATTACTACCACTTTATAAATCCTGAGTAAGACCACATCTTGAAATACTGCATCCAGTTTTGGTCACCACATTCCAAAAAAGACTTTGGAAAAAGTGCAAAGAAGAGCAACTAAGATGATTAAAGGCTTGGAAACAAAAATTTTGAAGAATGGTTGCAGGATTTGGGTATGGCCAGTCTAGAGAAAAGAAGGAATAGAATAGAATAGAAAAGAAAAGAATAGAAAAGAATAGAAAATAGAATGGAACAGGATAGGATAGGATAGGATAGGATAGGATAGGATAGGATAGGATAGGATAGGATAGGATAGGATAGGATAGGATAGGATAGGATAGGACAGGACAGGACAGGACAGGACAGAACAGAATAGAGAAAAGATAGGATAGAATAAGATAGGATAGGATAGGATAGGACAGGACAGGACAGAACAGAACAGAACAAAATAGAGAAAAGATAGGATAGAATAAGATAGGATAGGATAGGATAGGATAGGATAGGATAGGATAGGATAGGATAGGATAGGATAGGACAGGACAGGACAGAACAGAACAGAACAGAATAGAGAAAAGATAGGATAGAATAAGATAGGATAGGATAGGATAGGACAGGACAGGACAGAACAGAACAGAACAAAATAGAGAAAAGATAGGATAGAATAAGATAGGATAGGATAGGATAGGATACGATAGGATAGGATAGGATAGGACAGGACAGGACAGAACAAAATAGAGAAAAGATAGGATAGAATAAGATAGGATAGGATAGGATAGGACAGGACAGAACAGAACAGAACAGAACAGAACAGAATAGAGAAAAGATAGGATAGAATAAGATAGGATAGGATAGGACAGGACAGGACAGGACAGGACAGGACAGAAAAGAACAAAATAGAGAAAAGATAGGATAGAATAAGATAGGATAGGATAGGATAGGATAGGACAGAACAGGACAGGACAGAACAGAACAGAACAGAACAGAACAGAACAAAATAGAGAAAAGATAGGATAGAATAAGGATAGGATAGGATAGGATAGGATAGGATAGGATAGGATAGGATAGGATAGGACAGGACAGGACAGGACAGAACAGAACAAAATAGAGAAAAGATAGGATAGAATAAGATAGGATAGGATAGAATAGGATAGGATAGGACAGGATAGGACAGAACAGAACAGAACAGAACAGAATAGAGAAAAGATAGGATAGAATAAGATAGGATAGGATAGGATAGGATAGGATAGGACAGGACAGGACAGGACAGGACAGAACAGAACAGAATAGAGAAAAGATAGGATAGAATAAGATAGGATAGGATAGGACAGGACAGGACAGAACAGAACAGAACAGAACAGAACAAAATAGATAAAAGTTAGGATAGGATAGAATAAGATAGGATAGGATAGGATAGGAGAAAGGAAAAAATAGAAAAGAATAGAGAAAGGAATAGAATAGAATAGAATAGAATAGAATAGAATAGAATAGAATAGAATAGAATAGAATAGAATAGGAACTAGGGGGGACATGATAGGAGTCTTCCAATATTTAAGGGGCTGCTACAAAGAGGAAAGGTTCAACTTATTTTCCAAAGCACCTGAAGGCAGGACAAGAAACAATGGATGGAAACTAATCAAGGGGAAAAGCAACTAGGAATTAAGGAGAAACTTCCAAACAGTGAAGACAATTAACCAGTGGGATGATCTGCCTTCAGAAGTTGTGAATTCTCCAACACTGGAGGTTTTTAAGAAGAGGTTGGACAACCATTTGTCTGAAAAGGTATAGGGTTTCCTGCCTGCGCAGGGGTTGGACTAGAAGACCTCCAAGGTCCCCTCCAGCAGTTCTACTCCGATTGATAGTCCTTTTTATTAAAGAAAGTGGAGGAAATGGAAGAGACCAACATTCACCAGAGCTATACTGGCAATCTGCATCATCTTCATTTTAACTACCCCATAATCCCTTGCCGGGTGGAGTCTAGGCAACTGAATGGAGCAAGCAGAGTGTTTTAATGACCGGATGCCCTTCCTGTTGCAAATGCAGAGTTTTGTTCGGCAGATGCATTCTCAGTGAGCCCAGACAGAGAGAGAAATATCTGCCCCTACCTAGGATTGAACTCACAGCCTCCTGATTGTGAGGCGAGAGCTCCATCTCTAGGCCATCGCACCGCTTCCATGCTGTAATCTGCATGGCAAAAAATGACATCATTTTTGTAGGGACATTATTACCAGGTAGGTGACATAGTTGCAGCTTCCTCCAGTCACTGGTGATTGAATGGCAGTATTTTAGAGAGTGAGGCTGTGATGACCCAAAGGGGCGTGTCAAGAAAAGCAACAAAGTCACAAAAGTAGGTAAAATCCCTTTAATTCCTCCAACTTGGCCTCCAATGTCCAGTTATCTTCGGCTGGAGAAAAAAAAAAACTCTCCCAGGAACAGATTTAAAGGGAAGAAATTCAATCTGAACCCAAAGTGCATTTAAATTATAAATAAAAACCAACACAAACTACGCTGCAGCAATTAACAAGACAGGGCAGGATAAGGAATTGCAGAACTCAAAAGATAATGAAACACATACAGTTGGGAGGATGCCAGAACCCAGATAGGACTTGACAAACAAATATAATGCACGCTTTGCTTCCAGCAAGGTTCTGTGTGCAAACACCCTTTTAAAATCCTGTTTCCCCAGCTGCAGCTAATGAAGGGAATCAGGGCCTTTTTCTCCCCAGTAATCCATGTTGCTCCCTTATCTGTTCCTCCCTGTGTGCCCTAGGATGCAGAGGGGATGGCCTTCTGAATGCCCAGCCGGACTGTGCCCTTCCCCAATTTCTCCACAGACACCGGAGCCATACTCCCACTCCCTGTCAGCTGTTTGACCACCCTCTCGGAATCAGACTCCAACAGGGGCATGACAGAGGCCAGGAGAAACCAGTTAGAAATTTCTCTTACGTGTCCGAAGGGATCCAAGTGGTTATTGGTGAGTTTTAACTTCTGAAAAGATACCAGTTGTCGCATCCAATGGGTTCCAGTAGCTGGAGAGTCTGGGTGAACATATAACCGGCCGGGCATCGCAGGTTCAGCTTTTCCCGCCACCATCCTATGTTCAAAGCAATACAAGAACTAACCAAATTAAATTAAAAAGCACGGGGTTGGACTAGAAGACCTCCAAGGTCCCTTCCAACTCTGTTATTTTTTAAAAAAAAGTTTTATTGATTTTAACAACAGACAAAAAACATATAAGACATAACACATGACATAAAAAAAAATAAAAAAAAATAAAAAATTTAAACATTCTTCATAAATTTACAGTGTATCGGTTGGTTTACCACTCCCTTTTGTGCATCCATTTCATAGTCATCAGAATAATTATATTATATAATAACTCACATTATCAATCATCAATAAATTATCCCAATATCATTATTAAACAATCATTTGACTATAATTTTACTAATTCATACTTAAGTGAGATAACTATAATTAGGTTAAATTATTTTATGACAAATCATGAAATCATATCAAATCTATCATAATAAAGTATTCTTAAGAATTATCAAAACCAAGAAAAAATATATATTCATTATTTCCTAAATTTCTAAATATTCTATTATCATATTGTATTATCTAACCATTGATAAAAAAAGATCCCAAACTTCATAAAATTGTTTATCTTCTTGTTCTCTAATTTCAAATGTCAATCTACTCATTTCAGCACATTCCAATATTTTCTTAATAATTTCTTCCTCTATTGGTATTTTCTCACTCTTCCAATGTTTAGCAAATACAATCCTAGCCGCTGTTAATACATTTACAATCAAATATTTTAAATTTTTATCATATATATCAGGTACGATTCCCAATAAAAAAATCTCTGGTTTCAAATCTATGTGTTTCTTTATCATTTTTTCCAGCCATATGCGAATTCTAGTCCAATATTTCCTGGCCTCCTCACATGTCCACCACATATGGTAATATGAGCCAGGTATCTGATGACATTTCCAGCACTTTTCAGATTTATTCTTGAACATTCTTGCTATTCTTGTCGGGGGCCTTCCAACTCTGTTATTGTATATTCTATGAATTAGCTAACCTCGACCAAAAATCCAGCTTCCTTTTGTTTTTCATACAAAACTTTCATGTGGAGCTGCACTTTTACCGAATAACCATGTGGATTGTCCTTGCCTTACAATCATTCATTGAATGACCGTTTCGAAGTTACAACGGCACTGGGAAAAAAAAGCGACTTTTGACCATTTTTCGTGCTTAAGACAGTTGCCACATCCCCACGGTCACGTGATCAAAGTTGGGAAGCTTGGCAAGTGGTTTGCATTTATGACGGTTGCAACAGAAATTTTGGCTCAATGGTGGTCGTAAGTCAAGGACTACCTGCAGTCGGCTGGGGAAGGTTGCAAATGGTGATCATGTGACCTTGGGAGGCTGCAGTGACCATCAATAACTGCCGGTTGGCAAATGCCTGAATTTTCATCGCGTGACTATGAAGATACCAACAATCATAAGTGCAAGCACCAGACATTAGTCAGGTCTGTTTGTTTTCAGTGGAAGAGTAATTCTGTCCTACCTTACAGGGTTGTTGTTGGGGAGGAAATAGGAGGAGGGAGTATTGTGTGTGTTATTCATAAAAAGTAATGAAGGTGGGATTAAAAAAACAAAGGAGCAGATTAATAAATCTTCATTGCATTCATCACGTACCACTTGTTGTCGCAGAATTTGTATCGATGATCGTCTGCCGGGACAATATCGATCAGCAAGATGTACTTAGTCTTGGGATTCATCCCGGTTACTTTCACTTTGTAGCTTGGAAACATCCTCCTTATGGGAAGGATGAAAGAAAAGAGGAAAAGGAAGGGGAGGGGGAGGAGGGGGAGGGGAAGGAGGAGGAGGAGGAGAGAAAAGAAAAAAGAGGAAATGGAAGAAGAGGGGAAAGAGAGTGGGGGAGGAAGAAGGAGGGGGAGGAAGAGTTGGGGTGGAGGAGGAAAGAGAAGAGAAGGAGAAGAAGCGAAAGAAGGAGATGAGGTTGTGAATAGGGAGGAGGGTAGAAAAAGGAGGAGGAGGAGGAGGAAGGAAGAGGAAGATAAGGAGGAGGAGGAGAGAAGGAGGAGAAGGAGGAGGAGGAGGAAGAGGAGGAGGAGGAGAAGAGGAGGAGAAGAGGAGGAGGAGGAGGAAGAGGAGGAGGAAGAGAAGAGGAGGAGGAGGAGGAGAAGAGGAGGAGGAGGAGGAAGGAAGAGGAAGATAAGGAGGAGCAGGAGGAGGAGGAGGAAGAGGAGGAGGAGAAGAGGAAGAGGAGGAGGAAGAGGAAGAAAAGAAGAAAGAAAGAAAGAAAGAAAGAAAGAAAGAAAGAAAGAAAGAAAGAAAGAAAGAAAGAAAGAAAGAAAGAATGAATCAACATTAGACACATTGAAAAACAAACCGGGTTGTAGACTAACTTTCTGTGACTTGATTGCGGTTATCATTCCCAGAATTTTTTGCATCATCAACCTTTATATCAACTAGGAAGTAAAGATGTCCATTGGGGCAGGAGGTTAAAAAACATCTACAACTGAAGCCATGCCCCCTTTCTAGTGCAATGCACATGTGACACACATTAAAGAGCAGTATGGCTTTAATCATACAGTCATGGTCACCATCTTCACCCTTTCTCTCCCCCCTTTTCCCTCCCCGCGCCACCTGGATACCGCTGCTGGGCAGTTTTATCCCTATCCCAATGGACAACTGAAAAATGCACAATTGGTCCTAGTCGTACCACAACTAACTGCAATGATCTACTATATATTGACTTTACAGAAGAAAATGTAGAAAAGGCTTTATGTAATCTAAAACCATCCCTATCTCTTGGCCCCAATGGATTATGTACATACTTCTTAAAATAGCTTTCCTCTGCCATAGCAGAACCCCTAAGCATTATATATTTATTTATTTATTTATATTTATCTTATATGGTTTGTCAGTTGCTGACAAGATAATAGGTATAAGTATATACCTAGTTATGAATACATGGATACATATAAGAAAAATAAAAGAAACAATAAGGACAGGGACGGTAGGCACATTGGTGTGCTTCTCCCACACACACACAGACCTCTTAGGAAAAGGGTGAGGTCAATAGTAGAAAGTCTGAGGTTAAAGTTTTTGGGGTTTGGGAAAGAAACCACAGAGTCAGGTAGAGTCTTCCAGACATTGAACACTCTGTTGCTGAAGTCGTATTTCCTGCAATCAAGTTTGGTGCGATTAACCTTGAGTTTGTATCTATTGTTTGCTCTTGTATTGTTAAGTTTGAAGCTGAAGTATTCATTGACAGGTAGGACATTGCAATGCATGATTTTATATACTATAGTTAGATCAGACCAAAGGCGGCATAGTTCTAGGTTTTCTAGGTCTAGAATTTCAAGTCTGGTGGCATAAGGTATTCTACAACAAGTAGAGGAGTGGAGAACTCTTCTTGTGAAATATTTCTGGACTTTCTCTACTGTGTTAATATCAGATACGTAATGTGGGTTCCAGACTGATGAGCTGTATTCGAATATTGGTCTAGCAAATCTTTTGTATGCTCTAGTTAGTAGTGTGATATCACCAGAGAAAAAGCTATGTAGGATTAGGTTAACAATTCTTAATGTCTTTTCGGCTATGTAGTTACAGTTGGCTCTAGCACTTAGATCATTAGAGATGAGTATTCCAAGGTCCTTTACAGAGCTTGGGTCATCAACAAGATCTTGACTATTCAGTTTGTATTTTATTTTCTGGGTTTTTTTTTTTTTTTTTGCCAATATGTAAGACAGAGCATTTATTTGTTGAGATTTGAAGTTGCCATTTGTTTGACCATTCTGATACATAGTCGATGTCTTTTTGAAGGGTAGCAGTATTGTCTGTGGTATTGAACAGCTTTACAACATCAGCAAAGAGAACGCATTTGCTCTTAATATGATCACAGAGGTCATTTATGTAGAGTATGAAGAGAGTTGGTCCTAGAATACTGCCTTGGGGGGCACCACTATTGACAGGTACAGAATTTGATAGGACACTCCCAATTTTGACCATTTGTTGTCTGTTTGACAGGAATGCTTCTATCCAGTTATGCAGGTGTCCAGAAATACCATAAGATTTTAGTTTTAGGAGTAGTTTGTCGTGTACCACTAAATCAAAGGCTTTACAGAAGTCTGTGTAGATTGCGTCTATTGCTTTGCCCTGATCGAGTTGTGTAGTCCCTATGTTTTTGCAGTGTAAGAGTTGCAGATTGCAGGATAGTTTTTTTCTGAAACCAAATTGTTTATTGGAGAGTAGGTTGTTTATCTCTAAGTAGAGGATAATGGATTGGTTAATAATTGATTCCATAACTTTACAGGTGATGCAGCATAAAGATATTGGTCTGTAATTTTCAACTAGGCTAGGGTCTCCCTTTTTAAAGATGGGGATGACTATGGCTTGTGACCATAGTTTTGGCAAGGAACTAGTCCTGAAAGATTTTTCAAAGATTATGTTTAGACGTTAGGCTATGGCAATGGATAGCTTTTTTAAGAAGTAGGCACATATTCCCTCCGTTCCAACAGATAGAGATGGTTTTGGATTGCGTAGTGCTTTTTCAACATTGTCTACTGTAAAATCGATATGTATTAGATCATTGTAGTTGTCTGTGGTTCAACTAAGAAATATTGGGCATGATCCATTGCTGTTTACAAATACTGAGCCAAAGAATGTGTTAAAGAGGTTGGTTTTAATAATGTCATCGTTGCAGTCTTTACCATTGGGTCCTTTCAGGGGTGGGATGGACCTTGAGTCTTTTAGTTTGTTGTTTACAAAATTGTAGAAAGCACGGGTGGAATTGGTGCATAGAAGGTTTTCCTCTTGTTCAATGTGATAATTGGTGCATTCAGTCATTATCTGGTGGCATAAATTTTTGTATCGGCTTTTGAAGTTGGCAATGTGACCAAATTTGTTTTTCCGCCAAAGTGATGTCTTTTTAGATTGAAGCTTCCTTATTGTAATGGGTAATCTGTTTTTTCTGGTTTTTGGAATTGTTATTGGTACATATAGTTTGATGACTCTTTTGACTTCACGTAAAAATATGTTGTAATGGTCTTCAACAGTATTGTATCCAGTGAATAGAAATTGCCAATCAAGGGATGAGAGATCGTTGTCTATGATATATCTATATCTATCTATCTATCTATCTATCTATCTATCTATCTATCTATATCTATATCTATATCTATATCTATATCTATATCTATATCTATCTATCTATCTATCTATCTATCTATCTATCTATCTATCTATCTGATATATATGATACATCATTCAGAACCAGCTCCTTACCGAACCTATGGTCCTTAGCTAAGGTCATCCCTAACTTCAAAAAAGGTGACCCCAGTCTGGTTGAAAACTACAGACCAATCTCACTATGTAGTGTCACGTGCAGTCATGGAATCAATCATTAACCAATTCATTACCTTCCACTTAGAGTCAAACAACCTACTCTTCAAAAAACAATTTGGTTTCAGGAAAAAAATGTCCTTCAACCTACAACTCCTACACTGCAAAAACATATGGACTACTCTACTTGACTAGGGTAAAGCAATTTACATAGACTTCTGCAAAGCTTTTGATTTAGTGGTACATGACAAACTCTTACGGCATTTCCAGATCCCTCCATGTGGATTACTGTGTTCCTGTCAAAAAGGCAATAAATAGTAAAAATAGGGAGCATTATATCAAACCCTGCTCCAGTTAACAGCAGTGTCCCCCAAGGCAGCCTTCTAGGACCCACACTATTTATACTCTATATAAATGACCTTTGCGATCACCTTATAAGCAACTCTTCACGGATGATGTAAAACTATTCAACACCACCGACAATGCTACTGCTCTTCAAAGTAACCTTGATTATGTGTCTGAATGGTCAAACAATTTGCAACTCCAAATCTCAACCAACAAATGCTCTGTCCTACACATTGGTAAAAAAAAAAAAAAATCAGCACACCAAATACAAACTAGGTGGTTATGACCTCATTGATGATCCTCACTCTGTCAAGGACCTAGGAGTACTCATATCTAATGACCTAAGCACCAGTTCATGGGAAGAAAGAAAACCACAATTGCAAAATGACAGAATTTCTCACTCCGCAAACGCGTTGCCTAACCACAGAGATGGCAGGCCTAATTGTTGTCATTAAAGGATGATTATCTGTACATTTCAAAGACTTTCCTATGTGATTCATTTCATCCCACAGGGGGAACCATAAAAAAGTGTTTTATTTTGATTTCTATTCATAACCCCGAGACCCGTTAGATTTTGTTGTTCAGTCACGTCCGACTCTTTGCAACCCCATGGATCATAGCATGCCAGGCTTTCCTATCTGAGATTTCTGACAGTGAGAACAATCAACCAATGGACCAGAGGTTGCCCTCGGAAGTTGTGGGAGTGCCATCACTTGAGACTTTCAAGAAGAGATTGGGCTGCCATCTGTCAGATATGCTGTAGGGTCTCCTGCTTGGGCGGGGAGTTGAACTAGATGACCTAACAAGGTCCTTTCCAACACTGTTAAATCTGTAAATCTTCCCCCCCCCCCCGAAAAAAGACGGAATGGCAGAAAAAAAGTGGAGAAAAGACAACGCAGTACTTAATTTTTAAGGTGGAGATTCCTTCCCCTTGCCGTTTTTATTTTTATTTTTAAACTAAGCTATAGAAAACTCTTCCAAAATCACGGGCACACAGGGACCCACCCAGACTGGCCAGACACAAAGTTTGTTCAGAGCCATTATAAACAGAGCGGCTAGAAGATTGCACAAGGATATTTATGAGCGCCCACGATAGAACAGCTTCCTCTCTCTTTTACCCACCCGACCCTATCCAAACCATTCGGACCTCTAAGCTACTAAAGGAGCCAAGATTTGAAATATTCTAAATGTTAAGTGCTTTTTAATGGTATTTAAAATTAAGCTTCAGCATATGGACTTCATACGGAGGAGACAAGTTGGAGTTAATAATGTTCTGTAGAAGAGGACTGTAAAATAAATAGTGCGAGCCGAAGTCCAGCCGTAATATATACAACTGAAATTCTTTTCTGCAGAACAAATGAGAAACTTGCATCTCCTAAGTGTCATTTCAGCTGCAAACTGCGCCATAACAGCACTGAATAACATTGGGTGCCACAAATCAGAATAGGTAACCGGCCAGAGGCACCTGCCAATTTTCACCTCCTTTTCCAAGGGAGAGAGAAGGCTTGTGAGGGGCCCCCCACCCCCAGTTTTCAGATGGATGTAGGCTCTCATGGCCTGTTCATCATCCCAATAGGCTGGTGCATTTTTAGGCACCCCAAGCAACAGGATGGGAGTGATCATTTTCATTTTTATTAGTAAAGGCGTGTCTTCAGCTTCTTGACATGGCTGGGAGCTGCCACCCAAAACTTGGAGGGGAGGGAGGGGAGGAAAAGGGGAAGGAAGAGATGGGGATGAAGGGAAGGGAGAGAGGAAGGAAAAGGGGGAGAGAGATGGGGAAGGAAGAGGGGAAAGGGGAAGGGGCGAGAGAAAAGGGGGAAGGAAAAGGGGAAGAGGAAAAAAGAGGGGAGGGGCAGAAAGAAAGGAAGGGGAAATGAGAGAGGAAGAGGAAGGAAGGAAGGAGAGCAACAGGGAACATCATCTGTGCTAGAAGGGAATGGGCTTTTCTCTGTGCTTAATACAAGTGGCTTCTTCCATCAGTGTTGATGGGAGAAGTCTTGGTGTTTCCTTGTTTTTGCTGTTGGATTGTCTAGGAGGTTCCTTAATTGGGGATATATTGTTTACGGCTTGATTGTTGTTCTAGTATAGATCTTGGTGTGACAGTAATCTCTGCTTCTCTGGGTGTTGACTACTGGTGAGGAACAGTTCCACCAGTCCTGGCATTGGTGTAGAGAAGAGCAACTAGAATGATTCTTAGCCTGGAGTCTAAAACATACAAAGAACGGTTGCAGGATTTGGGTATGGCCAGTCTAGAGAAAAGAAGGACTAGGAGGGACGATAGCAGTATTCCAGTATTTGAGGGGCTGCCACCAAGAAGAGGGGGTCAACTTATTCTCCAAAGCACCAGAAGGCAAGAGAAGCCGGGATGGGTTTCTACCAGTTCTGTCCACCTCTGTAGAACCAGTAGCTGTGAAGAGGAGCAGACACAGAACCGGTTCTATGCCTGCTGATGTTTTTGCCCATCTGCCCACCCAGATTCTTACCTGATCTTTATGTCCTGATTTTTCAACTTCAGCTGCCAAACGAGGCACAGCTGCAGTTTAAAAAGCAGGAAAAGCGGGCTGTTTCAAAGGCTGCTTCTCTGCATGCGGCGTGCTGATGAGGATTTACAGGCGCTCAGCTCGCAGCATGCAGGGAAGCTCGTAAATCCCAAACCGGTAGTTAACCCTATCGTATCCCACCCCTGAAGAGAAGACACAATGGATGGAAACCAATCAAGGAGAGAAGCAACCTGGAATTAAGGAGAAATTTCCTAACGGTGAGGACAATTAACCAGTGGAACAGCTTGTCACCAGAAATTGTAGATGCTTCATCACTGGAGGTTTGTAAGAAGAGGCTGGACAAGTCACTTGTCTGAAATGGGTATACAGTCTCCTGCTTGAGTATGGGACTGGGCTAGAAGACCTCCAAGGTCCCTTCCAGCCCTATTCTGATTGAAATTAAATATAAACAGAGAGCAAGCCTGGTGGTTGCATCCTGTCAATTTCAGGATCTCCTCAGCCATTAAGAGTTGGGTTTTGGAACAAAGACATTCCAGAGGCTGAAATCCTTCTTCATTCATTGGGAAGGATGACAGCTGTTCCCCACCAACCAGCTCCTTGACCTGCCATATCTAAAGCTTCACATCTGGCCACAAGAACCTAGGCTGGGATGCGTTGGTGGGGGGAATGGAGAAGAAAATGTCCCTAGACATATTGCACTTTCTTACCCCAGGATAGAGAAACTGGGGGGGAGGGGGGGAGATGAGCATGCCCAGCAAAC
Source organism: Hydrophis major (assembly GCA_033807585.1). NCBI lineage: Eukaryota > Metazoa > Chordata > Lepidosauria > Squamata > Elapidae > Hydrophis > Hydrophis major. The sequence goes on from CM066328.1 coordinate 428,040,325, forward strand.
TGATGTGCAAAATGTTTACAAACTGTCCAAAACAGTATTTTTCCAAATTGGCCACTTTAAGATGGGTGGATTTCAGCTCCCAGAATTCCCCAGCCAGCATGCTTTTAAAATGTATGAATTTTAATTCCCTTGCTGGCTGGGGAATTCTGGGAGTTGAAGTCCTCCCATCTTAAAACACGCTGGCTGGGGAATTCTGGGAGAGGAAGTCCACCCATCTTAAAACATGCAGCCTGGAAATTCTGGGAGTTGAAGTCCTCCCATCTTAAAGCACACAGGCTGGAGAATTCTGGGAGTTGAAGTCCATCCATCTTAAAACATGCAGGCTGGGGATTCTGGGAAGGGAAATCCACCCAACTTAAAGCATGCTGGCTAGGGAATTCTGGCTGTTGAATCCACCCTTTTAAAAACATGCTGGAGAATTCTGGGCATTGAAGTCCTCCCATCTTAAAACATGCTGGCCAGGGAATTCTGGGAGGGGAAGTCCTCCCATCTTAAAGCATGCAGGCTGAGGATTTTGGGAGTTGAAGTCCTCCCATCTTAAAGCACGCAGGCTGGAGAATTCTGGGCGTTGAAGTCCTCCCATCTTAAAACATGCTGGCTGGGGAATTCTGGGAGGGGAAGTCCACCCATCTTAAAGCATGCAGGCTGAGGATTTTGGGAGTTGAAGTCCTCCCATCTTAAAGCATGCAGGCTGGAGAATTCTGGGTGTTGAAGTCCTCCCATCTTAAAACATGCAGGCTAGGGAATTCTGGCTGTTGAATCCACCCTTCTTAAAACATGCTGGGCGGGGAATTCTGGGAGTTGAAGCTCACCCATCTTAAAAGTGTCTAAGGTTGAAAAAAAGGGTGATGTACAGAGAACATCTATGTCAAGGAGGTTTCATTGAGAAACACGTATGCCGTCCACAAAACTACATCAGCAAGCCATGTCATCTGTTTAATCATCATCTGCCCACTCTGTCTTAAAAATTGAGGCTGGTAAATTCTAGGATAGGTCCAATCTAGGCATAGACATCTTTACCTTAAATAATATTTACTCACCCCACACTCATAACCCAATTTTGTGCCATTTGCAAAGCAGGAATTAAACCAAAACTCCAGTGAGTCCAGGATAAATTGAGGGAATACTGCAAGAGTACGAACCACAAAATTCTCCTTAGTAGAGACTGACGTCGCTCTGTTTCTGTTAGTGCTGAGAGCCAGCTGTCAACAAATAAGGACTTTATTTCAAAATATCGGGACACAGTCCAGCTTCCCTTAATCCCATGATTTCAAAATCCTACTTCTTCCTTAGAAGAAGCCCATTATGTCCCTGAAGCTAATACAAGTGGTCCCCGACTTACAACAGTTCATTTAGTGACCGTTTGAAGTTAGACTAGCACTGAAGAAAGTGTCTTATACCAATAGCAATAAAAATAGCAGACTTACTTACTGCTTCACAATGCTTTACAGCCCTCTCTAAGTGGTTCAAAGAATCAATATATTCCCCACAACAATCTGAGTCCTCATTTTACTGACTTCAGATAGAAGGCTGAGACAATTTTGAGCTGGTCAGGATCGAACTGCTACCAATGGGCAGAGTTAGCCTGCAATACTGCATTCTAACTGCACCACCACGGCTTCTTTCCATCCTTCCTTCCTTCCTCCCTCCCTCCCTCCTTGCCTTGTTCCTCCTTCCTTCCTTCCTTCCTTCCTTCCTTCCTTCCTTCCTTCCTTCCTTCCTTCCATCCTTCCTTCCTTCCTTCCTTCCTTCCTTCCTTCCTTCTTTCCTTCCTTCCTTCCTTCCCTCCCTCCCTCCCTCCTTCCTTTGCAAGTAATAGCACTTTCGATTTATGTACCGCTTTACAGTGCTTTACAGCCCCCTCTAAGTGGTTTACAGAATCAGTCTCTTGCCCCCAACAATCTGGGTGCTCATTTTACCCACCTTGGAAAGATGGAAGGCTGAGTCAACCTTAAGCCATGAGGATTGAACTTCCCGGCTGTGGGCAGAGTTAGCCTGCAATACTGCATTCTAACTACTGTGCCACCACAGTTCTTATGATTTATGGCCATTTTTCATATATACGACCAATTGCAGCATCCCCATGGTCACATGATCAGAATTCAGATGCTTTGCAGCTACTGGACATTTGGACTAGGGAACAGCAAAACTCCTTTTGTGCCAATTCTGAAGAAGCTCCATCAGTCTCAAGAGGCTGGCACCTTGGGTTCATTGGCTGAGATTAGAGCAGCTGAAGATCAGTGCAATTTTCTTGGTCACCCAAAGCTTGGGAGATTTCCAGAGAACTTCAACCTAGCCTTTGCAAGCCAACCATTCAAAATTCATTGATGCTTCTTGCTCTCCTTTGCAAACAATTGCAGGAACTGGGCATGGCTAGTCTAGTGAAGAGAAGAACCAGGGGAGACAGGATAGCAGTCTTCCAATATTTGAGGGGCTGCCACAGAGAGGGAGCCATTTTCCAAAGCACCCAAAGGCCAGACAAGGAATAATGGATGGAAACTGAACAAGGAGAGATTCAACCTGGAAATAAGGAGAAATTTTCTGACTGTGAGAACAATGACTTCACCCCTTTCCTAAGAGGTCTGTAGGGGTCGTGCATAAGTGCACCAACGTGCCTACCGTCCCTGTCTTATTGTTTCTTTTATTTTTCTTATATGTATCCATGTATTCATAACTAGGTATATACTTATACCTATTACCTTGTAAGCAATTGACAAACCAAATAAAATTTAAAATAAATAAATAAATAAAAATAAAATCAACCAATGGAACAGAAGTTGACTGCTTGAATAGACATGGTAACAGGCCAACCAATGGGGACTGTTTGGATTAGACATGGTAACAGGTCAGCCAACGGGGACTGCTTGAATAGACATGGTAACAGACCAACCAATGGGGACTGTCTGGATTAGACATGGTAACAGGTCAGCCAATGGGGACTGCTTGAATAGACATGGTAACGGGCCAACCAATGGGGACTGTTTGGATTAGACATGGTAACAGGTCAGCCAATGGGGACTGCTTGAATAGACATGGTAACAGGCCAACCAATGGGGACTGTCTGGATTAGACATGGTAACAGGTCAGCCAATGGGGACTGCCTGAATAGACATGGTAACAGACCAACCAATGGGGACTGTTTGGATTAGACATGGTAACAGGCCAACCAATGGGGACTGTTTGAATAGACACAGCAACAGGCCAACCAATGGGGACTGCTTGAATAGACATGGTAACAGGTCAACCAATGGGAACTGTTTGAATAGACATGGCAAGAGGCCAACCAATGGGGACTGCTTGGATTAAACATGGTAACAGGTCAGCCAATGGGAACTGCTTGAATAGATATGGTAAGAGGCCAACCAATGGGGACTGTTTGGATAGACATGGTAACAGGTCAGCCAACGGGAACTGTTTGAATAGAGATGGCAACAGGCCAACCAATGGGGACTGTTTAGAAACTGAAACATAGTATTTGTTTGTATGGGGCCATAAGAGACAGTTTGTAGTCTGGGCATAGCTTTGACTTGTCGAACTATATATAAGAGTTGGTTTGCTCTCTGTAAATCTAGGCCTCTGGGCCTCTGTATCTCTCCACTCTGTAATGACTTGCCTCTGAGAATATTGCTTCTGTGTTCCTGATTTTGTATGCTCACTTCTATTGTATGGTGTTGTATATAAATGAATCCTGCAGAATCATTTACTTGTGTGCTGGTCGGATGTGCTGCAAATACTCTCCTTGATCAGTTTCCATCCATTGTTCCTTCTCTGGCCTTCAGGTGCCTTGGAAATGGATCAGAGGTTCTATTCAGCCGGTTCGGACGAGTTCTGGAGAACTGATAGCGGAAATTTTGAGTAGTTTGGAGAACCAGCAAATCCCACCTCTGACTGGCCTCACCCCCCACTTCTCTGCCTCCCTGATCAGCTGGGTCTCCTTTGGTTGCCCTGCACAGGAGAACAGACCTGGAAAGCAGGTCAGTGGGGTGGAGAAGGAATGGGGATTTTGTAGTATCCTTCCCCTGACACGCCCACCAAGCCATGCCAAGCCCACCAAGCCTTTCCCACAGAAGTGGTAAGTTAAAAAAAAACTGAATCCCACCGCTGAAATGCATGGAACCGGAGAAAAGCAAGCCGGGATCACTCCAACCGGCTTTCTCCTTGGCCTGAGAGACCTAGTTTGACTCATCCTTCTCCCAGGGGAGGTGCCCCACCATCTCGCTACCCAAACAACAGCCTGTCTTGGAAGACTTTGACCATCTCTGCCGGTGGCCAAGAACAAAGCAAAATCAAGGAAAAAAGGAAGGCGGAAAAAAAAAAAAAAGACGTAGAAAGAGAAAGTGGGGTTAAAATAGCTCTGCGATGAAGTGCGAATGACTTATTCCTCCATAATGAAGTGCTCCCTGTGTCATTCGGTTTGTCTCAGGCACGCCAGATCCTCCCAAATGGTTTTTAAATGAACTGTGAGAAGAGAAACTTCTGAAAATTTCCATGTTTTACAGCTGGGCTTGCAATCGTATTACACGGGGCGCGGTGGATTTATTGATTGATTTGTCTCTCAGAGTTGCCCCACAGTTCTCGACTCCCTGTCAGCGGGCACGGATTCAGAATAACAAAGCTGGAAGGAACCTTGGAGGTCTTCTAGTCCAACCCCCCTGCTCAAGCAGGAAACCCTATACCAGTTCAGACAAAGGATTGTCCAGTCTTTTCTTAACAACTTCCAGTCTTGGAGCACTCCAACTTCTGGAGGCAAGTTGTTCCACTGATTAATTGTTCTCACTTTCAGAAAATTCCTCTTTAATTCTAGGTTGCTTTTCTCCTCGGTCAGTTTTCATTCATTGTTTCTTATTCTGCCTTCAGGTACTTTGGAGAATAGCTTGACTCCTTCTTCTTTGGGGCAGCCCGTCAATATTGGAAGACTGCTATCCTGTCCCTCCTAGTCCTTCTTTTCATCAAACTAGACACCCCCAATTGTTGCAACAATTCTTTATATGTTTTAGCCCCCAACCCCCTCATTCTGTGGCTCTTCTCTGCACTACTCCCCCAGCTGAAAGCAGCCCCAAAAATATTCATTTATGGATGCCAAGTTTCAGAAGGGTCTCTTTTTAAAAAAAAACAGAAAGAGAGAGAGAAAGCGAGAGAGAGAGAGATGGGAAGGAGATGACAGAGGGAAAAAATCTGGCTGATGGAAAATATTTGAGCGAGATCAAAGAGGTTTCGGCCCGTGTCCTTCAGTTCCCAGGGCATCACACTCTTCCTACGCCAGCTTCGCTTATCATGGCACGCCACTCGGCTCTGACGTGTGATATACAAAATGAGGACAGGCCCCCTTTGAAGTACAGGATTAGCCCGGGCCTGATCCTTACTCCAGAATAACAAACAATACAGGTTCAAGAGGAGTTCTCTGTGGACTTAGTTCATTTGTCAACCCCAAATTCATTTTCGGCACCCATCGGGCACCCTTGAACTCACGGCCCGCAGACAGATCGAAGAGATTTATCTGGTGGTGGAGCCCAGCCGATTACATGGAAATGGACCGTTTTTAAATGTGGAGCTAAGTCCAGACAGGGAGGGAGAGGCAGAGACAGACCATAGCATCTAGGTTTTATTTAAATCCACTCATTTTCCTATTCTGGCATTTTTTAAAACAATAATAATCTTTTTTTCCCCTCTTTTCCGTGAAATGATGGCTAAGTTACAGGCAGTCCTCGACTTCCAGCCACAATTGAACCCAATATTTATGTTGCTAAGTGAGACAGCAGTTCAGAGAGCTTTGTCCCATGTTATGGCCTTTCTGGCCACAGTTGTTAAGTGAACCGTTACAGTTGTTCAATTAGCAACACGGTTGTTAAGTGAATTTGGCTTCCTCGCCGACTTTTAAAATATTTAGAATACAATGGAGCTCGAAGGGATAGTATAACCGTCCCTACCGTCCCTGTCTTATTGTCCCCATTTATTTGTACCTATTTCCTGTATTCTTACTCATGTTTATACTTATACCTATTATCTTGTAAGTGATTGACAAAGCAAATAAAATAAATAAATAGAATAACAGAGTTGGAAGGGACTTTGGAGGTCTTCTAGTCCAGTCCCCTGTTCAAGCAGGAGAATCTTCTATATCATCTCAGACAAGTGACTGTCCAGTCTCTTCTTAAAAACTCCAGTGTTGGAGTACCCAAAACTTCTGGTGGCAAGCTGTTCCACTGGTTAATTGTCCTCACTATTAGGAAGTTTCTCCTTAGTTCTAAGTTGCTTCTTTCCAGGGGTGGGATTCAAATTTTTAACAACCGGTTCTGTGGGCATGGCTTAGTGGTGGGCGTGGCTTGGTGGTCATGTTATTGGCTGGGTGTGGCCAAGTCAATATCACTCACATCGAGGCACGCATCTCTTCGCCTGGCCTCCCATGACTCTGGGGATGCTGCAATAGTCGTAAGTGTGAAAAACGGTCATGAGTCACTTTTGTCAGTGCCGTTGTAACTTTGAATGGTCACTCCACACAAGCAAAGTACCAGCAAAAGAGGGGAAAAGCTCCAGAGAAGTTCCTGAGACAGGAAGTCTAGTCCTGCCAAGAATGTAATAAGATTTAATGGAGAGGCAGTTTCTGTAAGCAACACCAGAATGTTTCCTTCCTGCCTTCCTTACAGGATTAGCCCAGTAATTTCCTCTAACAACCGGTCCTCTGAACTGCTTAGAATGTTAACAACCAGTTCTAGCGAATAGGTGTGAACTGGTAGAATCCCACCCCTGCTTCTCTTCTTGATTACTCTCCATCTGTTGCTTCTTGTCCTGCCCTTAGGGGCTTTGGAGAATAGCTTGACTCCCTCTTCTTTCTGGCAACCCCTCAAGTATTGGAATACTGCTGTCATGTCACCCAGGGATGGGTTGCTTGGGGGTTCGGAGGGGTTCAGGAGAATCCCTAGCTAAGATTCTGTGCAGTTCAGAGAACCCTCAAATCCCACTCCTGGCTGGCCACGCCCACCCCTCCCCTCCCTGGAGTCCCCACGCGGCCCCTTTTGGATGCGAGGCAAGTGCAGGGCGCTCACAGAGGCTCAGGGAGGGTACAAAACGGGCCTCCTGGAAAGTTCAGGAAGGCCGGAAAAGGGCCCTTTTCCAGCTTCCAGAGAGCCTCCAGAGCCCGGGGAGTCCATTTTCGCCCTCCCAGAGGCTCGAGAAAAGCCTCCGGAGTCCGGGGAGGGCAAAAACACTCCCTCCCCCCCGCTCCGCCATGGTACAGGAGGCCAACTAGGCCACACCCACCTAGCCACCAGGAAGAGAACCCGTTGCTAAAATTTTTGAAGCCCACTCCTGATGTGTCACCCCTAATTCTACTTTTCTCTAAACCAGCCAACCTCAAATCCTGCAGCTCTTCTTCACCTGTTTTAGTCTCCAGGCTGTTTAAATCTTCTTTTGTTGCTCTTCTCTGAACATTTTTCCAAAGTCTGAACAGTCTTTTTTTTTTTTTTTTTTTTTGTGGTATGGCGACCAACATTGGTTGCCGTATTCCAGGTGCATGGTCTGACTTGGCTTGCCAGAAGGTCCCTGAAGGCGATCACACGACTCCATCACAATGATGAACCAGCTGCCAAGGGTCTGAATTTTGATCACGTGACATTGGGGAAGCTGCAACGGTCGTGAGTGTGAAAAACAGAAGTGGCTTTTTTTCACGCCGTTCCAATTTTGAACACTCCCTGCATAAAGGGGTTGCATGTTGAGGACTTTTTGTGCGCTGTCCGATTTAAAGGCAACATTTGGCCTCTTTCCAAGGACCGGCTGGTTTTTCTTAGCTTCCTAACCAGATCTACAAATTAAGCAGAGCACCTTCCTCCCAGCAAAATCTCTCTCCCCTCCATCCCTCCACCTTTGAAATACACAAAGCATAACAAAGCTAAAATTAGATTTCCACTTAGCCAAAGGTAAATCTTCAAGAGGGCTTTATAAACCTTACAGAAGTGGGAGCAAGGTTAATGACACCACTGAATTTCATCACCGTTGCACAAGGAGTCCCTAGCTTGCGACCCCCACAATGGAGCCCAAAATTTCTGTCTGCGAGACAGGGGTTAAATGAGTTTTGCCCAATTTTATGACCTTTTTTGCCGCAGTTCTTAATTAAGTGAGATTCCCTTAACCGAGGGTGTTAGTTACTAATTCATAACTGCAACTTCCCTGTTGAGTTTGCTTGTCAGAAGGTTGCAGAAGGAGACCCAGGGACACCGCAAACGTCATAAGTGTGAGTCAGAGGTCAAATATCTGGATTTTTAATCTCACGACCTTGGGGATGCTGCAGGGGTTATTAGTGTGAAGAACGGCCAAGATTCGCTTTCTTCACTGCTAATGTAACTTCAAATGAAATGTTGTAAGTCAAGGACTACCTATAATTGCCTCCATCGGACAAAACTGGCGTTATCCGGGATAGTAAAGGATGGGCTTCTAAACAAACTGTTGTACAATCCTTCATTGCTAGGTAATCTTTAGCCAGACTGCTTTAATCAAGGTTAGTCTTGCCCATGAGCAAGAGTGGTATAGTGGCCTAGAGGTGCAGCTCTTGCTTCACAATCAAGAGGCTGTGAGTTCAATCCTAGGTAGAGGCAGATATTTCTCTCTCTGGGCACGATGAGAATGTATTGGCTGAACAAAACTCCACACTGGCAAGAAGAAGGGCATCTGGCCAGTAAACACTCAATTCCATTCAGTTGCCAATTCCCACAATTCCCCGCAAGGGATTACAGGGCTGTTAAAAGAAGATGCTGAGTCTTGCCAATGAGCAAAGTCCATCCAAGTTTACCATCTTTATATCTACTGCCTCAAACGCAATGCATAAAGCAAACCATGATGAAACAGGATTCTCGATTCAATCACGAAAAGCCACAATTGAAAGCAATCTGGCATTTGCAAAGCCATCACTAACCATAATTGCAAATAGTCGCTTCTTGTCCAACTTCCTTAAGTCAAAAGGAGATCAGAAGATGGTTCAATATACAGGTAGCTCTCCAGTTACGACCACCGTTGAACCCACCATTTCGGTTGCTGAGCAAGACAATTGTTAAGTGAGTTTTTGTCCCGTTTTTCAACCTTTCATGCCCCAGCTGTGAGGTCAATCACTGAAGTCGTTCAGCTAGTAACACTGTTGATAAGAGAATCTGGTTTCCTCACCGAATTTGCTTGTCAGAAGTTCACAAATGGGGATCACAATTCAGTTGTAGGATTCAAAAAAATTTTATTACTGGTTCTGTGGGTGTGGCTTGCTGGCCATGGCAGGGGAAGGATACTGTAAAATCTCCATTCCCTCCCCACCCCACTAACCTGCTTTCCAGCTCCGTTCTCCTGTGCAGAGCAACTAAAGGAGACCCAGCCAATCAGCTGGGACTCAGAAGGCAAAGAAGAGATGGGGGCGGGGCCAGTCAGAGGTGGTATTTGCTGGTTCTCCGAACTACTCAAAATTTCCACTACCGGTTCTCCAGAACTGGTCAGAACCTGGATCACATGACCCTGGACACTGCAATGATCATAAATGCGAGTCAGCTGTCAGGCATTCAAAAATTGATCATGGGATCCCAAAGATGTCCTAAATGTGAACAAGAGTTGTAAGTCACAGTACCGCTGTAACTTCGAATAGTCACCAAAAACGAATGTTTGTAAGTCGAGGGCTTCCCGTAATGTATAGACCCTCATAAGCGGATACTTAATTATGAAGTTTTGATTCCCTTTGATTATGAAGCTTGAAGAGCTAAGACGTGGTTGTGCAAGAACTTGAAATATTAAGAATTATGACCGTTATTGTTGTTCCATGCTCTTTTTCACACATGAACCAGTTCATTCCATCCTAGAATCATTTAAAGGTCTCCAACAAACCAGGAGGTTCTGAGGTTTAGCACATGGTCTGTTTCCCAAATAAATAAATGGGTTTTTTTTTTCCTTCAAAAAAGCTACTCTGCGTGCCAAGATAAAGTCATAATAAAATCCTGGACTCGAAAAGCGCGTAGATTTATGCTTGGAAACATTCTCCGTTTTGTATAACTGAGGCTCTCTGCCTTTTATCCACCAAGGAATCACCTCCTTTTATGCAAAGTTCAGGGAACTTGATTAATATAAACTCCTTTCCCCCCCCCCCCCACAAATCTTTTGATGATCTTAATATGAAATAATCTCTCTGCTCTCCCCCTCCTATAACTAGAACAGCCAAACATCGGAAAGATAGTGAGAACATTTTAAAGATGTTTCCACTTTATAAATCACTTGCATTCTTGGCAAACGGATCCTGCCCATTGCAGCAGGTTCTGATGGTAAGTTTTTTTTCCCCCTGGACCTAAAAGGGAGTTGGTAAGTAGATGTTAGCAATAAATCATGGCAAATTTATAGATTTGCTTTCTTCTTGCCTTGTGGAAACAGTAGACAAGAATAGCGTGCTCCTTCTGTATTCTCTTACTCTGCTTTGAAAAGTGATGGTTAGTTGGCCCGTGGTGGCTGGAACAAGGTTTTTAATGCATCAAGCTATCTCGTTTTGATCGTGCCACAATCTTTAAATCTGCCAGGCTGGGTCTCCTTCAAGACTTCCTGAGAAAGCTCTTTCTTTCCTGCCTTATCTTCCTGATACATTTGTCCATCTCTTATGTTGCCTTCTTCAGATATGTCATACGTGCAGTCTGAAAAGCGTTGTTGCCCCCTGGATGAGCTAGCTCCCTTCTTTGGAGATGAAATGCGAAGTGCAGTGAGAGCCAAGAGACAGTCAGTTCTAGTTCCACTTTGTAGGCATGAAAAATCAGCTGGGGGACTTTGGGCCAATCACCAGGAGGCTTTGAGTTCTAGTCCCGCCTGAGGTATGGAAGCCAACTGGGTGACTTTGGTCCAATCACCAGGAGATGGTGAATTCTAGTAACATCTTAGGCACGAAAGCTGCTGGGTGACTTTGTGCTAATAGCAATAACAATAGCACCTAGACTTATATACTGCTTCACAGAGCTTTGTAGCCCTCTCTAAATGGTTTACAGAGACAGCATATTGTACCCCCCAACAATCTGGGTCCTCATTTTACCGGCCTCGGAAGGATGGAAGGCTGAGTCAGTCTTGAGCCCGATGAGATTCGAACTGGCAAACTGTAGGCAGTTGGCAGTCAGCAGAAGTAGCCTGCAGTACCGCACTTTAACCACTGCATCGCTGGGAGACAATGAGTTCTAGTTCTGTCTTAGGCATGAAAGCTGCTGGGTGACTTGGGGCAATCACCAGGAGATGGTGAGTTCTAGTCCATCTGCAGTATGAAACTCACAGTTTGACTTTGGGCTAATCATGGGGAGTCTGTGAGTTCCAGCTCCACCTTAGGCATGAAAGCTGCTAGATGATTTTGGGCCAATCACCAGGAGTCAGTGAGTTCTAGTTCCACCTTAGGCATGAAAGTTACTGGGTTGCTTTGAGCCAGTCCCTCTGTCTCAGCCCAACTCACTTCAATGGCTTGTTGTGGGGAAATTAGGAAGAGGAAGAAGTATTAGATATTTATGCTGTCAATTATTATTTGCAAAAATAATAATGCAGCATTTTTTTAAAAAAAATTAAAAATCCAGAACAGGAATTCTACAGTCATACCTGGCCAAGGTTCCCAAATATTTCCAGCATCCACATTTTGCAAATTAATTACCTAATTATGTATGTGTGTAAGTGCTATGTTTCCTTGAAAATATGACCTACCCCGAAAGCAAGCCCTAGCCTGATTTTCATGCCTGCACCTACCTCAAAAAAATATAAGCTCTAGTGAAGCCCTGCCCATCATCTGGTTGTACGAGGTGGGGCAAGGCACATACATCAAAATCAAGCTAGGGTGAGGATGGAGGATGCATCCCCCCCCAATCCTTAGGGCCGCCACAGCCATGGGAGGCCTGAAAATAAGACCTGGTGCTTATTTGGGGGCCCAAAAGAAAATAAAACTGGGTCTTATTTTCAGGGAAACACGGGGTGTATGTGTGTGTATTGAAACTGATGGTTGCAAAATCAAGCTTACCTCCCAGCTTTAGTTATGATCATCTCAGTCCCGGCTTCATGAAATTTCTTCCATAGCTCTTTTTCGTGCAAATACACCTTGATATTCTCAATGGTCTTCCGATACATCAAGAAAGAACAAAAATCGATTAGATTTTGGCAGGGAAAAAAAAAAAAAGGTCATACAGATAATCCTCGACTTACAATAATTCCTTTAGGGACCGTTTGGAGTTACCACGGCACTGAAAAAAGCGACCTGTGACCATTTTTCACATTTACACTGGTTGCACCATCTCCGTGGTTGTGTGATCAAAATTCGGTTGCTTGGCAACGGGCTCATATTTATGACGGTCGCAGTGTCACGTCCCGAGGTCACATTATTCGCTTTTGCAATCTTCTGACCAGCAAACTCAAAAGGGGAAATCAGGTTCACTTAACAACCATGTAACTTAACAACTGCAATGATTCTCTCAACAACTATGGCAAAATGGGGCCAAACAACTATCTTGCTTAGCAACCAAAAACTTTGGACTCCATTGTGGTCATAAGTCGAGGACTACCTGTAATTTTTCAGCATTGACCAGTCAAGGCCCATTTAGTTGGAGAATTGTAGGAGCTGAAGTCCACCCATCTTAAAAGTGGCTGAAGTTGAAAAACATTGTCTTTAGATTGGGGTGTCCAAACTTGGCCATTTTAAGACTTGTGGACTTCAACTCTCACAATTCCCCAGCCAGAAACTTTGAAAACTGTGGATTTCAACTCCCAGAATTCCCCAGCCAGAAACTTTAAGAATTATGGACTCTAACTTCCGGAATTCCCCAGCCAGCAACTAACATGTGTAAACTCCAACTTCCAGAATTTTGCTTGGGGAATTCTGGGAGTTGAAGTCCACACATCTTAAAGTGGCAAAGCTTGAGAAGGGTCTGTAAACTGTTTCTCATTTGCAAACTGCTTACCTGTTCTGCATCTGGAACCTGAGGACTGTTCAGAGGTGTGTTGCTGACTCCCGCGACCCCAAGAACTGGAGACCCTCTGGTGGTTTCACCATGGGCAGGGCCCTGAGGCACCACAAACCCATCCTCCACATCCGACAAGCTTTTCTCCTGGAGCATTTCCTGAAAGTGAGAAAGCCAAATAGAAATTAATCAATTTGTTGTTAGCCAGATTCCACCAGGCAAAAGAGATTCTTAGAATAGAATGAATGAGCTGGAAGGGACCTTGGAGGTCTTCTAGTCCAGCCCCCTGCTCAAGCAGGAGAACCTATATCATTTTTAGATAAGTGACTGTCTAGACCAGAGGCCTCCAAACGTGGCAACTTTAAGACTTGTAGACTTCAACTCCCAGAAGTCCACAAGTCTTAAAGTTTCCAAGTTTGAGGACCCCTGGTCTAGACTCTTCTTAAAAATATCGAGTGATGAATCACCCATAGAAAAATGGAATGGAATGGAATGGAATAGAATAGAATAGAATAGAATAGAATAGAATAGAATAGAATAGAAATAGGAATAGGAATAGGAATAGGAATAGGAATAGGAATAGGAATAGGAATAGGAACAGGAATAGAATAGGATAGAATAGAATAGGATAGAATAGATAAAGAATAGAATAGAATAGAATAGAATAGAATAGAATAGAATAGAATAGAATAGAATAGAATAGAATAGATACTGGAATTTAGAATAGAATAGAATAGATAAAGGAAAGAATAGAATAGAATAGAATAGAATAGAATAGAATAGAATAGAATAGAATAGATTAGATACTGGAATTTAGAATAGAATAGAATAGGAATAGGAATAGGAATAGGAATAGGAATAGGAATAGGAATAGGAATAGGAATAGGAATAGGAATAGGAATAGGAATAGGAATAGAATAGAATAGAATAAAATTAGGATAGGATAGGATAGAATAGAATAGATACTGGAATTTAGAATATAATAGAAATAGAATAGAATAGAATAGAATAGAATAGAATAGAATAGAATAGAATAGAATAGAATAGAATAGAATAGAATTCTTTTATTGGCCAAGTGTGATTGGACACACAAGGAATTTGTCTTGGTGCAAATGCTCTCAGTGCACATAAAAGAAAAGAGACATTGGTCAAGAGTCAAGGATCATCAGGTACAACACTTAATAATAGTCATAGGATACAATAATAAGCAATCAAATCATACTAGGAAACAGTCAATAAAAATTGTAAGGATACAAGGAACAAAGTTACAGTCATATAGTCATAAGTGGGAGGGGATGGGTAAAAGGAAAGATGGGAGGATTAATAGAAATAGTAATGCAGACTTAGTAAATTTGTACCAGAAAGAGAAGAAGCTTTAAAGACACTTAAAAGATTTTATTACTGCTAGAGTAAGAATTTAATTATTCCTTTATTTCCTATCCATACCTATATCAAAGAAGTCAGGTCATTCATTTTCTCTCTATCTTACTTTTCCTTTTCAATTTCTTTCTGTGTGTCTTATCTTCTCTTTTGCCCAGTTTTTATTTTATATAATTTTATTTATATCTTTACTCAATTTCTGTAACCACCCAACTCATCCATGTGACTCTGGGTGGCTTACAATTCTAAAATTCTAAAAAAAGATAAAAGACATTTAAAAAGAACATCCATCCAATAAGTATAAACAGCAGTCGTGGTGATAATTTATCTTTTTCAAACTCTTTTTTCTTCTGCATTTCATTGTCAACCTTCTATTTTTGAAAATCAATCAAGTAACTTAATAAAAGAAAGAAAATCAAAAGGTTTGGTTCCTGGTTTGAGTTGGAAATCTTAACAGCGGGTGACTTTGGGCCAAAGACCAGGAGACTGTCAGTTTTGGTCCTGCCTTAGGCATGAAAGCTGGTTGAGTGACTTTAAGCCATTTACCAGGAGACTGTGAGTTCTAGTCCCGCCTTAGGTATGAAAGCTGGTTCAGTAACTTTGGACCAATGACCAGGAGGCTGTGAGTTTTAGTCCCAGCTTAGGCATGAAAACTGGCTGGGTGACTTTGGGCCAATCAGAAGGAGACTGTGAGTTCTAGTCCTGCCTTAGCCATGAAAGCTGGTTGGGTGACTTTGGGCCAATCCCCAGGAGACTGTGAGTTCTAGTCCTGCCTTAGCCATGAAAGCTGGTTGGGTGACTTTGGGCCAATCCCCAGGAGACTGTGAGTTCTGCCTTAGCTATGAAAGCTGGTTGGGTGACTTTGGGCCAATCCCCAGGAGACTGGGAGTTCTAGTCCCGCCTTAGCCATGAAAACTGGATGGGTGACTTTGGGCCAATCACAAGGAGACTGTGAGTTTTAGTCCCACCTTAAGCATAAAAGCTGGCTGGGTGACTTTGGGCCAATCACTAGGAGATGAGAGTTCTAGCCGCGCTTTAGCCATGAAAGCCAGGTGGGTGACTTTGGGCCAATCCCCAGGAGACTGTGAGTTCTAGTCCCACCTTAAGCATAAAAGCTGGCTGGGTGACTTTGGGCCAATCACTAGGAGATGAGAGTTCTAGCCGCGCTTTAGCCATGAAAGCCAGGTGGGTGACTTTGGGCCAATCCCCAGGAGACTGTGAGTTCTAGTCCCACCTTAGCCATGAAAGCTGGCTGGGTGACTTTGGGCCAATCTTATGAGTTCTAGTTCCTCCTTAGGCACGAAAACCAGCTGGGTAACACTGGGCCAGTAACTCTTTCTCTCTCTCTTAGTGCAATCCACCTTTTGTGGGCAAAATAGGAGAAGGTGGAAAGACTATCATGTATGTTCTCTGCCTTGGATTACTTATAAAGCCATAAAGATGGGATAAAAAATAAATCTAAGAAATAAATAAATCTCCCTTCGCTTTCCAAGTCCAGATGCAAGGAAGAGAATCCCACTGTTGTGCAGCTGTTGAAGAACACAACAATATTAGACCTTGTCCTTTTTCTCCGGAGACATCTGCAAACTGGATTCAAAATGCTGAGCTGCTGGCTATACCTGTGAAATTTCAGCCTTACTGAATGCATTGGGAGGGGGAAGAGGTGCAATTTCCATTGCACAGGTATAGTAGTCCTTAACTTACAACATTTGAAGTTGCAAAGGCACTGAAAAAAGTTACTTATGACCGGTCCTCACCCTTACAACCTGTCACAGTGTCCCTGTAGCCACATGATCAGAATTCAGGCGTTTGTCAACCAGGACACCTTTATGACAGTTGCGGGATTCCAGGGCGCTTCTGACAAGCAAAGTGAAGGGAGGAAGAAGGATTCACTTAAGAGCCATGAGATTCACTTTACAATTTTGGTGTTTTGCTTAACAACCAGATAGTTCACTTATAAACTGCGGTGATTCACTGAACGACCACATGATTCACTTAACAACTACATCAATTTCCTTTTCAATGATGTGATTCACTTAACAACCACATGATTCACTTAGCAACTGTGGTGATTTGCTTAACAACCGGATAGTTCACTTAACAACTACAGTGATTCACTTAATGACCACATGATTCACTTAACTGCAGCAATTTGCTTTCCAATGATGTGATTCACTTAACAGCCAGGTGATTCACTTAACAACTTTGATGTTTTGCTCAACAACCAGATAGTTCACTTAACAACTATGGTGATTCACTTAACGACCACATGATTCACTTAACAACTGCATCGATTTGCTTTCCAACTATGTGGTTCACTTAACAGCCACGTGATTCACTTAACAAGCAGTGATTTTGCTTAACAACTGGATAGTTCACTTAACTATGGTGATTCACTTAGCAACCGCATGATGCACTTAACGAGGCAGCAATTTGCTTTCCAACAATGTGATTCACTCAACAGCCACGTCATTCACTTAACAACTGTGGTGATTTGCCCAACAACCAGATAGTTCACTTAACAACTGCAGCAATTAACGACATGATTCACTTAGCAAGAACGGGAGGGTGGGGAATAGCAATAGCAATAGTCCTTAGACTTATATACCACTTCATGGTGCTTTTACCCCCCCTAAGTGGCTTATAGAATCAGCCTTATTGCCCCTCCAACAATCTGGGTTCTCATTTTACCAACCTCAGAAGGACAGAAGGCTGAGTCCACTGAGCTGGTCAGATCGAACTCCTGGCAGTGAGCAGGATTAGCCTGCAGTAGCAACAGCAGACTTATATACCGCTTTAGACTTATATACCACTTCACAGTGCTTTACAGCTCTCTCTGAGCGGTTTACAGAATCAGCCTCTTGCCCCAACAATCTGGGTCCTAATTTTACCTACCTCGGAAGGATGGAAGGCTGAGTCGACCTTGAGCCAGTCAGGATCGAACTGCTGGCAATGAGCAGAGTTAGCCTACAATGCTGCATTCTAACCACTGCACCACCAGGGCAGTAACAACTGTGGCTCGAAAAAAGATGTAAAATGGGCCAAAGCTCATTTATAAACAATTGTCCCAGCTCAACCACAGAAATTTGGGGCCCAATTATGGTCGTAAGTCAAGGACTGCCTGTTATTCCAAAATGTGGTAGACCTGACTACCCGGAGGCCTAATTTTTCTTCTTTATTTATTTGATTGAAATATCGGCAGCCCACCCACTCGCCCCAATAGTGATCTCATGGAAGCGGCACTCCATAAAAACCAGCCAGGATAAGCAGAGAGAGGGATTTTAAACAAAGAATAATGCAGGAATTAATAACCAACGGCATGGATACCGAGCCATAAATAGGACTGTAATAATAAAGGCCGGATACAAATAAATAAAATTAAATTAAAAAGGCGAAGGGCAGCCTCACCTGCAGGAAAGGCGATAGTAGTGCTAGGGTGCCAATATAAAAAGTCCCTGTGGTGCTGGATTTCAATTGTTCTCAGGGTCTGGGACTTATATAAGAATTCCCCTGAATATACAGGGAGTTATGTGTATACATCCAACTAGACTTTGTTGTTTCTATGTGTCATATAATATATTTGTAATGTTTATGTTCGTGTAAAATTGGAGGTGGTGACTCTTTAAGAGCTATATGCATTGAAATTTCATTGTTAATGTATGTCAATTAGTGTACATTCAAAGTGACAATGAAGTTATTCTATTCTATTCTATTCTATTCTATTCTACTCTACTTTATTCTATTTTCTATTCTATTCTAATTGCTATTCTATTCTAATTGCTATTCTATTGTATTCCATTCCATTCCATTCCACTCCACTCCATATATTCTATTCTATTCTATTCTATTCTAGTCTAGTCTAGTCTAGTCTAGTCTAGTCTAGTCTAGTCTAGTCTAGTCTAGTCTAATCTAGCCTAGTCTATTTTATTCTAGTCTAGTCTAGTCTAGTCTAGTCTACTCTACTCTACTCTACCTCAACTCTACTCTACTCCATTCCACTCCATATATTCTATTCTATTCTACTCTATTCCATTCCATACCATATATTCTATTCTATTCTATTCTACTCTATTCCATTCCACACCATATATTCTATTCTATTCTATTCTATTCTACTCTATTCCATTCCATTCCATACCATATATTCTATTCTATTCTATTCGCTATTCTATTCTAATTGCTATTTTATTCTAATTGCTATACTATTCTAATTGCTGTGCTATTCTAATTGCAATTCTATTCCAGTAAATGAACTGTTGTAAATCCAGGAACACTTGTATAAATTGGCCATGGCAAATTGTCATAGATAGACCACTTTCCCTCAGCCCAAGATGGACGTCGTTGGGGAAAATAGTGGGAAGAAAGACTATTAGTTATTTTGCCCACCTTGCATTGTTTATTTTTAAGAAGAAGATAATAAATTAACAAACAAACAAATGACTGAATGTGGCTTCTTGATCTCCCTTAGAACTTTGATAAAACAATAGCCTCCAGGTAGACTTAAAGCTTCATTCAGACAACCAACAACGGGTATGAATCTCAGAGACATTGATACAATGACCTTCGTAGGGAATGAATTCCCCACAGGACCTTTGAACAAATCTGCTCAGCTTCAGACTATGAGTTATTCTAAAGTTGTAAATTCAGGGGTGGGCGGCTACCAGTTCGCCCAGGTTTGGGTGAACCGGTAGCTAGTTTTATGGCCGGTTTGCCGAACGGACAAATCCCACCCCTGGCTGTTCCCTCCCCCTCCCAAGAGTCCCCACATGGCCTGTTTGGATGCCAGGTAAATGCAGGGCCCATGTGGAGGCTTGGGAAGGGTGAAAAATCGGGCCTCCCAGAGGCTCCAGAAGGCTAGAAACGGGACGGTTTCCGGTCTCCAGAGGGCCTCCTGAGCTCAAGGAGGCCGTTTTCACCCTCCCGGAAGCTCAAGTAAACTCTTGGGAGCCTGGGAAGGGTGCAAATCGGGCCTCCCAGAAGTTTCAGAAGGCCAGAAATAGGTCTGTTTCCAGCCTCCAGAGGGACTCTAGAACCCGGGAGGCTATTTTTGCTCTCTTGGAGACTTGAGAAAAGCCTCCGGAGCCTGGGGAGGGCAAAAACGCCCCCATGGTGCAGGAGGCTGACTAAGCCTCGCCCACTGTGGCTACGCCCACCCAGCAACCAGTCAGAGAACCGGTTGCTGATATGTTGGAAGCCCATTGTCACTGGAAATTCACTCTCAGGAGTGGGAACTATTCGTTGAACCAAGAAGGGAAGGGAGTGAGGACTAGGCAGAAAGTAGCATGGCAATATTTGAAATCCACAATTCCACAACTGTTTTGCTGTTTTGGCAACGCAGATAGTCCTCGACTTACCACCTTTCGCTTAATGACCGTTCGAAGTTACAACAGCACTGAAAAAAAGTCACTTAGGGCCATTTTTCACCCTTACAACCATTGCAACATCGTGATCAACATTTGGACGTTTGGCAACTGGTTCATCTTTATGACCATTGCTTTGTCCCAAGATCGCGAGATATCCTTTTGTGACCTTCTGACAAGCGAAGTCAGTAAGGAAGACAGATTCACTTTACAACCATGTGACTAACTTAAGAACTGCTGTGACAATGGTGGCAAGAAAGGTCATTAAATGGGACAAAACTCACTTAACAATTGTCTTGCTTAGCA
The DNA here is from genome assembly GCA_033807585.1 of Hydrophis major. Lineage (NCBI taxonomy): Eukaryota > Metazoa > Chordata > Lepidosauria > Squamata > Elapidae > Hydrophis > Hydrophis major. The sequence continues at coordinate 428,060,288 of CM066328.1, forward strand.
ATGAAAGTTTTGGGCTCAATTGTGGTTCTAAGTTGAGGATTACCTGTACCCCCACTGAACACCTCTTTGTGGGACACACAACTTAACTGTGTAAGTCTTTTGTGATGAAAAAAATACAGCAATCTTGTGTGCGTGCCTTTGTCTGTGTATATTTCAGAACATTTTCTCCTTTGATTCCAAATGCCTACAATTATTTGTTTTACAGTTGTTTTGCCATTTTAAGTATGTACAAGTAAGGTTTAATCCAGAAAAAATAACTTTTCAGAATAAACATCCCTGCGTTTATTAAATATATGGTACTGCTACATTTTAGTTCGATCATCATTTCCAATTCTCTTTTCGCTCCAGTTTCCTACAGATGCTCCAGTTTCAAATTTCACCAGGGGAAAAAAAAAACCATAATAAAGGCTAAAATATCACTATCCCATAACGATGGGAAACCACTTCAAAATAGCTCATCCTGTCTTAGTCTGGGAGGCAAGATACTATCCTTCCACTCTTTCATCCATGCGCCTGAGAGTAAAGTGAGCTATTCCTGGAAATCTACCCGTCCCTGAATTTAAGAGATCTTAGCTCTGAGCCAACTTACAGAAGATCACAACGCTGTGTAAAATTGCACAGGCACGATATTGAAAACCTCCAAATTTCCTTTCAAGGAAAAAGATGGAGAATCCAGTAAAATCACTCCTTACTCTTTTTTTTTTCCCAGAATACTTTTTTTTTAGGTTATAAAGCGTTATAAAATACAAAGTACGAAAACAAATAGAAGGGGAGGCATAGGAAGTGGGGAAAGGGGAGAGAAAAGTGAGGAAGGGTAGAGAAAGAGAAAGAAGCATTGACTTCCAACTCTATCTGTTATTTACAGTAGAATAGGGCATTAACAACAATCCCAACTTTTTGTTTTACCATAATAGTATAAACTAGTCATTTCTACAAGAATCTCTCCGCCTAATCTGTAAAATCCAGAATCAACATTTCATTCTTTTCCACATCAAGCACGAAGTTCAGAGGCGGTTTCCATGCGGAAACAAAACTACTTCAGTTCTTTTCTTTTAAGCAAAGTTGTCAATTTTGCCATTTCAGCCAACTCCATCAACTCTTACTCTCTGATCTTCAGCTCCCTTCTTCAGTGAAGGAATCCCTAGAAACGTCCGATCCACCTGGAAAATTCATCCTGATCATTGGTTTTAAAAAAACGCTGCCTGTGTTGTTTTGTTCTGTTCTTTTTCTTTTATACATATAAATACGTGAACAATGTGATATCTGTATATCCAAAATTTCAGTACAGAGAAACATATTATTACTCATAGTTATTACATTTCACCTTCATTGTTTCACATTGTTTAAACAAGTCTAACACTATCGCCATTCGATTTCTAAACCTCCCTCTTATTGTTGCAAATATCTTATTATATTAAAATATGTATATTGTTGTTCCCCTCTTATTTCTATTTCTATTCTAACTTTTTTTCATGTCACAGGTAGTATTATTCAAAGTTGTTTCTTTTCTGTCTTCCATCTTTCACCTTCTTTATGATTCATATTTCCCTTATTTAACTCTTCACATCTGTATATATTAAAGTTTCATCCTTCTTTCTTTCATCGTTCAGCATTTCAATATATAATATGTGTATGTCTTGTTTTGTTTTTAATCTTTATCTAAATTATCTTTATTTTTTCCCCCTTCCCTATAATACTAAGATATTTTTTTATAATTTTGGCGGCATAATGGGCTTACCAGGGCTTTCTTAACACATCGGTCTGATGGGCACTTGTCCATGGGCCCCACGAACACAGGGCCCCCATCAGGAGTGGATTCAAAAGAATTTACTACCAGTTCTGTGGGCATGGCTTGCTGGGCGTGGCTTGGTGGGAGTGGCAGGGGAAGGATGTTGCAAAATCCCCATTTCCGCCCCATTCTAGCAGAAGGATATTGTAAAATCTCCATTCCCACCCTACTCCTGGGAGAAAGTGACTGCAAAAATCCCCATTCCCTCCCCACCCCACTAACCTGCTTTCCAGCTCCGTTCTCCTGTGCAGGGCAACCAAAGGAGACCCAACCAATCAGCTGGGACTCAGTGGGAGGCAGAGAAGAGATGGGGGCAGGGCCAGTCAGAGGTGGTATTGGCCGGTTCTCCAAACTACTCAAAATGTCCACTACCGGTTCTCCAGAACTGGTCAGAACCTGCTGAATGCTACCTTTGGGCCCCATACTAATCTGTGTGTTTTAATCCTTCAATGCACCTTGTCTCATATAAACACAGCAAAACATATTTATGATGTTTTACTGCATTTTAAAAATTAATACTAACATGCAAATATATGTTTAATTTTATCGACTGTTTACATTTTTATTCCTGTGAGTAGTTGTCATAGGGGCCCCAATACGCTGCTTTGCCTGGGGCCCATAACGCTGTTCAGACAGCCCTAGGTACTTACA
>CM066328.1:428067727-428070227 GCA_033807585.1 Hydrophis major
TCACTCCGTCCATCCGTCATTAAAGAAGGCGCGTTCACACCAGCCGCCACCATCTCGCGTCGGAAGGCAGCTTCCAAGCCTGACGGGCATAGCGCGTGCGCATCTGTCTGTCTGTGTGTCTCCTTCTGCTTCTGCTTCTACTTGTGCTTCTACTTCTATCTATCTATCTATCTATCTACATCTCCTTCGACCTTCCTACCTACCTACATCTACTTCCACTTCTATCTATCTATCTATCTATCTATCTATCTATCTATCTATCTATCTACCTATCATCAATGTATCTTCTTTGTATTTATCTATCTATCTACATCTCCTTCTATCTACCTACCTACCTACCTAATCTCCATCTCCATCTACTTCTACTTCTCCTTCTATCTATCTACTTCTACTTCTATCTATCTATCTACATCTCCTTCTATCTACCTACCTACCTATCTCCTTCTCCATCTATCTATCTATCTATCTATCTATCTATCTATCTATCTATCTATCTACATCTCCTTCTATCTATCTACCCACGTACCTACCTATCTACATCTCCATCTCCTTCTCCTTCTATCTACTTCTACTTCTACTTCTATCTATCTATCTACATCTCCTTCTATCTACCTACCTACCTATCTCCTTCTCCTTCTATCTATCTATCTATCTATCTATCTATCTATCTATCTATCTATCTATCTATCTATCTACATCTCCTTCTACCTACCTACCTTCCTACCTACCTACCTACCTACATCTCCATCTCCTTCTACTTCTCCTTCTATCGATCTACTTCTACTTCTACTTCTCCTTCTATCTATCTACATCTCCTTCTATCTACCGATCTACCTATCTCCATCTCCTTCGACTTCTCCTTCTATTTATCTCCTTCTACTTCTACTTCTACTTCTACTTCTACTTCTACTTCTACTTCTATCTATCTATCTATCTATCTATCTATCTATCTATCTATCTATCTATCTATCTTCCTACCTACCTATCTACATCTCCTATCGACCTACCTACCTATCTCCATCTCCATCTCCTTCTCCTTCTCCTTCTCTCCTTCTCCTTCTCCTTCTCCTTCTCCTTCTACATCTATCTATCTATCTATCTATCTACATCTCCTTCTATCTACCTACCTACCTACCTACCTACCTATCTACATCTCCATCTCCTTCTCCTATCTATCTACTTCTACTTCTACTTCTACTTCTATCTATCTACATCTCCTTCTATCTACCTACCTACCTATCTCCATCTCCATCTCCTTCTCCTTCTCCTTCTATCTATCTCCTTCTACTTCTACTTCTACTGCAACTTCTACATCTATCTATCTATCTATCTATCTACCTATCTATCTATCTATCTATCTATCATCTATCTATCTATCTATCTACATCTCCTTCTATCGTCCTACCTACCTATCTCCATCTCCTTCTCCTTCTATCTATCTCCTTCTACTTCTACTTCTACTCTACATCTACCTACCTACCTACCTACCTACCTACCTATCTGCATCTCCTTCTATCGACCTACCTACCTATCTCCCTCTACCTCTCCTTCTCCTTCTATCTATCTCTTCTACTTCTACTTCTACCTATCTATATCTCCTTCTATCTACCTACCTACCTATCTCCATCTCCATCTCCTTCTCCTATCTATCTCCTTCTACTTCTACTTCTACATCTATCTATCTATCTATCTATCTCTCTGTCTGTCTATCTATCTATCTATCTATCTATCTATCTATCTATCTATCTACATTTCCTTCTACCTACCTACCTACTTACCTACCTACCTATCTCCATCTCCATCTCCTTCTCCTTCTATCTATCTACTTCTACTTCTACTTCTATCTATCTACATCTCCTTCTATCTACCAACCTACCTACCTATCTCCATCCATCTCCTTCTCCTTCTCCTTCTATCTATCCCCTTCTACTTCTACTTCTACTTCTACTTCTACATCTATCTATCTGTCTGTCTGTCTGTCTGTCTGTCTGTCTGTCTATCTGTCTATCTATCTATCTATCTATCTATCTATCTATCTATCTATCTATCTACATCTCCTTCTATCGACCTACCTACCTATCTCCATCTCCATCTCCTTCTCCTTCTCCTTCTCCTTCTCCTTCTCCTTCTCCTTCTCCTTCTACCTATCTACATCTCCTTCTATCTACCTACTTACCTATCTACATCTACATTCCTTTTACTTCTACTTCCATCTATCTCCTTCTACTTCTACTTCTACATCTATCTATCTATCTATCTATCTATCTATCTATCTATCTATCTATCTACATCTCCTTGTATCTACCTACCTACCTATCTACATCTCCATCTCCTTCTACTTCTCCTTCTATCTATCTACTTCTACTTCTACCGATCTCCATCTCCTTCTATCTATCTACCTACCTATCTCCATCTCCATCTCCTTCTCCTTCTCCTTCTATCTATCTCCTTCTACTTCTAGTTCTACTTCTACCTATCTACATCTCCTTCTATCTACCTA
>CM066328.1:428080227-428102727 GCA_033807585.1 Hydrophis major
TCTATCTATCTACATCTCCTTCTATCGACCTACCTACCTATCTCCATCTCCATCTCCATCTCCTTCTCCTTCTCCTTCTCCTTCTCCTTCTCCTTCTACCTATCTACATCTCCTTCTATCTACCTACCTACCTATCTACATCTACATCTCCTTCTACTTCTCCTTCCATCTATCTCCTTCTACTTCTACTTCTACTTCTACTTCCACTTCTACATCTATCTATCTATCTATCTATCTATCTATCTATCTATCTATCTATCTATCTATCTATCTATCATCTCCTTGTATCTACCTACCTACATCTCCATCTCCTTCTACTTCTACTTCTGTCTATCTACTACTACTTCTACTTCTACCTATCTCCATCTCCTTCTATCTACCTACCTACCTATCTCCATCTCCATCTCCTTCTCCTTCTATCTATCTACTTCTATTTCTCTCTATCTACATCTCCTTCTATCTACCTACCTACCTATCTCCATCTCCATCTCCTTCTCCTTCTATCTCCTTCTACTTCTACTTCTACTTCTACATATATCTATCTATCTATCTATCTATCTACATCTCCTTCAATCTACCTACCTACCTATCTCCATCTCCATCTCCTTTTCCTTCTCCTTCTATCTATCTCCTTCTTCTTCTACTTCTACTTCTACTTCTACTTCTACTTCTATATCTATCTTTCTATTATCTATCTATCTATCTACATCTCCTTCTATCTACCTACCCACCTACCTACCTACCTATCTTCTTCTCCATCTCCATCTCCATCTCCTTCTATCTATCTATCTATCTATCTATCTATCTATCTATCTATCTATCTATCTATCTATCTATCTATCTAATCTATCTACACACACACAATCTATCTATCTATCTATCTATCTATCTATCTATCTATCTATCTATCTATCTATCTATCTATCTATCTAATCTATCTACACACACACAATATATCTATCTATCTATCTATCTATCTATCTATCTATCTATCTATACACACACAATATATCTATCTATCTATCTATCTCTCTCTCTCTCTCTCTATCTATCTATCTAATCTATCTGCACACACACGATATATCTATCTATCTATCTATCTATCTATCTCTCTCTCTCTCTCTCTCTCTCTATCTATCTAATCTATCTACACACACACAATATATCTATCTATCTATCTATCTATCTATCTATCTATCTATCTATCTATCTATCTATCTATCTAATCTATCTACACACACACAATATATCTATCTATCTATCTATCTATCTATCTATCTATCTATCTATCTATCTACCTACCTACCTACCTACCTACCTACCTATCTTCTTCTCCACCTCCATCTCCTTCTCCTTCTATCTATCTAGCTATCTGTCTCCCTTCCCACGTTGGTTCGCCCTCCCTCCCCACCCCCATTGAAGGGGGAAGCTGGAGTCCAATTCAGATGAAGCCCCTCCAAAGATGTCCCTCCCCCCCATTCCTTTCCAGTTAGCCCAAGCAGGACAATGGTGCCAATTAATTCTTTTCTGACAGTGAATCTGCGGAGCGACTTGCCACCAGAAGTTGTGGGTGCTCCATCACTGGAGGCTTTTAACAAGAGGCAGGGCAGCCATTTATTTGTTTGAATGCCACAGCTCTCCTCTCAGGAAAAAACAGAAACCTGGTGAGGCTCCTTACCTAAGTCTGTCTGTCTGTCTGTCTCTCTCTCTCTCCCTCCCTCCCTCTCTCTCTCTCTGAAAGTAGAACCCTCTAAAAATATAAAATAAAATAAAATAAAAATGTTTAAGAAAGAAAGAAAGAAGGAAAGAAAGAAAGAAAGAAAGAAAGAAAGAAAGAAAGAAAGAAAGAAAGAAAGAAAGAAAGAAAGAAAGAAAGAAAGTAGAACCCATTGCAAGAAATAAATTAGGGGAGACCTTCCCCGGCCCATCGCTGTCCTCACTCAACTCCCCATGCCTCTGCTTCCACACAACTGTCTTTGCTGCCCAGTGAGATCCAGAAGGCAAGAGGCACCTTAGAGAGATGATTGATAGATGATTCATTGATAGATGGATGGATGGATGGATGGATGGATGGATAGATAGATAGATAGATAGATACAAAAAAAGAAAGAAAGAAAGAAAGAAAGAAAGAAAGAAAGAAAGAAAGAAAGAAAGAAAGAAAGAAAGAAAGAAAGAAAGAAAGAAAGAAAGTCAAATAGATTGGACACCAGAGGAATTTGTCTTTGGTGCATATGCTGTCAGTGTACATTATGTGTGTGTGTGTGTGTGTGTGTGTTTGTGTATAGGCACCAGGCTAGAAAGTGGAAGACTTTCAGTTCAAGTCCTGCCTTTGCCATTAAAGCCTGCTGGGTGACTTTGGGCCAATCACCAGGAAATTGTGAGTTTTAGTCTCGTAACCTAATCAAATACTTTGGCCACCTCAAGAGAAGGAAAGACTCCCTGTAGAAGAGCCTAATGCTGGGAACGATTGAGGGGAAAAGAAGAAGAAGGGGACAGCAGAGATTGAGGGGGCTGGATGGAGTCACTGGAGCAATAAATGAGCTTAAATGGACTCCAGAGGATGGTGGAAGACATGAAGGCCTGGAGGAACACAGGGTCATAGAACAATGACCATAAGATCACGAACAATGTCCATAGGGACGGGATGCATCAGACACAACTTCACACACTAGACCAGTCTCTTGGCCCAACCCATCACACAGGGTTGTTGTGGTGAAAATGGGAGGAGGGAAGTAGATTGGATATGTTGGGTTATTTATAAAATAGGTTGAGTTATTTATAAGATATGCTGGGTTATTTGCAAAATATGTTGAGTTATTTGTAAAATACGTTGGGTTATTTGCAAAATATGTTGAGTTATTTGTAAAAATAATAAAGGCAGCATGCAAATCAATCAATACATTAAAATTATTATTCAGATTTGGTCATTCATGCCAAATCTCTCTCTCTCTCTCTCTCTCACACACACACACACAATTTACAAACCTTTTCTTTCTTTTTCATTGACTCAGGTGTGTACAATTTTAAAACAGGCAACTCCATCCTTTGAAAGGTGACAGCTTGGGCTTCCGAGATGGGGTTCTGTTTGAGAGTCAATTATAGCAGGACTAATTTTAATTTTGAATGAATGAATGAATTCTTGTTACTTGGTTCTAGAAAAGAAAGGGGAGAAAGGATTTTCCTGAAATATTAAGAAGGTTGTCTCAAAATGTTTTTTTTTTCCAAAAAGCAACTGGACTTTCTTGTTGTTGTTGTTTTCCTTGAAAACATTTCGCTTCTCATCCTAGAAGCTTCTTCAGTTCTGAAGTGAAACATTTTCAAGGGGGTGGGGAACCCAAGTAAGTCCTATTGCCTTTGGAAAAAGCACCTTTGGGGCAACTATGACCTGGATGATTTGAGAATCGCACTAAGAGGTTTGTGTGGACTTTGTGAGCAGCAGTGGTAGCTGTGAGGCCAGAGGAGACTATGAGGCCTGGAAACTTGGTTTGCTACCCAAGGAAGTGAGAAGCTGAGAAGCGCAAAGAAACAAGAGAGAGAGAATAGGAAGGATAACTAACTTGCTGCCAAGATTTTCTCTATTTTCCAAATTGCAAAAAAATCAGGATGGGAGATTCACACTTCTCAGACTTGTTTGGTTGGTAGTTTACATGCAGGGAAAGTAGGTCACAATTATTGATATTTTTTAAGGACACGATCCAGCCATCCTCAAGCTGTCCTGAAACTAACTGCATGTAAACCTCACCTCCACACCAAAGAGGTTTGGAACAGAAGAGATCACAACAGACAATATGGAGTGGAGTGGAGTGGAATGGAGTGGAGTGAAAGGAAAGGAAAGGAAAGGAAAGGAAAGGAAAGGAAAGGAAAGGAAAGGAAAGGAAAGGAAAGAGTGGAAGAGGAGAGGAGAGGAGAGAAGATATGGAAAGGAGTGGAGTGGGGTGGAAGAGAAGAGAAGAGAGGAAAGGAGAGGAGAGAAAAAAAGAGATGGAAAGGATGGAGTGGAAGAGGAGAGGAGAGAAGAGATGGAGTGGAGTGGAGTGGAGTGGAGTGGAAGAGGAGAGGAGAGGAGGAGAGAAGAAAAGGAGTGGAATGAATAGAATTAGAATTAGAATTAGAATTAGAATTAGAATTAGAATTAGAATTAGAATTAGAATTAGAATTAGAATTAGAATTAGAATTAGAATTAGAATTAGAATTAGAATTAGAATTAGAATTCTTTATTGGCCAATAAAGATCTTATGATTGGACACACGAGAATTTGCATAAGCTCTCAGTGTACATACAACAAGCTTACTTCCCAGAAAATTTACTTCCCAAAAAAGGAAAAATGAACCGATCTGAACCCTCCTCTGAGGAAGCAGCTGTTTACTCGCAAGTAGAACTGCACCAGTCCGCTTCACTCCGTCAATTTTGGACAATCCAAGTTCGCCCTGAAAGATCCCCCCCCCCCAGAAATAGGGTAAACCCTGCATTTGGGACAAGCCGTTAGAATTCCCAATTTCTAACATTTTTAAAAGAATAGTCACGGCCAGTTTTTAAAATCGTTATTGCTGAGAAAGGCAACAGAATCGCAGCGCTCCCTCGCTTCGTGATCTTCTCCCAGGACGTTTTTGTTAAAAAGAACAAAAGAAAAAAGACCTATCGAAATGAGAGAAACGTTAGTTTCCTAGAGGTTGGCGGCTCAAAGGACCTGCGCTGTGTAATTTTAATTTTGGAAAGATACAGGGGCCTGTTCTTAAAAATAAAGACATCCAGGCGCCTCCATTGGCAAGTAAAAATAAGAACAAAAAACCCGCATTTCTTTATCCCTAAAAGTATATTTATAGAATCGATTGATCCCAGTTAATTGTATTGAATGATTTGCTTTTTCCGTTCTTTTTCGAGAGAAGGGGAGAAATCAACCGCTTCTTCCATTTCCACGGAGTGAAAGGAGATACGGACGGAGGCAAATCGCTTACCCTTGTACACCCTTTGCAAAACTTTCGCTGGCGGATAAGCCGCGTTGGGAGCTTAAATTTAACCTAGTCCGAAGAAAAGGTCTTACTTCCCAGGAAACACGTTACGTACCGACCACTTGGGGTTTTTAAACCGCTTAATGGAGTCGCTTCGAAGCGTTTTAAAAATTTTAAACTCCATCGCAGAAGTTTAAATCTCTCTTTAATTTCTTGGAAGGATTAGAGCAGAAAAGTGAATTGGATAGAATTGTTCACAGCTGCTTTGAGAATTCATCCAGGAAATCCATATTACATTTTTGGGTAATATTTTTGATATTATTATTATTACTATTATTACTATTATTACTATTACTATTATTATTGATGGCAAAGAAAATCCAAAGTTTTTCCTTTTAAATAAAGCCCACGCTTTCCCGGAAAGTCAGTCGTGGAATAGACCAATCCTAAAGGATGACAGGGGAAGTAAAATTTTATTAAATTTTATTTTATTTTAATTAGAAAATTTATATTGCTGCCTACTCGCACATGGCGATTCGAGGCGGCTTACAGGGCATAAAAGCACAATGTAAAAAAATAAATAAAAAGAAATAATAAAAAAGAAAAATGATAAAATGATTTTTTTAAAAAACAACCCCCTCAATCCAGAGACAACACACGTTTATACCAGCCATTTAATGGGCTCCATCCCAATCTGGGTTCGACAGGCCCGCTGGGCTAACCGTGTCTTCATTTAAATTTTCAAATTTTAAAACAAGCTGCTAGACAGGAAGGACATGAGGGAAACGCTTTTAAATCCGCTTCTTTTAAAATATATATATATATTGAAATGAAATCTGAGTGGAATGAAGCTAAAGTTTAAGATAAGGCCTATTTTTTTAAGGCTTCGGCCTCAGTATCCCAGCTTGTAAGACAGAGAGCTTTGGAAAGCCGTCAAGCAAAGGCAGATATTGCACGAGATATTGTTCATTCTTAAAAGTAATATGAATAAAGGAGGGAAAGAAATAGGAAAGCAGCTAATATCCTGAATAAGATCCTATAGGATTCCTGCAGCTGAACCTAATCCAGTTTGGGATTAGGATGGGGATCCAATTTTCCTCTCCTTCCCAGAGAAACAAATGGACCTCTACAATATTAGAGGTCCTTTACTCACTTTTCTTTGGAATATAACGTCTCCCCATTCGACTGTCCCTGCAGATTCTTAGAAGAAGACCCGTTTCAAATTTGGCTCGATAATTTGAAATTGACCGACTCTTCCCCCGCGGAAAGTCTGTAACGGATTCTTCGATCCACAACCCCGCCAGGTCGTTTAGGATTAGCCGGGGAGCGAGGAGAAACGCCCGATCGAGCGGCTGTCTGCTCGCCCCCCAGATTCGGTGCGTAGGTATGCAACTCGGGTTGTTTTGGGTGGGAGGGTCGAGTTGGACGGACTCGGTTTCTTTGTGGTCCAAGAGGGTTGCAGTCGCCCCAAAAGACCTCGTACCTCAAGCCCGCCCCAAAACTGCATCCAGATTTGGCGTCCATCTTGCCAAAAAAAAAAAAAAGGGTTTGGGGAAAGTGGTGGAGAAGTGCAAGGAAGACGATTAAAAGGCTTGGGGATTAAAACATAGGAAGAATGGTTGCAGGATTTGGCCAGTCTAAGGAAAAGAAGAACGAGAGGGGGACATGATAGCAGTATTCCAGTATTTGTGGGGGCTGCCCCACAGAAGAGGGAGTCAATTTATTTTCCAAAACACCTGAAGGCAGGACAAGAAACAATGAATGAATTAATCAAGGAAAGAAGCAACCTGTATTAAGGGGAAATTTCCTAAGAGTGAGGACAATTAACCAGTGGAACAGCTTGCCACCAGAAGTTGTGGGTGCTCCATCACTGGAGGTTTTGAAGAAGAGACTGGGCAGCCACTGGTCTGAACTGGTATAGGCTCTCCTGCTTATATGGCATTCAGATTTGTTCCGGTATTTTCCCACCTCATGGTAGTTGTGCTTTTAAAGTTGTAGCAACGTTTCGGCAGAATTTCATCTGCCATCATCAGGCTTCTGCATAGTGTTCATCTACAGAAACCTGATGATGGCAGATGAGATTCTGCCGAAACGTTGCTACAACTTTAAAAGCACAACTACAATGACGTGGGAAAATACCCGAATAAAGCTGAATGCCATACATGTTAAGTACCAGCGAAAACTTAAGAAAACATATATATATATATTATAGATATAGATATAGATATAGATATAGATATAGATATAGATAGATAGATAGATAGATAGATAGATAGATAGATAGATAAAAATAAAATAAAATAAAATTTTTATTTATTTTTTGCTGGACCACTTTCTTTTTCTCCCACTCCCGGACTCGCGTACCTGAACTTTCTTAAAATGCCTTCCTTTTCAGCCCTGGCTGAAAATTCTCGCGGCCCGGCCTGTTTTGGCATCCCCGCCCGGAACAAAGAGTTCGGAGGCCCGCTCCGAAGTTCAAAGACGGGACAGACGCCTCTCTCTTGACCCACAGGCGGGCCGCGAAACTTTGCAAACAAAGCGACGTCACCTGCGGCCACTAAGTGATTGCATCCGTCGCCCAAAATTCGCCATGCCTGGGGCGCGCGGGGAAAGGCGAAACTGACAAACCCAAGTTTCGCCTTCAGGGCGTCGAGGGAAGGAGAAAGCGAATGGCAGGATACCCAAATGGAGACCTGTGTGTGACACGCACACCCAATCCTGCCAGTTCCAAGATAATCGAGAGGGCCTTTGGGAACTTCTGATGAAAAACAAACCTTTCCCCCCTTTTCAATAGGAAAAAAAAAACCCCAAGATTAATCAATCAATCAACCAATCATTCCTGGATGATTCCAGAGTTGCGGGACGTGGGGAAAAACCCGCCCTTCCAAAATCTGGGTTTCAAGCGTCGCCCTCTCTCCTTTTCCCCGCGCGACCTCCATCTCGCAGCCTCAAAACGCTTCCCCGGCAGCTAAATCGGTCCCTAACCGTCTCAAGCGGCCTTAACTCCGAAGCCAGCCTCTATAATTTATATTGACTGTTTCCTAGTATGATTTGATTGTTTATTATTGTATGCTATGACTATTATTAAGTGTTGTACCTGATGATTCTTGACTCTTGATGAATGTATCTTTTCTTTTATGTATACTGAGAGTATTTGCACCAAGACAACTTCCTTGGGTGTCCAGTCACACTTGGCCAATAAAGAATTCTATTCTATTCTATTCTTTCCTTTATCTATTCTATTCTATTCTCTATCCCGTTCCATCCCATTCTATTTAAATTCTATTCCTATATCCTTCTATTCTTATCTATTGTACCCAATTATTATTATTAAGTGTTGTACTTTATGATCCTTGACTCTTGACTTCTTGTATCTTTTCTTTTATGTACACTGAGAGCATTTGCACCAAGACAAACTCCTTGGGTGTCCAATCACATTTGGCCAATAAAGAATTCTATTCTATTCTATTCTATTCTATTCTATTCTATTCTATTCTATTCTATATGCTCAGAGGATCGATCTCTCTGCAAGGCAGGCTGGGATTCCGCGGGCCCTGGCCCGTTGAAGAGGATCGTGGTTCGGAGGAGGAAGGATGGCCTTTTCCAAAACGAAAATGTTCATTTCCCTTTGGGGACAAATGTTGCGTCTTCCCCCCGCTTTATTTTTTTGGGGGGGACACAAGAAGGCTGCCAATCTTCGTGGGAGGAAGAGAGGCATAGAAATTAGACCGTTTAGGATTCGCCGCGAAGTCCCTTTGCAAAAGGGTATTTGCGCGCTTCTTGCTGCGCCCCAGAAGAGTTTACATCCTCAAGATCTTTCACTACGACTTTCTGATCCCCTCCCCCTCCCCCTCCCCCCCAGAAATTGTCCCTCCATTCCTCGGCGTGCAAACGTTTGAATCTGCCCTTTCTTGAGCCAACCTGCGCTTCTAGAAATGCAACGCTTCTCTCCCCCTTTTAACTTGGGATCCAAGAAGCAAGGATGATTTTGAGACGAGGAAAAGCCAGAGAGCCATAGAGATAGCACTCAGACTTCTATGCCGCTTTGTATGTGCTTTCCAGCTCTCTCAAAGCGGTTTACAGAGTCAGCCTCTTGCCCTCAACAATCTCTTGCCCTTCCTCTCTTTTCCTTTTTTTTTTTTTTTTAAAATAATAATAATTTCTTATTTTATTTTTAATACGAACAATCCATCATCCATTAATCAGTGTGCCGTTTGGGTACGAGTACCTTGTGAAATAACCATTAAAAGCTTCCAGCCATAATCATTTCCATTCGTCTTAATGCTCTGCTCTTAGCTTATTACTGATTCCACAGAATATATCTAATTATTGTAGCAATCCTCAGCTCGGTTTCTCTCTCTTTCTGAGAGTAGAAGGCCAAGTGCCATTTAAAAAAAAAAGAAAGAAACACGCACACACACAGAGAGAGACTGAGCTCCTGGCGCAAGACCCACCCCATGCCACGCGGTACCTATACATTCCCACAACTAGCTGACGCGCGTTGAGGGAGAAAACAAAAACAAAAACAAAAACAAAACTCAGCCACTGTCTTCCAAAAGACACTACACGCCGGCAGAAGAGCGTCTGGACTCGCCATGAGTTAGAGGGCCCGGGTCAAAGGGTCGAGTTTGCACCTGGGAGATTTCCGGAAGCAGGAGTCAAGGAGTCCTGGGAACGGGGGCAACCCCCGTTATCATCATCATCATTATTATTTGGACAACCTCTGAAAGATGGTCTTTCTTCTTCAGGGCGTGAAGCGGGGGGGGGGGGGAGGGAGAGAAAAAAAAAAAGGCACTGGGGTCCTTTCCCAACCTCGTAGTGCTGTGCCTGGTGGGGGTAAGGGCAACCAGACGGGAAACACGGCTGGAGACCTGTCCCCTCCTTCTCTAAACCTCCCCCCCCCCGCTCCTTTCCCTGTCGGCCTCGCTGAAGATCCTTGCCAAGAAGGGGGGGGGGCGGGGGGGGCGGCATAGCTCCGACTCACAGTAAGCGCCTGAAGCTGGAAGGTGGCAAGAACCAAAGGCGGCCGTTGTTGTGCAGCGGCGGCGGCATCAAGAACTTCCGACGGGGCTTCCCGGATCCTCCTCTACGTTCCGCGCAGCGGCATCCAGAGCAATTCCTTTTGTTTGTTTGTTTCCTCCTCCCCCCCTCCCGGGGGGGGGGGTCGGGGGCCCGGCAAAATAATAATAGGAATAAGAATTACTTAAGAAGAGCCCTTTTAAAAGGGCCAAGGCGTGCGCGCGCGAGAGAGACAGAATCTCTTGCCTTGGAGAGGTGGGAGGGTCTCCCTGCCCTCCCCCCCAAAAAAGAAGACAGGATCGGGGTTGGGGGAAGGGAAGGCAGTTGGGGTGAGGGAGCCGGAGAGAAAAAGGGACTTCGCCTCCAGGCTCCTCGCAGCGTCAAAAGGATCGCTGGGCTCCCTTCGGAATCGCCTCTTCCACTGTTCCATAAAAACGCCTGCCAGGGACGGAGGAATGGGGGCTGCCCCCCCCCGTCTCTCTCGGGCGCCCCCCCCTTCTGCTGACGTCGCTGCTGTCAGTCTTCAGCTGAGCAGCCGGGGCTGCTTCTCGCCCCACTATCACCAGCCCTCGCCTTCTCCCACACCAACCCCGACGCAATAGAGACCCTCCCCCCCCAAAAAATTATCCCAAGTTCCCTGCAAACCTCCACCAAGACAGCTTTCTCCCGGTTTGCTCTGCTGCACCCCACCCCGTTCCACCCCCGCAGCCAAAGGCTCCCACCCTTACAAAACCTTCCCAGAAAGGCAAGAGTCGCAGTGCACCAGGGAGAGAAGGAAGGAAGGAAGGAAGGAGAGAGAACCAGCGAAGCCCCTTCCTGGTTTAAATTAAGGCTTACACATCTGGAGAGCACAGGCCCGACGATTCCTCGCCACGCTCCGGGCAGCGGCCTCTCAACCGGGCCGGGCTGCTGCAAGGGAATAGAGAAGAGCCCGCCGGCTTCGATCCTGAGCAGATCCCGCCCCGTCTGGCAGCGGGCAGCGTGGCGGAAAAACAAAAACGCAGGAGCCGCTCAAGGCCGCATTGAGGATGCTCAAAACTCGCTCCGGGTTTTCCAAGGATCCAGGAGAATAGAATAGAATAGAATAGAATAGAATAGAATAGAATAGAATAGAATAGAATAGAATAGAATAGAATAGGCTAGGCTAGGCTAGGCTAGGCTAGGCTAGGCTAGGCTAGGCTAGGCTAGGCTAGGCTAGGCTAGGCTAGAGTAGAGTAGAGTAGAGTAGAGTAGAGTAGAGTAGAGTAGAGTAGAGTAGAGTAGAGTAGAGTAGAGTAGAGTAGAATCTATTGAGAATAGAATAATAGAATAGAATAGAACAGAACAGAACTAGAACAGAACTAGAGTAGAATTAGAACAAAACAGAACAGAATTAAAATAGAATTAGAACAGAATAGAACTAGAACAGAATAGAATAAAATTAGAACAGAACAGAACAGAATTAGAATAGAATTAGAACAGAACAGAATAGAATAGAATTAGAACAGAACAGAACTAGAACAGAATAGAATAGAATTAGTACAGAACAGAACAGAATTAGAACAGAACAGAATAGAATAGAATTAGAATAGAATTAGAACAGAACAGAACTAGAAGAGAAGAGAAGAGAAGAGAACTAGAAGAGAATAAGAGCAGAATTAGAACAGAATAGAACAGAATTAGAACAGAAAGAATAGAATTAGAACAGAATTAGAACAGAACAGAACAGAACTAGAACAGAACAGAACAGAATAGAATAGAATAAAATAGAACTAGAACAGAATTAGAACAGAACAGAACAGAATTATAACAGAACAGAACAAAACTAGAACAGTAGAGAATAGAATAGAATTAGAACAGAACAGAATAGAATAGAATTAGAATAGAATTGGAACAACAGAATAGATCAGAACAGAATAGAATAGAATAGCAGAGTTGGAAGGGACCTTAATAAATAGATAAATAAATAAATAAATAAATGTTGGGTAAACCCCCAACATGGGCCATGCTTTCCCATTTGTACAGGTTGACTGCTTAGAAACATTCAGGCTCCATTCTGCCTTCTTTTTTGATAGATTCCACTTCCTTCCACTTTTGACATTGTTATTTCAGGAGGGAAGAAGAAAAAGCATCAGGATAGGAGAGAATATTGTAGCTCAGGGTTGAACAGTGGGGTCCTTTAATGGTCTCTGAGCTTGGGTTTTTTTTTCTTGCAGACGTTTTACGACCCAGCTAGACAATATCATCAATGCTAGAAGGGAGTGCCGTCCCACCAACATTGACAGGGCACAAGCCATTCATATATAAAATAAGAGCAAACCCCACTCCCTCCTAGCATTATATATGTAACCTAGTTGTCTCATGAAACGTCTGCAAGAAAACAGCCAAAGCTCAGAGAACACCAAGGACCTGACCAATTAAAATCCATTCTGCAAGTCTGCCTTGACCCACTGCCTTTGACAAGACAGCTTTGTACAGAACGAGTCGATCTGAGGGTCCTTGGTGCTCTCTGAGCCTGGTGTTTTGTCTTGAAGACGTTTCATGACCTACAGCCATGGAGACCACTCCCACAAAAAGTGACAGGTCAAGCCATTACTAGAATATGAACAGAGAGCAAGCCCCATTCCCTTCAAACACTGATGATGTTACCTAGTCGGGTCATGAAATGTCTGCAGGAAAATAAGGAAGCACAGAGAGCAAAGGTGGGTATTAAGCAGGTTCTGACCAGTTCTGGAGAACTGGTAGCGGAAATTTTGAGTAGTTTAGAGAACCAGCAAATCCCACCTCTGACTGGCCCTGCCCCCATCTCTTCTCTACCTCCCGAGTCCCAGTTGATCGGATGGGACTTCTATGATTGCCCTGCACAGGAGAACGGAGCTGGAAAGCAGGTTAGTGGGGTGGGGAGGGAATGGGGATTTTGCAGTAACCTTCCCCTGCCAAGCCCGCCAAGCCACGCCCACAGAACCGGTAGTAAAAAAAAATTGAATCCCACCCCTGACAGAGAACACCAAGGACCCCACAGTTCAACCCTGCTATAAATATTCTCTTTTAAGAGTTAATATCTTGCTCCTATTTGATGGCCATTTGGAGTTTGGCAGCTGTTTTCTGCTGGGTAGAGCAATGACTGATATATCCATTTTGTTATTGTTAGTCACAAAGTCGTGTCCAACCCTGTGCTGTCCAGACAGTTTAGAGTTAATGGGATTTGGGATAGTTAGTTAGGAATTGAGAGCTGTCCCCTTAAGGGAATGCATCATGGTGACTGTAGTTAAGGTTTCCTGGGAAATGTAGTTCCTGTCATGTGTTCACATCTGTAATCCTGATTGGTCACTGAATTGACTCTTGGTTGGGTTGGGGGAGGTTCCTTCACTTTGCCTGGATCCCAGCAGCATGTTGGTGCCTCACCCCCTTGGTCCATCGTTATGGGATGAAAGATCACTATTCTTTTACACTATGAAGTCACCTACGCAAAGAATTGTAATAACCCTAGTTCAAAGGCCTCAATTCTTTGGTGCTCAGTCTTCTTTATGGTCCAACTTTCATTTTATATTACATTTTCTGTCTGTAAAATGTCCATTTTTACAAATGGAAAAAATGGAAGCCCAGACATTCAAAACCCACTCTAAAGTCCGTCTTTGGCAGTTTGGATCCTACAATCTTTCCTTTTGGCCTCTCCTTTGCCAACATGTTCGTATATTTAGCAAAAAGTTGTTGTTTTTAAAGCATCTGGTAGCACTTTTTATACTGGAGTGTCCAACCTTAGGAACTTGAAGATCTGTGGACTTCAACTTCCAGAAATCCCCCAAGTTGGGGAATTCTGGAGCTGAAGTCCACAAATCTTCAAGTTGCCAAGCTGGACACCCCCCCTGTTTTAGACTAACATACGTCATCAAAAGTCATCCGCTTTTGATTAAGCAACCTGCAGCTCACAAAAATGTATGCCTTTAATAACATTTCTTAGTTGGAACTTTTGGCTGGGAGACTCATTCTGTTTGGGTAATGTGACCACAAAGACAAGTCAATATTTATTTGTGTTATACAGTTATACATAAATATAACACATCGAGTGGAGACATTTGGAGTGGAAAAAAACATAAAACTAAAAAAACTCTTCAGATCAGACCAGTCACAAATTTGATTCAGAGTTGCATCTCCAGCAATGGTAAAAATTGCCTCCTCTGGGATTCCTTGCCTCATCCCATCTATTGACATTTAAAGATACACTGCTATGGACTAGGGAGGTTTGACTTTGGAAAAAGTCCAGAGAAGAGCAAACTAAGATGATTAAAGGTCCGGAGAGTAAAACGTACAAAGAAGGGCTGCAGGTTTTGGGTTTGGCTAGCTAGTCTAAAGAAAAGAAAAATTAGGGGCAACACGATAGCAGTATTCCAGTACTTGAGGGGCTGCTGCAAAAAAGAGGTGGTCAAATTATTTTCCAAAGCACCTGAAGGCAGGACAAGAAACAATGAATGGAAATTGATCAAGGAGAGAAGCAACCTGGAATTAAGGAGAAATTTTCTAACAGTGAGGACAATTAACCAGTGGAACAGCTTGCCACCGGAAGTTGTGGGTGCTCTATCACTGGAGGTTTTTAAGAAGAGTCTAGACGGTCACTTATCTGAAATAGCATAGGTTCGTGATGGCATGTGTGCCCAAAGTGGCACACGAAGCCATGTCACCTGGTACATGTGACCGTGCCTGTTCGTCTTTTGGGCTTCTGGCATGCATGTATGCGTGACAATAGCTGTCCTTCATGCACGCAGCAGTACCAAAAATCAGTGTGCACATGTGCACCAGCCAGTTAATTGTTGGGTGCGCTTGCATGCCACAACCCTGAAGTTTGGCTTTTCCGGAGCACAATCCCTTCATATGCAGCAGTGCTGAAAACCGGCCTGTGAATGTGTGCTGGTCAGCTGATTGTCAGGCGCATATGCGCACTGTTCTGTATTCTGTACAGTGGTAGATTTTGTCTTCTGTACAGATGCAGATAGATAAACTTGACATAACATTCATACAAAGTCTTTATTATTGGTTCATCAGGTATCCTCATAACTCACATTTGTGATGAAGTTCTTCTTAATGTCCAATCCTTTGCATATCTGTCTTGTAGGAAAAAAGATGGTTATCTCCTTATCCCTTTCCTCCCATCTCATAGCGGTAGAGCAGCTGTCATGAGTCCAGGAGTTCAGGCAAGAGTGAGGAAACCTCCCCCTACCCAACAAGGGTCAATTTAGTGACCAATCAGGATTACAGATGTGGTCACATGACATGGACTACATTTCCCAGGATACTTTAACTACATTTACCATGATGCATTCCCTTAAGGGGACAGCTCACAATTGCTAACTAACTCTCCAATTCCCATACACTGGCTGGACAGCACACACACTAGAACTTAGAAGTTTAGCTTTTCTGGAGTATGATCCAACGTGTGCTTGTGCACCATGTTTCTGCATGAACTTTTTGGCACTCGGTGCCAAAAAGGTTCGCCATCACTGGTATAGGTTCTCCTGCTTGAGCAGGGGGCTGGACTAAAAGACCTCCAAGGTCCCTTCTGGCTCATTCAATCTATTCTATCTTTGGCAGAGCTACTGATGTTCCTCTGATATTGTGTGGGCTCACTTTTGCTGTCAGGGATCTATGGTTAACTAAGCTTTGCTTCTGAGTTAACAGGAGGGAGGGTAATTGCTTAGTAATTTATTTTCCTAAAACTCCATTCCATCCAGCATCAGACCTCCATCAATTCATAGCTTCTCCCTCAAGCCAGTCAATTGTTTGAACAGAGAAAACCAACTTTTAAATCAAAGTTAGCAAGCTTCATTAACTGGCCAATAATTCAATGCTCCGTCAAACCGTAAAATATTCTGAATGTGTAAGGCAGTGATGTTAGCTCCAGCCATAAAGCACATAGGGCGATGCTTTTAATTACAATACACAAAATGAAATGCCTTTGTGTGTGTGTGTGTGTGTGTGTGTGTGTTTGCAGAAACACAGAATATGATCCCCAGTTTTGAGCCCACTGGAAAGTTACTAACATCCATCACTAGAGGTTTACAAAACGAGACTGGATAACCATTTGTCTAAAATGGTACAGGGTGGCAGAGAGTTGGACTAGAAGATCTCTAAAGTCCCTTCCAGCTCTGTTATTTGATGTTCTGCCTTTTCTAAACTCCAAGACAAAATCAGCTACAAACCCCAATGGAACCCAGTGAAACAAGTAACTAATCCCCAAAAAGATGCTGATATGAAGGTCTGGAATATGGAATCTCCTTCAAGAATGACAGATTCCTTGCACCAAATGGTTTAAGCCATTTGCCTTCAAGCCTCTAAACTCTGTCTTTTTCAATGCTGGCATCTTTGAAGATGCGTGGACTTCAACTCCTAGAATTCCCCAGCCTACTTGTGGGAATTCTAGCTCCAGACACAACAGGCAGGTACTAACTAGCCAATCAAACAAACATCGTGATAGTATAATGGTCTCCAATCTTCGGGGAGTTACGGACTGGTTCCGTGCAGAGCGGGTTTTCTGTGGACCGGGTGTGTGGTGTGTGTGTGAGATGGTCACACACACACACACACACACACACACACGGATGGGAGTTGTGTTGGGGACTGGAGACTAAAACATGCGATAAACAGTTGCAGGAACTGGGTATGGCCAGTCTAGGGAAGAGAAGGACCAGGGGAGACAGGAGAGCAGTCTTCCAATATTTGAGGGGCTGCCACAGAGAGGAGGAAGGGGTCAAGCTATTTTCCAAAGCACCCGAAGGCCAGACAAGGAATAATGGATGGAAACTGAACAAGGAGAGATTTAACCTGGAAATAAGGAGAAACTTTCTGACAGGGAGAACCATCAACCCATGGAACAGAAGTTGCCCTCGGAAGTTGTGGGAGCTTCATCATTGGAGGCTTTCAAGGGGAGACTGGACTGCCATCTGTCAGAAATAGTGTAGAGTCTTCTGCTTGGGCAGAAGGGTTGGACTAGATGACCTACAAGGTCCCTTCCAACTCTGTATTATTCTGTATTCTTTGTTTTTCGTTGAAGATGTTTCGCTTTTCATCCAAGAAGCTTCTTCAGTTCTGACAGAGCCAGAACTGAAGAAGTTTCTTAGACGTGAAGCAAAACGTCTTCAAGGAAAAACAGAGAGAATCCAATTCCCTTTGGAAAAACAAGCTCCTTTGGGACATAATGATAAAAAGAGGCCCATTTCTTTTACCTCATTTTTTTTGTCCAGGTTGGGCAGGAGGGTTGGACTAGATGATCTACAAGGTCCCAACTCTGATAATGTAAACTAATCAAATGCTTGTGGGGCCTGGTTCCTGGTGGGCCATGGACCAGTAACTGGTCCAGGACCCTGGGGGTTGGGGACCCCTACAGTTGTAGAGAAGGATGAGAAGGCAGTGGTAGCGATAGATGTAGCAGTGCCAAGTGAGAGCAGCACAAGGAAGAGGGAGGATGAGTAGCTGGAGAAGGATCAAGACTTGATGGAGGACCTGGAGAGGATGTGGAAAGTCCAGGCCAAAGGGATTCCAGTGGTGGTAAGAATCTTGGGTGGTCTCAGAAGCTGGGAGTGTTCTGACCAAGGCTTCCGAGACCGTAATTATGCACATGCTTATTTTAAAAATAAGTCTTGTTTTATTGCAATGCTGGGAATTATTTTCATTCACAGCTAGTAGTGAATCTCAAACATTGATTCTCGAGATAAGCACCCACCTTTCTTTTCTGTGAGGTGCTCCCTATAACAGAAGTGTCCAATGAACGAGAAAAAAACAACAGCAACCGAAGTACAAAGAGCTTCAAAAATGAATCTGAATCAAACGAACGACTTTGCTTCCTGTAAAGGTTTCATCATCTTGGCCTGTCCTTTATACCGTATGGGAGGGGCAATTACCTCCCAGCCTTACTCCTGAGTCGCCCCTTTTGTTTCAGCTGCTCTCATCTTCTGGCAGCTCTGTGCACACGCACACTGGGAACAGGCTCCCCTCGGTCCTCTGCCTCACTGCTGCCAGACTCCAAAGGCTCCGGAAGCAGCACCCCACTCCTAGATGGTTCTTGGCCCCATCTCTGCATTGGACACAGGATCTTCATCTGAGTCCTCTCCAGATTTCTGGACTGATACCCTTTCTTCCCCACTGTCTGATTCCGCTGCTCTCTGCACAGGCTGCCGGTGAATCACAACAGGAAGACATTCCGACAGATACCAGGAATGACATCAGAGCTCCCTGTCCAATGTAATCGGACTTAGTTTTTGGGGAGGAAAATAAGGGGAATTCTGCCTCTGCCTACCAGCATCAATAGATTTGTCATCTGGCTAGCTCCTGTCACTGTGTGAGAGAGTCGAAGGCTGCTTGGAAACTGAAACAGTATTTGCTGTGTGAGCAAGAAGGAGACAGCAAGGAGCCTGGGCGTGGCTTAGCTCAACTGTTCTGTACACTGCTTGCTGCTGTGAAACTGAAACGCCTCTCCTCTGCTTGTGTTTTGCATTTGGAAGAGGTTTCTTTTCAGGTGGGGAGGGGGAGTAGAACTCCTTAGCATCAGAGCGTGTTAATAACAATAATAATAATATAGGAAATACTAATAGCTCTGATGGTCATTTCGAAAAATCCTTTCTTGGCACCTAGAAGCCAAGAGGAACATACGTGCCAAATTTCAAGTTTGTAGGCTTTATGGTTCTGGAGATTTTGTGATGATGCGTGAGTGGTATTTCGCTTTTATATATATATATATAAATACGCCAAGTACAGAAGTGGTATATTCAGCAGGTTCTGACCAGTTCTGGAGAATCGGTATTGGGAATTTTGAGTAGTTTGGAGAACACCACCTCTGACTGGAGATTTTACAGTATCCTTCCCCTGCCACGCCCACCAAGCCATGCCCACAGAAACCGGTAGTAAAAAAAAAATTGAATCCCACCACTGGCCAAGAAGGCTCCACATCCATTTGCAGCCCTCAAGTGACTCTTAGGACACACATAAGCCTCCAAGTGGCCTCAACGACCCTCTAAAAGGATGCAAATGACCAGCTGCCTGCAAGGCGTAGAAACCCTTTCCTTCCCCACCATCCAGTCAGAGTTGAAGAAGCTTCTTTGGATGAGAAGCGAAAGGTCTTCAAAGAAAAACAAAGAAAGTCCAATTGCCTCTTGAAAGAAGAACCTTGGGGACAACTATGACTGGACGACTGAGAATCTCCACAGACTAATTACATTTATACGTATCCAAGTAGGTCCTCATCTTACAGCAGTTGGCTTAGTGACGATTTGGAGTTACAACGGCCTTGAAAAAAGTGACTTATGAATGTTTTTCACCTTTAACGATCATGGCAGCATCCCCAGGGTTATGTGATTTACATTCAGATGCTGGACAACTGACTCACGTTTATGACGGTTGAAGTGTTCCCTTTTTGTGACCTTCTGATGATCAGGAAGCCTGATTCACTTAACAATCGTGTTACTAATGTAACAACTGCAACGATTCACTTAATAACTGTGGCAAGCAAAGTCATACAATAGGGCAAAACTCACTTAACTCATTTCTCACTTAAGCAACAGAAGCTCTAACCCTAAAATGGACACCTAACATCAAAAACGTCATCAAAAAAGCCCAACAAAGAATGTTCTTTCTGCGCCAACTCAGGAAGCTCAAACTGCCCAAGGAGCTGCTGATCCAGTTCTACAGAGGAATGATGGAGTCTGTCATCTGCACTTCTATAACTGTCTGGTTTGGTTCTGCAACCCAATAAGACAGACACAGACCTCAAAGAGTAATTATGACTGCAGGAAAAAAACAATTGCTACCTACCTGCCTTCCATGGAGGACCTGTCTACTGCATGAGTCAAAAAGAGGGCTGTGAAAATATCTACAGATCCCCTCACATCCTGGACATAAACTGTTTCAACTCCTTCCCTCAAAACGACGCTATAGAGCCCTGCACACCAGAACAACTAGACACAAGGACAGTTTTTTCCCGAAAGCCATCACTCTGCTAAACAAATAATTCCCTCAGCACTGTTCAACTATTTACAAAGTCTGCACTACTGTTACTGTTCATCTTCTCATCACTTCTTATCACCCCTCCCCTCCCACTTGTGACTGTAGGACTGTAACTTTGTCGCTTGTATCCTTACGATCTACATTGACTGTTTCCTAATATGATTTGGTTGCTTATTATTGTACCCTATGACTATTATTAAGTGTTCTACCTGATGAGTCTGGACTCTTGACAAATGTATCTTTTCTTTTATGTACACTGATAGCATTTGCACCAAAGATAAATTCCTTGGGTGTCCAATCACATTTGGCCAATAAAGATTTCTTTCTTTCTTTCTTTCTTTCTTTCTTTCTTTCTTTCTTTCTTTCTTTCTTTCTTTCTTTCTTTCTTTCTTCTTTCTTCCTTCCTTCCTTCCTTCCTTCCTTCCTATCTATCTATTTATCTATCTATCTATTCCAATCACACTTGGCCAATAAAGGAATTCTAATTCTAATAAATTGGGGGCACAATTGTGGTTGTAAGTTGAGGACTACCTGAATACATATATTCATGTGTACCAATGTTGAGGTAGGTTTTCAGCACCAAATGCCAAAACGGGAGCATGTGTGCATGTTGGGGGGGAGTGCCGGAAACCGGAAGAACAACTGCGCTTCCGGTTTCTGGAGGCACATATGTGCTGGCCAGCTGGTCTTCGTGAACGCATGCGTGTGCCAGAAACCAGAAGTCAGGTGGCTGTTGTGCATGCAACTGCTGGAACCTGGAAGAGCAATGGGTGACAGCTGACATGCCCAGAGAGATGACTTTGCGTGCCACTTCCGGCATGGATGCCTTAGGTTCACCATCACGGATATAGAGACACTCTTTATGTATACTGATAGTCCTCGACTTGCAACGGAGCCTAAAATTTCCATTGCTGAGTGAATTTTGTATTCCATTTTATGACCTTCCTTGCCACAGTTATTAAGTGAAGCACAACATTCTTTTTTTTTTAATGAACTTTATTAATCTTTTATAACTTTAAAAACAAACAAAAAGTACATATCTCGACATTAACAGTTTGTGGCATTCATCTTATACTACAATTTCATGCATTATTTACAAATATCTACAATTTCTGTGAATGTAAGAATTTAACCTATATATTGTGTATCATTAATCTTTTCATCTTCCGTCTATCTTAGCTCAATCCAGTCATACCATTTTCCCCAAATCCTATAATACTCAGACTCCTCTTTCTCTTGTAACATTTATCCATCTCAGCTCAAGTCATTATTTTTTGGATAATCAATTCATCTGGTGATACATTTTTATGCTTCCAACACTGGGCAATTCTAGCTGCCGTTAAGACATGTAACATTATATATTTTATATTTCTCTCATAATTCTTTTTAAATGTCCCCAGCAAGAATAGTTCCACAACATTCTTAAGTCTGCAACAGAGTTGTTAAGTGAAGGAGACCTCCCCATGGAATTTGCTTGTTGGAAGGTCACAAAAAGTGATCATGGGACACGGCAACTGTCATAAATACGGTACATGCCAGTTGACTAGCCTCCAAATCATGTGACCATGGGGCAGCCACAATGGTTGTAAGTGTGAAAAACGGCCATAAATCATGTTTTTTTTTAGTGTTGCTGCAACTTTGAATGGTCACTAAATGAATGGCCATAAGTCAAGGACTCTATCTGTAAGGGAAAACACTTCACCGGATATAATGCACCCTGTGTAAAAATAAAGCGATTCCTTCTTTTGATGAAGGGGAAGATGGAAGTCACGTAGAACTCCCTACAGGGACCTAACCCAAGGTAGCCTCGGCTGAAGGTCATCTGGGCTGTTTATAGTATTAAACTTTATGCCTTTCTGCAACATTTACAGGCCTAATCTATTTTGCTCCTCCCCACTGCATGGATCAATCGCCTGCTGAAGCAAAATTATGATAACTGCAAATTCATTTTGGACCTTTCTTTTTTCTTTTAAATAATCTTAACCTTGGAACCAATAAATGTTAAAGAGAGAGAGAGAGAGTCAGAGAGACAGAGATTTGATAAATAGATATGGATGATTGACACAGATAGATCCAGGGGATGGATAGATAGATAGATGATAGATGATAGATAGAGAGAGATGACAGATAGATAGATGATAGATAGATGATAGATGAAAGAGAGAGAGAGAGAGAGAGAAAGAGATAAATAGATAGATAGATAGATAGACAGACAGACAGACAGACAGACAGACAGACAGACAGACAGACAGAGATGGATGGATGGATGGATGGATGGATGGATGGATGGATGGATGGATAGATAGATAGATAGATAGATAGATAGATAGTTGATAGACAGATGATAAGTAGGTAGGTAGGTAGGTAGGCAGGCAGGCAGGCAGATAAAAGAGATAGACAGATAGATAAAGAGAGAAAGATAGATAGATGAGAGATTAGATGCAGATGAGAAATAGACAGATTTGAGATAGAAAGATAGATGATTGATAGATGATAGATAGATAGATAGATAGATGACAGATAGAGAGATGATAGATAGATGGATGGATGGATAGATAGATAG
>CM066328.1:428105227-428160227 GCA_033807585.1 Hydrophis major
TAGATAGATAGATAGATAGATAGATAGATAGATAGATAGATAGAAAGAGAGAGGGATGGGTAAATAGATGGATAGGCAGGCAGGCAGGCAGGCAGACAGATATAAATGCTAGAGAGAGTGGGGCAATTAGACCAGAAGACACTGAGTATTGACTTTCCGGCCTGCCTAAAGCTCTGAACTCAGAAAAGAAGGCGGTTAAATTGTAACCGAAGCAAGAAAAAGGTGCTGCACCTTCCTGCAGGAGAGGCCATATTGATGCCGGTTTTCTTTCCAATCTGGAGAGTCCTTTCAACGATTAAAAGAAAAAAAAGAGGTTTCTCCAACCGACATCAGCGAAAAGAGAATGGCAAGGGATCGGGCCAATTTTGACCAGCGGCGTCTACACAGAGACAGACCCAACCACACCCCAACACGTACAAAGTTTTCCTCTGAAACCATCACAGTGATTTGTCTAAGCTCCCCAACCATAAACCAAAGGCAGCATTTAACACCCGACATTTACACTTGTTCTCACCTTTAAAAAAAAGATTAAAATGCTTCAACATTTCCGTCCATAATAAATGTATAATAAATAAATTTGGAAAGGGGGGGGGAGTGAATCTATGGGATTTTTCCAGAAAGGATTTCCAGACATAAGCAACAGATCAGGGAGGTACCTATTTTCACGGAGGAAGCCCTGGGATCTGCCCCAGAGAAAGCCCGCGATTCCCACGCAGTGCACCGCAAGGAGACTTAACAGTAGCTAAGGTTTCTAGTCCTCAGTGTACTCTTCCCTTAGCCTGGAAGCTCCGAAGCATAAATCCGATTGGCGCCGGAATAAGCTTGGCCACCTTTCTTAACGATTCAGGTCAACCTCCTCACTTTAGCGAAACATAAATCATTGTAAAATCCAGCTTCCTATCGGATAAAATTGCACCAGAGGCTGCTATTTGGGGGGACATTGTTTTCCTCTGAATGGAAAACATTTCATAGTCTAAGTGTTAAATTAAAGTCTCGAGATTATTAAGAATTATGCTTCCCCCCCCCCCCGTTGGCATAGCAGAAGTCTGTACAAAGATATCAAAACGGCATCTCTTGCAGAGAGAGATATGAGAGGGAGGAAGGGAGGGAGGGAGGGAGGAAGGAAGGAAACAAGAAGACATGGAGGAAGAGAGGAAAGAATACAGGTGGGAAAGGATGAAGGAATGAAGCAGGGAATGGAATGAAGGTATGAAGGAGGGAAGGAAGAAAAGAAAGAAGAAAACAAGAGAGGGTGGGAGGAAGTAAAGAAAGAAGGAAGGAAGGAAAGGATGAAGGAAGAACTGAAATGAAGGGAGGGAGGGAAGGAAGGAAAACAAGCGAATAGAGAGGGAGGGAGAAAAAAAGGAAGGTGGGAAAGGATAAAGGAAGGGAAGGTATGAAGGAAGGGAAGGGAAGGAGGAAAACAAGCAGAGAGGGAGGAATAAAGCAAGGAAGGTAGAAAAGGAGGAAGGAAGGAAGTAGGGAAGGAAGGAAAGGATGAAGGAATGGAAGAAATGAAGGAATGAAGTGGGGAAGGAAGGAGGAAGGAAGGAAGGAAAACAAGCGAACAGAGAGGGAGGGAGAAAGGAAGGAAGGAAAGGATGAAGGAATGGAAGGAAGGAAGGAACGAACCAAGGTATGAAGGAAGGAAGGGAGGGAAGGAGGGAGGGAGGAAAACAAGTAGAAAGGGAGAGAAGGAGGAATAAAGCAAGGAAGGTAGAAAAGGAGGAAGGAATGAAGTAGGGAAGGAAGGAAAGGATGAAGGAATGGAAGAAATG
Organism: Hydrophis major; assembly: GCA_033807585.1. Taxonomy (NCBI): domain Eukaryota; kingdom Metazoa; phylum Chordata; class Lepidosauria; order Squamata; family Elapidae; genus Hydrophis; species Hydrophis major. The sequence continues at coordinate 428,107,006 of CM066328.1, forward strand.
AAGGAATGAAGTGGGGAAGGAAGGAGGAAGGAAGGAAGGAAAACAAGCGAACAGAGAGGGAGGGAGGGAGGGAGGAAGGAAGGAAGGAAGGAAGGAAGGAAGGAAAGGATGAAGGAATGGAAGGAAGGAAGGAACGAACCAAGGTATGAAGGAAGGAAGGGAGGGAAGGAGGGAGGGAGGGAGGAAAACAAGTAGAAAGGGAGAGAAGGAGGAATAAAGCAAGGAAGGTAGAAAAGGAGGAAGGAAAGAAGTAGGGGAGTAGGGAAGGGAGGGAGGGAGGGAGGAAGGAAGGAAGGAAGGAAGGAAAGGATGAAGGAATGGAAGGAAGGAAGGAACCAAGGTATGAAGGAAGGGAGGGAGGGAAGGAGGGAGGGAGGAAAACAAGTAGAAAGGGAGAGAAGGAGGAATAAAGCAAGGAAGGTAGAAAAGGAGGAAGGAAAGAAGTAGGGGAGTAGGGAAGGGAGGGAGGGAGGAAGGAAGGAAGGCTTCAAAATTTACCAGCGGGCTCAAAGTCCCAACTCACAGCTCCTGAGATTTAGACAACAACAACAACCCAACGCACTTATTCAGTTTTGGTTGAAATATGATTTTCAAATGGACAATCGAGAAAGGGAAAAAAAAAAAAAAATCTCATCTCAACTCATTTAGCCGGAAAACAGCGACGCGGCCTCTCCGAGACTTGTCTCTCTGCCCCTTGCTCTTCCACCTCGCCCCGCAAAGAGTAAACTTTTTCGGCCCTTCCAGCGTTGGGCGCAACTTTCCGTTTGTAGATGGACAACCCGTGTAAATGGGTAGATCCTTGCTCTGTCCCCCGCCGGGAGCTCCGTTACTCCGCCTCGGATCGCTGCCTCCACCCCAGGCAGGCTTTGCTCTGAGGTTTAACTCCGAGAGTAAGCGGGTTGCCGCCGGAGGAAGCAGATCATCTGGATCTCTGCAGCTGCGGGGCTGCTAAGGGGGGGCCCGATCCTGCAGAGGATCCCGGAAAGGCGCTTTTTTTTTTTTTTTTTTGCATCCTATCGTTGCAAAGGGAGGAAAGTTGGCAGGAGGCAAAAGTCGAACGGGAGAGAGTTACTCGGAAGTAAATCTTCTTGAAAGCAAGAAACGGGGCCCCTTCAGCCTCCGAGTTGGTTTGATCTTTTCTCGCCCCGCCCCCCCCCCCCCCCGGACGAAAAGAGAAATGGTGTTAAAACCACCATCCTCGCCACCACACTCCCAATACGGATTGTGGGGAAGCGAGAAATTCGGATTTAAAGGAAAGGAGGAAGGAAGGAAGGGAGGGAGGGAGGGAGGGAGGGAGGGAGGGAGGAAGGAAGGAAGGAAGGAAGGAAGGAAGGAAGGAAGGAAGGAAAACAAGAGGACAGGGAGGGGGAAGGAAATAATAAAGGTAAGAAAGGATGAAGGAAGGAATGAAGGAAGGAATGAAAGTATGAAGGAGGGAGGGAAGGAAGGAAGGAGGGAAAACAAGAGAAAAGGGAGGGAGAAAAGAAAGAATAAAGGAAAGTAGGAAAGAATGAAGGAAAAAATGAAGGAAGGAGGGAAGGTATGAAGGAGGGGAGAAAGGAAGGAGGGAGGGAGGAAAGAAAGAATAAAGGAAAGTAGGAAAGACTGAAAGAGGGAAGGAGGGAGGGAGGAAAGAAAGAATAAAGGAAGGTAGGAAAGGATGAAGGAAGGAACGAAGGTATGAAGGAGGGAAGGAAAGAAGGAAGGAAAACAAGAGAATAGGGAGGAAGGGACGGAATCAAATTTACGCCTATATTTTGTCTCTGTTTTGTGACTATCCCTCCTCCCAGTTTCTTAGAAAGGAAAAGAGAATAATTGATTTGGGGCAGCGAGAAACTAGAAACGAATCCAATTCTTCTATCAAGATTTTTTTTGGGGGGGAGTTGCTTTTTAAAAATTCTTGCTATCAAGAATTGCTTTTTCTGAAAAGGCAGCCTGGTATTTCCTAATAATAAATTAACAGGAGTAAAAGGGCCGTGGAAATAATAAGGGAGCCCAAGGCGAAAGGGTTTTCGAAACCCGCAAATTCTCTTGTGCGAGTCTCATGAACGTCAGGAAAGCAAAAAGAGAGAGAGAGAAAGAGAGGGCGAGGGCGCTTAGAGATTCCTTTGGGGGATTCTCGACTACAATGAGGACTAGAAGCTTGAAATGTAAGAGGCATGTTCTAACCACCGCTGGGGGAAATAAGGTAACCTAAAGATATTTACTTTTGAGAAAGTCGGCAGACGGCTCCAGTGACTCGATCGTCGGCGGAATATCCTTTCAGAGCGGGGCTAATACATCGCGTGAACGCCATATCTGTTCACCCAACAGGCGCGTAACCCAAGCGGTTCAGTGCCAAGGAGCTGCAGGCAAAGTTTTTCGTTAATGTTAATTTGGGGAGGGTTTAATTTTCCAATGGCAATGCGTGGGTCGTGTGAACGCAACCAGAGGAGGCTCGGTGTGTCCAAATAATAAGCGGAGGCCGTTCACACAGCCGGCTGAGTTTTAGGAGCGGAGAGATGGGGCGCCTTTTCTGGTCCCGATGACTGCAAAAAAAAAAAAAAAAAAAAGCCGAGGAAATTGGGAGTTACTGACTTCTCAGGAGGTGATCAAGGGTGGGGAAGTCCAACTAAACACGTATGGGGTTTTTTTTCCCCTCTTTCATCGGAATCCGTGTCCCAAATCGGTTTTTTATTTAAGCAACAAAACAGATCGCTCGCAAAATGTCTCTCTGTCTGTCTGTGTCCTTCTCTCTCCCTCTCTCCATCTATCCATCTATTTCTGTCTGTCTGTGTTTTTCTCTCTCCCTCTCTCCTCTCTCCCTCTCTCCCTCTCTTTCTGTCTGTCTGTGTGTGTCTTTCTCTCTCCCTCTCTCCATCTATCCAACTATTTCTGTTTGTCTGTCTGTGTCTTTCTCTCTCCCTCTCTCCATTTCTGTCTATTTGTCTGCCTGCCTGCCTGCCTCTCTATCCATCTCTATCCATCCATCTCTCTCTCTCTCTCTCTCTCCCGCTACTTAGTTATCTATCTATCTATCTATCTATCTATCTATCTATCTATCTATCTATCTATCTATCTATCTATCTATCTATCTATGCATCCATCTCTATCTACAATATTGAAATGAGAGAGAAAAGTACGAAAAAGAAGAAATGAAAAGAAAACTAAAAGGGGGAAATCTCTATAAGTATCGAAAGTTTAATAATAACAATAACAACAACAATAATAATAAAAACAACAATAATAATGTTCAGTTGACTGAGTTTGTTTAATGAATAAATGAAGACGACGACAACAACAACAACAACAACAACAATAATAATAATAACAATAATAATAATAGAAAATACCGACTTCTAAATACTTCTAAACGCCGTTTTAAACCAGTAGCGTCAAAAAAGAACGGAGTGGAAGTGAGACGGTACATGGTCCCAGTAACAGGGGGGAAAAATCTGTTTGAACAAACTGTGTTGCGGGGGAGTGTGTTAGATGAAGGAGAGACAAATAATCAATCGTAGTTTTAAAATCGGCTCTGCTGCTTCCTTGCCTGAATCCACAGGGATTCCTTTTCCAAGCGTTAGCGGGATGTTGCCTGGCAAGTCCAGCTAAAAATCCAAACGGGTCGGGCGTGTGTGCCAAGGAACCTGCAGATGCCAGGGCAGCTGACACCCCAAGACGCCTGGCTAGGCGAAGTTAGTCTTCGGAACCACAGAATGTCATTCGGGGGAAGGAAGGAAGGAAGGAAGGAAGGAAGGAGCAGGAGGGAGTGAGGAAGAAAATAAGAAGAGAGAAAGAAGGAAAGAGAGGAGAAGAACGAGGAAAGAAGGGAGGGAGGGAGGAAATAAGAAGTGAGAAATGAGAGAGGAAGGAAGGAAAGAAAAGGGAGAGATACCGGAGAAGAGAAAGGAAGGGAAAGAAGAAAGAGGAAAGAAGGAAGGGAGAAATACTAAAGAAGACAAGAGAAAGGAAAAGGAGGGAAGGAAGGAAGGAAGGAAGGAAGGAAGGAAGGAAGGAAGGAAGGAAGGAAGGAAGGAAGGAAGGAAGGAGAAGAGAGTAATACTAGAGAAGACAAGAGAAAGAGAAAGGAGGAAGGAAGGAAGGAAGAAAGGAAGGAAGGAAGGAAGGAAGGAAGGAAGGAAGGAAGGAAGGAAGGAAGGAAGGAAGGAAGGAAGGAAGGAAGGAAGGAAGGAGAAGAGAGTAATACTAGAGAAGACAAGAGGAAAGGAGGAAGGAAGGAAGGAAGGAAGGAAAGAAAGAAAGAAAGAAAGAAAGAAAGAAAGAAAGAAAGAAAGAAAGAAAGAAAGAAAGAAAGAAAGAAAGAAAGAAAGAAAGAAAGAAAGAAAGAATTATTACAGAAGAGAAGAGAAAGGAGAAGGGGAAGAAGGAAGGAAGGAAGGGCTGGATGGAGTTGAGCTGCTTAAACCACCTAGAGGTTTATATGTATTTCCATTTCAATAGCAACCCCCAAGTAAATACCGTTCTTCTCTGTTTTGTTTTATTTACACAGACTCACATACACATACACATACACACACACATACACAAACACACACACACACGCGGACCTGTTTAGTCCCCTTCTCTCTCTCTCTCTCTCTCTCTCTCCTTACCTACGCAGCGTGAATGCGCCTTCCAGCGCGAGCCGTTCCTTCTCCCGGCCCCACTTGGGCCACTCATCCGCCGCTGCGCCCCTTACCTTTCCTCGTCCTGACTCAGGACTCTTCGACCTTCTTCCCAGCCCCCCCACCGTTGGGGCGACATTCGCAGCAGAAGGAGAAGGAAGGGGAGAGACCAAGCCGGGCTCCACGATCCAGACCGGGGCTCCCAAAAAAAACACACACACACATACACACACACACAGAAAATCCCCTGGTTTTTTTTTTTTTTTTCTGGATGCCGGGCTGGCTCCCCCCCTTCCTTTTTTTTTTTTTTAAAAGTCACACACTAGTGAATTGCAACTCACTCCCACCATCACGTGGTTGCAGAAATTGGGAACAGAAGCCCAGTGGAAGATAAACCCAAGTTCAGACATTTTCATAAACCCTTTTCTCTTCCCCCCCTTTTTTGTTAAAAAAAAAGATCTACTTGTTATAATAATAGCAATAGTTATGATGACTTCTTATATATAATTGCAAAGATGACCATACTCAATATAACATAGAACAGAATAGAATTCTTTATTGGCCAAGTGTGATTGGACACACAAGGAATTTGTCTTTGGTGCAAATGCCCTCAGTGTACATAAAAGAAAAAATAAAATATATTCATCAAGAATCATAAGATACAACACTTAGTGATAGTCATAGATTACTAAATAAGCAATCCAATCATATTGGGAAACAAACAAAACAATATAAATTGCAAAGATACAAGCAATAAGGTTATAGTCATAAGTGGGAGGAGATAGGTACCAGGAAGGATGAGAAGAAGAATAGTAATGCACAGTCTTATTAATAGTTGGACAGTGTTGAGGGAATTATTTGTTTAGCAGAGTGATGGCATTCAGGAAAAAACTGTCCTTGTGTTTAGTTGTTCTGGTGTGCAGGGCTCTATAACGTCATTTTGAGCATAGAAGTTGAAGCAATTTATGTCCAGGATGTAAGGGGTCTGTAAATATTTTCACAGGCCTTTTTTTGACTCATGCAGTATACAGGTCCTCAATGGAAGGCAGTTTGGTAGCAATTGTTTTTTCTGCAGTCCTAATTATCCATTGAAGTCTGTATCTGTCTTGTTTGTACTATTATTATAATAGTTTGCACAATATTATTATTGTTGTTGTTGCTGTTGCTGTTATGATTATTATAGTTATGATTATTATATGTGATTGCTAAGATGAGCATATTCAAGATAATATTATATTTTCATTGGAAGATACGTTAAGAGGGAGAAATGAATAGAACTTATAATGCTGATTATTAATACTGTAAGGTTAGAGAATTATTATCAAGGTAATGAATACTGTAAACTTCGATTGGAATCGCACAGAGACTTTTGTACCCAGACGACACACTGTTCAATGGAAGATGATATGTTCAAATTAAAAAATAAATACAAAGCTTTTTTTAAAAAAAAAATCTGTTTATTATATCATTCGCAACTGCCTGGAGTTTGATCCTAAAGGAGGAGGAGGAGGAGGAAGAGGAGGAGGAGGGGGAATCCAAGAAAAGGGAGACAGAAGAATGAGATAAATCCTTGACCTGCGTGATTTTGCTTGGGTTGTGAAAAATTCAAAGAGAGGCAAGTCCTCAACTTACAACAATTCGCTTAATGACTGTTCAAAGTTGTACCGTCAAGTGACGGGAATCTGGGGTGGCTTGCTGGGGGTTCGCAGGGGTTCGGGAGAGCCACTAGCTAAGATTCTGCACAGTTCAGGGAACCCCCAAATCCCCACTCCTCACAGGCTACGCCCATCCTTCCCCTCCGCTCCCAGGAGTCCCCACGCGGCCTGTTTTGGATGCATGTAAGTGCAGAGCGCATGAGGAGGCTGGGGGAAGGACGACCACTCCTGCTTAAGGCCATTTTTCACACTTACAACCACTGCAGCATCCCCGGGGTCCTGTGAGCAAAATTCAGACGCTCGGCAACTGACTCCTTTTTATGAATCAGAATCAGAATAGAGCTGGAAAGGGACCTTGGAGGTCTTCTAGTCCAGCCCCCTGCTCAAGCAGGAGAACCTATACCATCTCAGACAAGTGACTGTCCAGTCTCTACTTAAAAACCTCCAGTGATGGAGCATTCACAACTTCTGGTGGCAAGCTGTTCCACTGGCTAATTTTCCTCATTGTTAGGAAGTTTCTCCTTAACTCCAGGTTGCTTCTCTCCTTGATTCATTTCCATCCATTGCTTCTTGTCCTGCCCTTCAGGTGCTTTGGAGAATAGGTTGACCCCCTCTTCTTTCTGGCAGCTCCTCAAATACTGGAATACTGCTGTTATGACCCCCACCCACCAGTCCTTCTTCTCTCTAGACTGGCCATATTCAATTCCTCTTCGTATGTTTTTGTCTCCAGGCCTTTGATTGTCTTAGTTGCCCTTTTCTGCACTTTTTCCAAAGTCTCAACATCTTTTTTTGTAATTTGGTGACCGACAATCCTATCAAAGGTATAACCTCTAAGATATTCATACAACTTTTTATTTGTTCATGAGATTTACACATAAACACAGCTTTCAAAGTAGCCTTTTCTCCAGGGTGGTTTACACACACTGCCCTGATTTTAATTTAATCTCCTTTTACTTTACTTTACTTTACTTTACTTTACTTTACTTTACTTTACTTTACTTTACTTTACTTTACTTTACTTTACTTTACTTTACTTTACTTTACTTTACACTTCACTATATTTTTTTCCTTACTTTATCTCTTCCTTTACCTTGGATAGGAAGTCCTTAACTTACAACAGTTCATTCAGTGACCATTCAAAGTTACGATGCCCCTAAAAAAAGGTGCTTAGTTGTGACTGTTTTTCATACTTTTTCACAACGGTTGCAACATCCCCATGGTCACATGATCAAAGATCAGACTTTGCGCAATTGACTCATATTTGTGAGTCCGAAGCTTCCGAGACAGTAATTAAATTATGCACACGGTTATTTTAAAAACAAGATTTATTTTATTGTAACGCTGGGAATTGTTTTCATTCCCAGCTGGAATTAATCTCAAACAATCCCTCGAGATAAGCACCCACCTTTCTTTCCCGTGAAGTGCTGCCAATAACAGAAGTGCCAAATGAACTAGAAACAAAACCAACTGAAGTACAAAGAGCTTCAAGAATAAATCTGAACCGAACAAACAACTTTGCTTCCTGCAAAGTTTTCATCATCTTGGCCTGTTCTTTATACCATATGGGAGGGGCAATCACCTCCCAGCCTTACTCCCGAGTTGCCCCTTCTGCTTCAGCTGCTCTTGCCTTCTAGCAACTCTGGGCCCATGTGCACTGGGAACAGGCTCCCCTCGCTCCTCTGCCTTGCTGCTGCCAGATTCTGGAGGCTCCGGAATCAGCACCCCATCCCAGATGGTCCAGGCCCCATCTCTGCATCGGACGCAGGACCCTCATCTGAGTCCTCCCCAGATTCCCAGACTGGTCCCTGTTCTTCCCCATTGTCCGATTCCACTGCCGTTTGCACAGGCTGCCAGTGAACCACAACAGAAAAGTTGCAAAATGGGGCAACACTCACTTAACAAATGCCTCGCTTAACAACAGAACTTTTGAGCTCAATGGTAGTCATAAGTCGAGGACTACCTGTATTATACTATAGCGTACTATACTGTACTATACTATAATTGGCATATTTTTAGTCATTCTCTATTTTCCCCAAGTGACTTATCAGCCATCAAATCATGGCATGAGATATTGAGGAGGCTGGTTCTGGGATGTGGAGTAGGGTAGCGGGGTCTGCATGCCCCATTATTTGATTATGAGGATGAAATTAAATAATAAAAATTTTGAATCAGGCCACAGCATAGAATATTTCCATTTCTGCCAATGCAAAACTTGGCAGGCCAAGAAAGAAAGCCAGTACAACGCTTCCCTCAATTCCCTCAATTTTTTTCATCTTTTTTTTTTCTTTTTTTGAAGTCCTATGTTCTTTTTCTAGATGCAGGCATAAAACACTTTCTGAGTCCTTTTATTATATTATTATGAATAATTATTAATCATCACACAGTCAGCCCGATGTTCAGACTGAGTTTGGCGTTTTTGTCTATCTATCGAGTCCCTACCGAGGACCTGGGATAGGCAGATCTGGATGTTTGACGGTGTTACAGATATCGTCGCGAGATGGAAGCTGTTCCAAGTAAAGCTGCCTTCTGCAATTGACTGATGGCGAATTTGTCAATGCCACTGATGGTGTTTCAAGTGGTGCTCCAGTTGTTTTGACACTGCACCCAAGGCGCCTATTACTATTGGTACTATCCTTGCTTGCTTTTGCCATAGTCGTTCTATTTAAACACCAGTAGTTCTGCAGCTTTCTGGCTCTAGTTGCTCAGCTACAGTCCTCAGTCCTATAGCCTATTATTATTACTATTATTATTATTACTATTATTATTATTATTATTATTACTACTACTACTACTACTATCATTATCATCATCATTATTATTATTTCTGGCCTGGAGATTCACATCATCCCAATGCAAACTGACTTGAATTTTTCAGGTTAAATGAATCCAATTGCTAGATATGGTGAATCTGGTATAATATTCGCGGGAATGCAGCATTTTGGCTGAAACAAATACCCCAATTCAGGTGAGATGCCAGTATCTTAATTCTTCCCACTTTCCAGAAATAAAGAGGCTATCTCTTGATTTTCCAGCTGCAGGTAATCTTTGACTGACAACCAGGGGTTGGATTCAAAAATCCCAGCAACTGATTCGCTGTCCAGTTGCTGGGTAGGTGTGGCCATGGTGGGTGTGGCCTACCAGAACTTCCGGGGAGGGGCATTTTTGCCTTCCCCAGAGTCCGGAGGCTTCCCTTGAGTCTCTGGGAGGGTGAAAATGGCCTTCCCCAGGGTCCCACCACTGCCCTAATCATCCTGGTTGCTCTTCTCTGCACTTTTTCTAGTCTCAACATCTTTTTTATAATGTGGTGAGCAAAACTGGACGCAGTACTCTAGGTGTGGTCTTACTAAGGCTTTATAGAGTGGTATTAGTACTTCCCTTGATCTTGACTGTATCCCTCTGTTAATACAACTTAGGATTGCATTAGCTTTTTTGGCTGTTCCTGCACACTGCTGGCTCCTATTTAGCTGATTGTCCACTAAGACTCCAAGATTCTTCTCACAGTTCCTGATATTGAGCCTGGTTTCACCCAGTCCTGGTGAATGCAGTGGGCCTCTTTTATGGTTGTTCAGTTGCTAAGCTGTGTCAACTCTTCACAACCCCATGGACAACAACACACTAGGCTCCCACTGTCCTCCAGGGCCTCCCAGAGTTTGTCCAAATTCACGTTTGTTGCATCAATGACACCATCTAACCATCCCACTCTCTGCCTTCCTCTTCTCCTCCTGTCTTCCATCTTTCCCAACCTCAGGGTCTTCTCCAAAGTCTTATTTCCTTTGATGGCCAAAGCCTTTGAGCTTCAGCTTCAGGATCTGTCCTTCCAAACAGGATCTGTCCTTCAGGATCTGTCCTTGCTTTGGAACACAAAATATACAGAAGGTTAAGCAAATAAATAGATAGATAGATATTTCTGCTGCGGAAAGATATCACCAGATTTTAAGACCGTGTCTTACTTCTTGTGGCCAGGAACAATGTGATGAATCCAAGGTATCCAGGCCTTTTTCAAGGGGTTTACTCAGGAGTAACCTCCCTTTAACTTGGTGGATATATCTCGTGTGATCCGAGCACATGATTTGGGGGTCTTTTAAAAAAAAATATTCATTTTTTATTTTATTTATATAGTTTGTCAAGCATGTATGAGAAAACAAGTATAAGTATGAATATAACATATAAAAATATAACTATAAACAGGTATAAGTATATACATAATAAATTAGTACAAATAAAGAGTAGGACAAGAACGATGGGCATGCTGGTGCGCTTATGCACGCCCCCTTACAGACCTCTTAGGAATGGAGTGAGGTCCACGGGAGACAGTTTAAGGTTAAAGTTTTGGGGGGGTTGAGAATGTGACAACAGAGTCAGGTAGCGAGTTCCAGGCGTTGACCACTCTGTTGCTGAAGTCGTATTTTCTGCTGTCGAGTTTGGAGCGGTTTACATTGAGTTTGCATCTATTGTTTGCCTGTGTGTGTTATTGCAGTTGAAGCTGAAGTAGTCGTTGACAGGTAGGACGTTGTATCAGACAATTTTGTGTACTAAGCTTAGGTCAGATCGCAGCCAGCGTAGTTCTAGGTTGTCCAGGTCCAAAATTAAAGCCTATATATTCTATTGCAGGGCTGAGGAGTGGAGTATTGTTCTCGTGATATACCTCTGGACTCGCTCAATTATATTAATGTCTGTTATACAGTGTGGATTCCAGGCAGATGAGCTGTATTTGAGAATTGGTCTGACGATGAATGAAATGTTATATAATATATATATATATATATATACATATATATATATTGGAATATTCTTGGGAACTGTAGTGGCATAACTAAAAATGAGAATTGGGATGGAATTGGAGAGGGAGAAATAATGGTATACAATTCCTTAATAATAAGATGATGATGTAAGAAAAAGAAAGGAAACTAGAATTTGAATGAGGGTGATATTTTAATAATATGAGGATTAGCATAAAGGAACTAATACAATGAAATATTGAATATATAAATGAAGAAGAGACTATAATGGAATATAAGGATGTGTATTTATGCTAGAATGAAATAAGATTATGGGGAAAAATAGCTAACATGTTTATTAATATGTTACTGGATGTAAAATGTAAAACACCCAGGTGTCATATTGTTTACACATTGATATGTATATAAAATAAAAATAAAAAACTTTGGGGAAAAAAGAGAGAATTGGTCTGGTGAAGATTTTATAAACTCTGGTTTGCAATTCAATGTTATCGGAGTAGAAGTTTTGCTTAGACTGAGCTGATTTTCTTCTCCGTTTATTTGAGGAAGGCAGAGTGTTTGGATGAAGAGAAAAATTTAGGATATAGAAGAGAAATTGTTCTTTGTTTCATTTGTGTTTCTGTTGAAATGAATTCCTCCTAATTCGACACACACTTCAGGGCTGTTCGCTTCCAAATCTCTCCTACCGTCCTCCATTTAGCTAATTAACGCCATTTTTTTTTTCCTCAACAGATCCAAATCTTGGCCTTGATGGACCAACGGCTAAAACCAGGGCAAAATTAAGGCAAAACAGCGAATTCAATTCCTTGTGATTTATTCTCCAACATCTGAAAATCATTTATCGGCGATTTTCAAGTTTCTTTTTCTCTGAGGGGGTCATCGAGAGCAGACACCAGATATGTATGCCTATGAATTTCTTTTTTTCCAACTAAAAACAAGATCTCCCACCTCGGAATAACTTGAAAGTATTTTCTAAGAGATATTGCAAAAAAGAAGAGAGATCGAGACACTGCTTTTTGAGCGAAGAGAGAGGGGGGAAAAAAGAGGGGGAAATAAGGAGAAAAGTTTGAGAATTTGGAAACTTCTACAGTTCTATCCCCAAGTGGCAAAATTTGCCAATTTCAGACTGTGCATTTTCAGGTAGAAAAAAATGCAATTTTTCTTTTACAATATCAATGTAAAAACCATCCTGAATTAACCACTGTTCTGTCTGATTTGAGGCTGTGGATTTTTAAAGCAATGTAAAAAAAAGAACAAAGCAAATGTTCCAACTGGATGGATTTATATCCAGAAGCCTGTATAAAGTCTAACACTTCGGCTTTTTCAATTAGCCTAATTGTATGGATTTTGTTTTTTTAATATGGGGGAGATTTTATTATTAAAGCCCTGCTTTTTTCAACTATTTCTTCCCATGCAAATGTTGAGATGGGAAGAATTTTGAGGCAGATCTATTTTTTCACATCTACCCTGAAGATTTATTTTTTTGTCTCTCTCTTAGTAAAATGTAATACAGTATTTAGGTCCAATTTTGTACAGATTTACTCACGAGATATGCTTACTTAGTGGAATTTATAATCAATGTATTTATTACACATCCTTAAGGACTAGAAAGCTTATATTTGTTTATTTAGAGATATATTTTGCCAACTTTACAGTCTCCAGACTGTCTGTAAACTTCAGCCATGTTTTCCTAAATTCTGTGTGTTTCTGAATTAAATCCTACTTTATTCACCGAGTTTATATTTTAGGAATATAAGAATTTAGAAGTGTTGTATTACCATTATATGGTGCAATCCAGCATGTTTCTTAAACATAAGGGACTAATTGGGGTTATTTGGTACTATTTGAGATTGTAATTACTTCTTTTCCTCTTTTTCCTTCTTACTCTAATCCTCCTTTTTCTTTTCTCCTTTTCTAAATTTTACTAATTTCTTAAAATATCATCTATTTGATAATTAAAATTGCATTGCAAGCTGCCCAAATCTTTGAGGTTTCAAACATCACCTTCCTAGAATTCTGATTAAAGATGATGTTCCTGACATTTAAAATTGGATTTAATTTCTTCAAGCCAAACAACAGAAAACATTTTTCCCCTGAGTCTTGTTGTTTATACAATGGGAAATATTTGGATAACAGTCCATTTTTAAAAATCATCTTAAAATATTACCCGGGGTGGGCAGGGAATAGCCTTTAATGATTTTGGAACAAATTGCTAACTATAGAATGCCAAACCCCGCAAAGAGTTCATGCATTTTTTAAGGATATAAATTGCAAACTTGTAGAATACTGTGAATCTTCTAATGGGAAGCTAAATTATATGTGTGGATATTCTCATAGGTGGAAGTTAATGGGCCTTGAGGCCGCCAACACGAGTTATGAATTTGATTCTCACTTTAAATGATTTGATTCTCATTAAAAAAAAACATTTTAAATATTAGATAAAGGGAAGGAGAATACAAGCAACAATTAATGTTTTAATATATGTTCCATATATTGGAGTATTACACTATATATGGAACATGGAAAGGAAGCAAGGACGATAGAAAGGAAGAAAGAAAGAAAGAAAGAAAGAAAGAAAGAAAGAAAGAAAGAAAGGAAGGAAGGAAGGAAGGAAGGAAGGAAGGAAGGAAGGAAGGAAGGAAGGAAGGAAGGAAGGAAGGAAGGAAGGAAGGAAGGAAGGATGCCCTGATAGCCATGGATACCATATGAGGGACCCCTGGATCTAAATTATATACTCCAGGTAATCCTCAGCTTACAACCCCAACTGAGCCCAAAGTTTCAGCCACTAAGTGAGACATATTTTAAGAGAATTTGGCCCCCTGTTACGACCTTTCTTGCCACCATTGTTAAATGAATCACCTTCCTTGTCAGAAGGTCACAAAAGGGGATCCCGCACGACTTTGGGGACCCAGCAGCGGTCACAAATATGAATCAATTGCTCAGCCTCTGGATTTTGATCACCTGATCCACGGGGGAGGGATGATTCCAAAGTCCTAAAAATGGCCGCCAGTCATTTTTCCCCCCTCACTCCTATTGTCACTAAATGAGTCTGTCATAAGCCGAGGACAACCTCTTAATTTATTATGCCCCCCAGGATCCCGCCAGAAAGAGGGCAGATTTCATGGCTTCCCATGCTCAGAGTGTTGCCCCTCTTTTGTGCATTTGTATCACTTGAGAAAGCAATCGATCCCAGAGTTGATTCTCTCTCTCTCTCTCTCTCTCTGAAATAAAAGCGCACGCACCCACAACGATGACGTAGATAAAAGGATTGTCACTTTTCCATTTTCACACACAACACCCCTCCCCACACAACATCGAAATGATGTGAGTGAGTGTGAGTTTAAAAGAATCAGACTAGACAGCTCTTTATTTCTCCCGCCTTTAATGTAATTTTTTTTTGCGGGAGGGTGGAGAAGGAAAACCTGAAACCACGTCTGCTATGTAAACAAAAAAAGTGAGTGAGCCAGAAATAAATATATATATATATATATATATTGTCAGAACTATTTGCTTTGAACTTTTTGGGGAGGGGGGTTTTCTTGGGAAAAATGGAAAGAACAGCAGTGGGGGGAGGGAAGGCATCCAAACGATGCAGGGTTTGGCAAAAGAGTTCTGGCATTTCTTCTGTTCTCCTCATCTTTTCCACAAATAGCCCCATTTTGAAGCCCTGGAAAACAACATCAAAGGTTTTCCATGGCTTTGGAGGATGACGGAAGTGTCTCTCATTCCATGGGCATTTCCTCCACAATCCCTTCAAAACAGGATTCAGCGAAGCTAAAACATCTTTCTTAGCCCTTTAACAACCGATACAGAGGTTTGTTTTTGTATTTATTTGTTATCCCACCAGCACGCCCCTAACTACCTCAATTCCAACTACTGCTGGCCTTAAATGCAAGCTACTCAATGCAAGAAGACTTGCGAATAAAATACCTGAATTTCTCCTCTTACTAAATATGGCTAAATTCGACATCATATTTGTCTGTGAAACATGGCTCAACGCATCTCTCTCTGACTCCATTACCACAGTAAGAGACTATCATGTTTACCGATCAGATCGTGAAATTCGTAGAGGAGGTGGTGTTGCTATCTTCTATAAAAAGTCCTTACATCTAAAAAACATCCAAGTTACCCAGGAGGTTGCTCTTCCTGAGACCATCATCTGTGAACTATCTTAAATATCACATTTCGATTCTTACTATGTTACAGAGCACCTGATTATGACATTGAACACGTAAACAAGCTAAATACACTACTAACATGGGCAGCATCCTGCCCACATGCTTTTATCTTTCTTGATGACTTCAATCTACCTCATATTGACTGGACCCTAAATGAATGTACAACTGAACCCATACATGCAACTTTCTACAATGCAGTAACAAATCTGGGACTGGAACAACTAGTAACCAACAACTCTAGACTAAACAACTGCCTCGATCTCATCTTCTTCAATAGTTTAATTTAATTTACAGAATACAAACTAAAGAACCCTTTTCCAGCAGTGACCACAATATGACTGACTTTTGTCTCAACATACGTCCACACAAAAATCATCACAACAACAGAATCCCCAATTATAACTTCCAAAAAGGCAACTATGATCTTATAGACAACGATCTCTCATCCCTTGATTGGCAATCTCTATTCATTGAATGCAATACTGTTGAAGACCATTACAACATGTTTTTACTTGAAGTCAAAAGAGTCATCAAACACTCTGGCGGAAAAACAAATCTGGTCACGTTGCCAATTTCAAAAGCCGATACAAAAATTTATGCCACCAGATAAAGACTGAATGCACTAATTATTACATTAAACAAGAGGAAAACCTTCTATGCACCAATTCCACCCGCACTTTCTACAATTTTGTAAACAACAAACTAAAAGACTCAAGGTCCATCCCACCCCTGAAAGGACCCAATGGTAAAGACTGCAACGACGACACTATTAAAACCAACCTCTTTAACACATTCTTCGGCTCAGTATTTGTAAACAGCAATGGATCATGCCCAGTATTTCTTAGCTGAACCACAGACAACTACAATGATCTAATACATATTGATTTTACAGAAGACAATGTTGAAAAAGCACTACGCAATCTAAAACCATCTCTATCTATTGGACTGGACGGAATATGTGCCTACTTCTTAAAAAAGCTATCCACTGCCATAGCCTAACCTCTAAGCATAATCTTTGAAAAATCTTTCAGGACTAGTTCCTTGCCAAAACTATGGTCACAAGCCACGGTCATCCCCATTTTCAAAAAGGGAGACCCCAGCCTAGTTGAAAATTACAGACCAATCTCCTTATGCTGCGTCACCTGTAAAGTCATAGAATCAATTATTAACCAATCCATTATCCTCCACTTAGAGACAAACAACCTACTCTCCAATAAACAATTTGGTTTCAGGAAAAAACTATCCTGTAATCTGCAACTCTTACACTGCAAAAACATATGGACTACACAACTTGATCAGGGCAAAGCAATAGATGCAATCTACAAAGACTTCTGTAAAGCTTTTGATTCAGTGGTACACGACAAACTACTCCTAAAACTAAAATCTTATGGTATTTCTGGACACCTGCATAACTGGATAGAAGCATTCCTGTCAAACAGAAAACAAATGGTCAAAATGGGAATGTCCTATCAAATTCTGTACCTGTCAATAGTGGTGTCCCCCCAAGGCAGTGTTCTAGGACCAACTCTCTTCATACTCTACATAAATGACCTCTGTGATCATATTAAGAGCAACTGCGTTCTCTTTGCTGATGATGTAAAGCTATTCAACACCACAGGCAATACTGCTACCCTTCAAAAAGTTCTTGACTATGTATCAGGATGGTCAAAAAAAATGGCAACTTCAAATCTCAACCAATAAATGCTCTGTCTTACATATTGACAAAAAAAATCAGAAAATAAAATACAGGCTGAATAGTCAAGATCTTGTTGATGATCCAAGCTCTGTAAAGGATCTTGGAATACTCATCTCTAATGATCTAAGTGCTAGAGCCCACTGTAACTACATAGCCAAAAAGGCATTAAGAATTGTTAACCTAATCCTACATAGCTTTTTCTCTGGTGATATCACACTACTAACTAGAGCATACAAAAGATTTGCTAGACCAATATTCGAATACAGCTCATCAGTCTGGAACCCACATTACGTATCTGATATTAGCACAGTTGAGAAAGTCCAGAAATATTTCACAAGAAGAGTTCTGTACTCCTCTACTTGTTGTAGAATACCTTATGCCACCAGACTTGAAACTCTAGACCTAGAAAACCTAAAACTACGCTGCCTCCAGTCCAATCTAAGTATAGAATATAAAATCATACATTGCAATGTCCTACCTGCAAATGAATACTTCAGCTTCAATCATAACAATACAAGAGCACAATAGATACAAACTCAAGGTTAATCGCACCAAACTTGATTGCAGGAAATACGACTTTAGCAACAGAGTGGTCAATGTCTGGAATTCTCTACCTGACTCTGTAGTTTCTTTCCCAAACCCCCAAAACTTGAACCTTAGACTGTCTACTATTGACCTCACCCTTTTCCTAAGAGGTCTGCAGGGGGCGTGCATAAGCGCACCAACGTGCCTACCATCCCTGTCCTATTGTTTCTTTTATTTTTCTTAGACGTATCCATTTCATGTATTCATAACTATGTATATACTTATACCTATTATCTTGTAAGCAATTGATAAATCAAATAAATAAATAAATAAATTGTTTTTGTATTCCAAAGACAAAAATGTTTAGCCCAGGGAACCAATACAGAGGTTCATGTATTGGTTTCTTGATTGTTTTATTTGTTTCTATCCCACCTTTATTAGTTTTGTATTCCAAACACAAAAAGGTCATTTCCAGCAACCAATACAGAGGTTCATGTAACAGATTTAACAGATTAACAGAGTTGGAAGGTACCTTGGAGGTCATCTAGTCCAACCCCTCACCCACCCACCCAAGCAGAAGACCCTACATCATTTTTGACAGATGGCAGTCCAGTCCTTGCTTGAAAGCCTCCAGTGATGAAGCTCCCACAACTTCTGAAGGCAGGAATAGAGTAGAGTAGAGTAGAGTAGAGTAGAGTAGAGTAGAGTAGAGTAGAGTAGAGTAGTAGAGTAGAGTAGAGTAGAGTAGAGTAGAGTAGAGTAGAGTAGAGTAGTAGAGTAGAGTAGAGTAGAGTAGAGTAGTAGAGTAGAGTAGAGTAGAGTAGAGTAGAGTAGAGTAGAGTAGTAGAGTAGAGTAGAGTAGAGTAGAGTAGAGTAGAGTAGAGTAGTAGAGTAGAATAGAGTAGAGTAGAGTAGAGGAGTAGAGTAGAGTAGAGTAGAGTAGAGTAGAGTAGAGTAGAGTAGAGTAGTAGAGTAGAGTAGAGTAGAGTAGAGTAGAGTAGAGTAGAGTAGTAGAGTAGAGTAGAGTAGAGTAGAGTAGAGTAGAGTAGAGTAGTAGAGTAGAGTAGAGTAGAGTAGAGTAGAGTAGAGTAGAGTAGTAGAGTAGAGTAGAGTAGAGTAGAGTAGAGTAGAGTAGAGTAGTAGAGTAGAGTAGAGTAGAGTAGAGTAGAGTAGAGTAGAGTAGAGTAGAGTAGTAGAGTAGAGTAGAGTAGAGTAGAGTAGAGTAGAGTAGAATAGAGTAGAGTAGAGTAGAATTCTTTATTGGCCAAGTGTGATTGGACACTCAAGGACTTTGTCTTGGTGCAAATGTTCTCAGTGTACATAAAAGAAAAGATACATTTGTCAAGAGTCATGAATCATCAGATACAACACTTAATAATAGTCATAGGGTAAAATAAGCAATAAAATCATACTAGGAAACAGTCAATATAAATCGTAAGGATACATGCGACAAAGTTACAGTCATACAGTCACATGTGGGAGGGGATGGGTGATAGGAGTGATGAGAAGATTAATAGTAATAGTAATGCAGACTTTGTAAATAGTTGGATGGTGTTGAGGGAATTATTTGTTTAGCAGAGTGATGGCGTTTGGGGAAAAACTATCCTTGTGTCTAGTTGTTCTGGTGTGCAGGGCTCTATAGCGTCATTTTGAGGGTAGGAGTTGAAACAGTTTATGTCCAGGATGTGAGGAGTCTGTAGATATTTTCACAGGCCTCTTTTTGACTCATGCAGTATACAGGCCCTCAACAGTGGTGCGATTCAAATTTTTTTACTCCCAGTTCTGTGGGCATGGCTTGGTGGGTGTGGCACCCTTTCCTTCCTCCATTCTCTTCTCCCTTCCTTTCCCTTTTCCCTCCTCCCTTTTCCTTTCCTTCCTCTTCCGCTCCCTTCCCTTCCTCCTTTCTTTCCCTTTCCTTCCCTTCCCCTCACTTTCCTTCCTCCATTCTCCTTTCCTTTCCTTCTCTTCTCTTCTCTTCCCTTCCCTTCTTCCTTTCCTTTCCTTTCCTTTCCTTTCCTTTCCTCCCCTCCCCTCCCCTTCCCTTCCTCCACTCTTCTCTCCATTCAGATAACAGATAACAGATAATCAGAGTTGGAAAGGACCTTATAGGTCATCTAGTCCAACCCCCTGCCCAAGCGGGAGACCCTACACCATTTCTGACAGATGGGAGTCCAATCTCTTCTTGAAAGTCTCAAGTGATGAAGTTCCCACAACTTCCGAAGGCAACTTCTGTTCCATTGGTTGATTGTTCTCACTGTCAGAAAGTTTCTCCTTATTTCCAGATTAAATATCTCTTTGTTCAGTTTCCATCCATTATTCCTTCTCTGGCCTTCAGGTGCTTTAGAAAATAGCTTGACCTCTTCCTCTCTGTAGCAGCTCCTCAAATACTGGAACACTCCTGTCATGTCTTCCCTGGTCCTTCTCTTCACCAGACTAGCCATGCCCAGTTTCTGCAACGGTTCTTCATATGCTTTAGTCTCCAGTCCCCTAATCACACTGGTTGCTTTTCTCTGCACTTTTTCTAGAGTCTCAACATCTTTTTTATAATGTGGGGACCAACATTATAAATAAAGTACTGGATGCAGTACTCTAGGTGTGGTCTTACTAAGGCTTTATAGAGTGGTATTAGTACCTCACTTGATCTTGATTGTATCCCTCTGTTAATGCAATTTAGGATTGCATTAGCTTTTTTGGCAGGTTCCTTTCCTTTCCTTTCCTTTCCTTTCCTTTCCTTTCCTTTCCTTTCCTTTCCTTTCCTTTCCTTTCCTTTCCTTTCCTTTCCTTTCCTTTCCTTTCCTTCCTCCACTCCGTTCTCCTTCCCTTCCCTCTCCTCTTAGATTAGACTCTCTAAACTTCAGAAGAAAATGTTTATCACAACTATATACATTGTAAAGTTGGTTGAATATTGCTGATGGAGATTCGTTGAAGTATTTTGGTTTCTTCAATACCAGCCTCCTTTAAAAATCTGTTAATAAACAAGCAATGACCTTTCGGAAGAAAGCCGGATCTTTCCTTTGAAGCCGCAGAGAGTTTATAAAGTTGGAGAGCTGTGGCAATCTCTGTGCCATCTCACTGGAGGTGCAAAATCCATGCATTTCAGCGGCACTTAGAATCCACTAGTCCCACAGATTCGTCACGTATCTTTGCATATGAAAGAATGTCTTAAGCAAAGTGAGTTGTGCTACAACTCACCTTGAGTTAAACCACAGTTGAACACTGGAAAGTGATATATAAGTGCTGTTGAAAAAAATATCCATGGTTTCATTCAAGCTGGGAGAAGAGGCACTGGAAACATGGAGGCTGATTGGAAAGATAGTTGAATAGTGAAGCAGAACCACCAAGCCCATGGTTCTAGTGCAGCTGACCACATGAAGTTGAGAGCAGGTGGTTTTTATACCTTCTCTTGGGCTTTGCACTTGAACTTCCTGTTCCTGGGCAAGAGCATGTATTCTATTGGCTGTCAGGACTCCAACAAATCCACCCCCCATTCAAAGTCTCTAGCCACATCTCAGAGAAAAGAAAATTGATTTATTAGAAGTAGCCATGTTGATGTTAGCTGGATGCAGCCGATACTAAAATACATCATTCATTTCCTCCTTGACCCTGGTCTTCCCTCCACCCCCTGGATGTATATTCTCCAATGGGACATCTCCATAGCCAAGAGTCATCAATCATGGTCTCCAGTAATACTCTTGCGCTCTGACCAACTTTGGGCTGCCAGGGCAATTATCTAGGCACTTGAGGAATGCACTGTTCCCCCCCCTTTTCTGCTGGCAGCTAAAAAGACCAAAAGACTATCTTTTTAGTTGACATAGGGGTTAGGTAGGGGTCATAGCTGGCTCTATAGGTTGTCTGAGCCAGGTTTGGTTGAAGTTTGGACTGCTGATGCAATGTCCTTAGGAGATTGTGCCAGGTGGTGAGCTCCACTGCTAGGATGGTAGTGGGTTAATCCTATTATGTCCTGAAGGACTGTGTCTTCATCCCATCATCTTGGAGCTGAAAGATTTTTGTAGATAGGCTGGTCCAGTCTTTCTCAACAGGCACAAAATGTCTGCTGGCGGGTGTGGCGGGAAGCTAGGGATCCAAGTTTCCATTTCCCTTAAGATTTTTAGTTCTCTTTTAGGGGAAATATTTCATTCTGCCTTTTTTTAAAAAAAAAAATTCTCAAAATATTTCATTCTTCTACTTGTAGGAGAGGGGTAGCTTCCCCCAGTGCTACCGTGGTTCTCATATAAGGCCAGGTCTTAATTTTTTTTTTGAGCCCCCCAAAAATGGCTAGGCCATCTTTTTGGGGGTGACTTAATTCCCCCCCCTTGCATCTTCGGGCGGGCCGGTGGCGACGGCTTAGATGTTGACTTCGGCGTTGGTGGGGCACTTCGTATCGGGGTCAATGCAGGCAGCACTATATCTGGGTGTGCAACAAAAGTACTTCCTAACGGCAAGCCCCCTCCACCATTCCCCCCCATTTCACATGTTTTAATATAGGCCTTAATTTGGGGGAGGGGCTTAATTTTATTTCATGCCTATAAAACATGCTGGGACTTCTTATTGGGGGAGGCCGTATTGTTGGAGAAACAGGGTATTGCTAAATGAAGGTTTATAAATCAAGGACCACCAATAATTCAAGACCCCAGCTAGGTTTTAAGCTGGGGACTGTCTCTGGAGGTTAATCCATGCTTGAATTCCCCCACCCCGTGGGCTAATTTAATTGGCTACGGGATGGGGTGTGAGATGGGGGTGGTGGTCTCTCATTTTCCCCTCCCTCCCCCAATTAAAAGCATTACATAAACCTTCCCAGCAAGTATCCAGAAAGGGGGAGAAATGCTAGCCAAGAACGGTGCCAAAAAGTCTGCAGTTCAGCGAATGAGAAAAACAGACAGACAGAAATATGGATTTTTTTTTAATCTCCAAAAGGCCTGTCGTGGATCTACCCTCCCCCTTGGAAATTGCCAGCCTGGGAAAAGACCCCTGGACATCCCAGCAGTGAAAGATTGAAGGGGAGAGGAATTTTCAAAGTCATTCGGGCTCTTTCCAGGCAACTTTAAAGGATGAATATCAGTGTTGGCTTGTACATCTCATCCGCCAAGCTACCATTAACTTCATTTCAATCAATGGAGAATAGAGCTGGAAGGGACTTTAGAGGTCTTCTAGTCCAACCCCTTGCGCTAGGAGGAGACCCTATACCATTTCAGATAAGTGATTCATTGTCCAGTCTCCTCTTCAAAATCTCCAAGTTGTTCCACTGGTGAATTGTCCTCACTGTTAGGAAGTTTCTACTTCCTTAGTTTCTTCTGGTCCTGGCTTTGGTGGAAAAAAATGACCTCTCAAATATTGGAAAAGTGCTATCATGTCCGTCCCACCCTAGTCCTTCTTTTCTTTAGGCTAGTCATACCCAAATCCTGCAACCGTTCTTCATGTGTTTTAGCCTCCAGGCCTTTAATCATCTTAGTTGCTCTTCTCTGCACTTTTTCCAAAGTCTCAACATCTTTTTTTGTAAATGTGGAGACTAAATCTTGTTGCAGTATTCCAGGTGTGGCCTTACTAAGGTTTCATAAAGTGGTACCTACTACTTCACTTGATCACAGCAGGGACAGACTGAATTTGCACAGTCTCTGGGTGTTATGTGAATTTCGTTGTACGTACCCTGCATATATATGCACAATGACAATAAATAATTCAATTCGATTTGATTTTTTTTTGGTAGCCAAGTTTAAAAGATGCATATTAGTGTTGGCTTGTACATCTCATCAGCTTAACTACCATTAACTGAATAGAATAGAGTAGAGTAGAGTAGAGTAGAGTAGAATAGAGTAGAATAGAACAGAACAGAACAGAGAATGAACAGAATAGAATAGAAAATAAATAGAATAGAACAGAACAGAATAGAATAGAATAGAATAGAATAGAATAGAATAGAATAGAATAGAATAGAGAATAAATAAATAGAGTAGACTAAAATAGAATAGAGGAGAATGGAATGGAATGGAATGGAAAGGAACGGAATAGAACAGAACAGAACAGAACAGAACAGAATAAACTTTATCATCACTTTGAATGTCCCCTAATTGGCATATATTAAAATGAAATTTCGCTGCATACAGCTCTCAAAGGGTCGCCACCTCCAACATACACTACATAAATATGACAAAATAAATAAATACAAAATTATACATATACCCACATATATTATATGACACAGAGAAACAAAAGTGTAGTTCATATGTATACATGTACATGGCAAGGAAAAAAAACTTCGTTTCTTTCTTTCTTTCTTTCTTTCTTTCTTTCTTTCTTTCTTTCTTTCTTTCTTTCTTTCTTTCTTTCTTTCTTTTGATATGTGTGTCGCCCGTCTCATCAACAGGCGATCTGGGTGCCCTACAAACAGAAACTGGTCAACGTTAAAATGGTAAATGACACCAATAATATTACAGGTAGTCCTCGACTTACAACCACAATTGAGCCCAACATTTCCACAACTTTTGCCCCATTGTGCTTGCCATAGTTGCTAAGGAAATCACTACAGTTGTTAAGTCAGGAACTCAGTTGTTAAGTGAATCTGGCTTCCTCATTGACTTTGCTGGTTAGCACCTAGCACCTATCCCGTGACCTCTTTTGAGGTCGTTGGGGCGCCTGCGAAGATTTAACCACCACGCTTCTCCATCCGTCTCTGTCCTCCACTGCTCTCTGGGATGCTGCCAGGTTCAAGCCTGTCCAATCATGGATATCATCCTCCCATCTCCTTCGTTGTCTTCCCCGTTTGCGGCTTCCTCTTACCGTCCCTTGCATGATGGTCTTTGCGAGGCCAGTAGAGCGAGACACGTGTCCGTACCATCTCAATTTCCGTTTCTTGACGACAGTAAGAAGGTTGTCGTGTGGTCCTATTGCTGGTTAGAAGGTCACAAAAGGTGATCTTATGACCCTGGGACTCTGCAACCATCATAAATATGAAGAAAAGGAGCAGGGGAGACAGGATAGCAATCTTCCAGTATTTGAGGGGCTGCCACAGAGAAGAGAAAGGGGTCAAGCTATTCTCCAAACCACCCAAAGGCCAGACAAGGAATAATGGATGGAAACTGAACAAGAAGAGATTCAACCTGGAACAAGGAAAAAATTTCTGACAGTGAGAACAATCAACCAATGGAACAGAAGTTGCCTTCAGAAGTTGTGGGAGCATCATCACTTGAGACTTTCAAGAAGAGATTGGACTGCCACCTGTCCGAAATGGTATAGGGCAGGGGTCGCCAACCTTTTGGACCTCAAGTACCACCAAACTCATAATTTTAAATCCTGTGGACCAGAGACCCTTGGAAAATCAAAAAAAAAAAAAAAAAACTCTGCAGGAAAATTCCCCACCCCGTTTTCCTACTGATCAATCATTCTTTATTTGGGATCATAGGATACTGTTTCCAGCTCCATTCTCAGGGGAGAGAGGGGGGCAGGGGAGAGGGAGAGACTTTCAGCTTCATGCAAGGAAAGCAGCAGAAGCAGCAGAAGTCTTTCTTTCCCTCCCCCAAACTCTGCCAGAAATGAGTCTTTCTGAGACTTGTCATGCTGGTGCAGCCTCTTGGAGCAGGAGGCTTTGCAGGGTCCCAAAGACTCATTTCTGGTGGAGTTTGGGGGAGAGAAAGAAAGACTTTTTGCTTTTCTTGCATGTAGCCAAAAGCAGAAGTAGAAAGAAGTGGAAAGAAGCAGCCCAGTCACCAGGTGAGGCGCGTGGGATGAGTGGGGCAAGTTGCCCCACTCCACCCTTTCCCCCCTCCCCTCACTACCTCGTGTTGTTCACAATGCAAGCAACACAAGCCTTGTGTTCCCTCGGGCCATGTGAGTGACGCAGCCTTGTGTTCCCACGCAGCCTGGATTAATTGGTTTAGGAGGTGCTTTGGGGGTGACATTTCTCTGTGGACCATCCAAATTTTCTCGCGGACCACCAGTGGTCCCTGGCCAACTGGTTGGTGACAACTGGTATAGGGCCTCCTGGTTGGGTGGAGAGTTGGACTGGATGACCTACAAGGTCCCTTCCAGCTCTTATTTTATATAAAAAAATTACTTGCCTTCAGAAGTTGTAGGTGCTCCATCCCTGGAGGTTTTTAAGAAAAGATTGGGCAGCCACTTGTCCAGAACGGTATAAGGCTTCCTGCTTGAGCAGCAGGGGTTGGACTAGAAGACCTCCAAGGTCCATCTCTGTTATTCTGTATTCTGAAGGCAATCATGATTCAAACTGAATTTAAACCACTGATACTTAATTCACCAACTACCAGTGTTGCCAGACGTACGATAATTATCGTATTTGTACGATAATTTGGCCCTCTGTACGATGTACGATCAATAATTCCCAAAAAGGTCAAATGTACGATAATTTTACAGTTTGGCAATTTAAGAGCTAGTATTTTACCTTAAGAGCTAGTATTTTACCATACTGTACTTTTCGTGGGTTCATGCAACTTCATGAGTCTAGATCACGTGTGTGTGCGTACGCGCGTGTAGTTTGTGCATACGTGATACACGCTCGCTCACGAGCTACGTACAAGTACGAGTACGAGTCGAGTCAGCTAGTCGTCGTGCGCGTCAGGCCCATTGAGGTAGTTTATTGCTGATCCTAAGTTTTGCGGGATCGTATCTTGTGGCTTCATGCCTTCAGTTCGGACATTTTCCAGATGGATACATGCCTACAGTTGGTACTTCCTGTGAGATATAGAGTTTGCTATATGTACGATAATTTTCTCAAAAAAACGATAATTTTGAGTCTCGGGTACGATAATTTTACATTTTGAATCTGGCAACGCTGCCAACTACTACCAAAAAACGTGTTTCTACATGCTTGGACTTTGACCTTTAGTGGCATCTAGTGGTGAAATATGGAATTACTCCATTCTTCCCCTTCACAGAGCTTTTAATCGTGAAAGTGTCCATTTTCAAATACATCCATTTAAAAAAAAAAATCCAGGTGCTGACAGCCTTTGCAATCAAAAATCTAAGTTTAAATGTTTTGGGAATAATTGATTGCCCAGTACATAGTCTATCTGACCATTTTTCTATGTTTTGGCTTTGGTTTTTAAAGCAGAAGCCAAGAAAAACCTTGGAGAAAACCTAACGTTTGAGCCAGCAAGTATCTTGTTCATCATAATCCCATTTAAAAAAAAAAAAATCTTAACTGGCAGCGGAAGATATTGATAGAAACAGCTCTTTAAAATGTGATATAACCTTGCAATTAGAAGGGGGAACAAAAGAGAGAGGGAGAAAAGCATGGAATGGTTAAAAATCCTCTTCCTTTGCCAACCCCCCCCCCCCAAAAGACTCAGTTAGCAGGCCTCATATCTGCAACTGATGGCTGCAATTTATAAAAAATATATATTGAAAAATAGAAAATAAATAGAGAAGTCAGTTTGGTATAGTGGTTAAGGTGCTGGCTTAGAAACCAGGGGGTGGCGAGTTCTAGTCCCACCTTAGGCATGAAGCCTGGTTGAGTGATTTGTGGTGATCACACCATGTTGCAACTCCCCAAGTATCATAGCAATGGCAATATAAGCCCTTAGACTTATATAGCGCTTTACATCCGTCTTTAAGCAGTTTACAGAGTCAGCCTATGGCCCTCCACTTTCTGAGTCCTCATTTTACCCACCTCAGAAGGGTGGAAGGCTGAGCCAACCATCAGCCAGTCAAAATCAAACTCCTGGCAGTGGGCAGAATTTGCCAGCAATAGTAATAGCATTTAGACTTATATACCACTTCACAGTGCTTGACAGCCCTCTCTCTCTAAGCGGTTTACAGAGTCAGGCCTCTTGTCCCCAACAATCCGGGTCCCCATTTTACCCACGGTGGAAGGATGGAAGGCTGAGTTGACCTTGAGACTGGTGAGATTTGAACTGCCAAATTGCAGGCAGCTGGCAGTCACCAGAAATAGCCTGCAGTACTGCACTCTAACCACTGTGCCACTGCGGCTCATAAATACATGCTGGTTGCCAGATGCCTGACTTTAGATCATGTGACCATGGGGATGCTGTGACAGTCATGTGGGAGAACCTGTCATGTCACTTTTTCAATTATATTGTATATTCTATTCTATTCTATTCTATTCTATTCTATTCTATTCTATTCTATTCTATTCTATTCTAGAAGACCTCCAAGTTTCCTTCCAATTATTCTATTCTATTCTATTCTATTCTATTCTATTCTATTCTATTCTATTCTATTCTATTCTTATTCCTATTCTATTCTAATCGTAATCCTATTCTATTCTATTCTAATTCCTATTCGATTTTATTCCATTCCACTTCATTCCATATATTCGATTCTATTTTGTTCTATTCTATTTTCCTATTCTATTCCCTATTCTATTCTATTCTATTCTATTCTATTCTTTCTATTCTAATTTCTATTCTATTCTATTCTTCCTATTCTATTTTCCTATTCTATTCTAATTTCTATTCTATTCTTTTTTCCTATTCTGTTCTATGCTATTCTAATTTCTATTCTGTTTTCCTATTCTATTTTTATGAGCCACGGTAGCACAGTGGTTAGAGTGCAGTACTGCAGGCTACTTCTGCTGACTGCCGGGTGACTGCAATTTGGCAGTTCAAATCTCATCGTGCTCAAGGTCGACTCAGCCTTCCGTCCTTCTGAGGCCAGTAAAATGAGGACCCAGATTGTTGCGGTGGCAATAGGCTGACTCTGGAAATCACTTAGAGAGGGCTGTAAAGCATTGTAAAGTGGTATTAAGTGCTAGTGCTATTTTCCTATTCTATTCTATTCTATTTTAATTTCTATTCTATTCTAATTTCTATTCTATTCTAATTTCTATTCTATTCTATTTTAATTTCTATTCTACTCTATTCTTATTTTTATTCTATTCTATTCTAATTTCTATTCTAATTTCTATTCTACTCTATTCTAATTTCTATTCTCTGCAAGGTGCCTTCCAATTCTGTTATTATGTTTCCTTCTCGAATCAGCAACTGTTGTTTCGATACCACCCCATCAGTGATTTAAAAGTGATGGACCGATCTACTAGAAACCAGAGGAATGCAGCCTTTTATAAATTTTTCCCATAGTCTGGAACAACCATCACTCATTCAACCCTTAATGAAGGCCTTTCTGGGGGGGGGGGGATGGCAAGAAAGACAAAATCTTGACCTTCGTGACCTTGTTAATAAACTTGTGAGGAGTTGGCCAGCATTGGCTGACACTGTGATCACATTAAGAGCAACTGTGTTTTCTTCGCTGATGATGAAAAGCTGTTCAACACCACAGACAATACTGCTACCCTTCAAAAAGATCTTGACTATGTATCAGGATGGTCAAACAAATGGCAACTTCAAATCTCAACAAATAAATGCTCTGTCTTACATATTGGGAAAAAAAAATCAGTGAATAAAATACAATACACCAAACTTGATTGCAGGAAATACGACTTCAGCAACAGAGGGGTCAATGTCTGGAATACTCTACCTGACCGTGGTTTTTTTTCCCCAAACCCCAAAAACTTTAACCTTAGACTGTCTACTATTGACCTCACCCCTTTCCTAAGAGGTCTGTAGGGGGCGTGCATAAGCGCACCAATGTGCCTACCATCCCTGTCCTATTGTTTCTTTTATTTTTCTTATATGTACCCATTTCATGTACTCATAACTATGTATATACTTATACCTATTATCTTATAAGCGATTGACAAATCAAAATAAATCAATAAATAAAAATAAAAATAAAACAGCTTTAATTAGGCAAGGAACCTGGAATGAAAGAAAAAGGAAGTGTTCCACAGACTAAAAACAGAATTATAGATACAATGCCAGGGCCCTGATGCCTATTTAGGCAGATTTATTCAGGGGTCCAAAAATAGAGTGAGGTTTTTGGCTGTTTTGGAATGTCAGTGTTGAGGGACAGAGAAAAGCTCTTAGTTAGGGGTTGCAAAACTGGACCCAGACAGGGGGGTAAATTGCAACTATTTAGATTTAATTTAAATATAAGGACAAATTTCAATACAATCAAAAATGTAAGGAGGTTTGCAAGAGGCTGGATAGTAGTTATTTCTCAAGCTTGACAGCTTTCCGATGTGTGGACTTCAACTCCCAGAATTCCCAAGCCAGCAACTGGACTTTCTTGTTTTTTCTTTGAAGACGTTTTGCTTCTCATCCAAGAAGCTTCTTCCGTTCTTGTTCTATGGAGATTTTCAGTCATCCAGGTACTGGTTATCCCAAAGGTTCTTTTTTTCAAAAAACAACTGGACAGAGGCAATTGGATCAGTGGTGGTATTCAGCTGGTTCATACCGGATCGAGTGAACCGGTAGCAAGGATTTGGTCTGGGTCGCCAAACCGGTAGGAAATTCTGGCTGGCCACGCCCCCCCCCCAGTCGCCCAGTTGCCGCTGGCTCACTTACCCTGCCCACCCGATGCTCGCGAACTCCGCCCACCTGACGCTCGCCCCTTAAGGTATTTCTTTCTTTTTTTCCCCTCTCCCGACAATCAGCTGTTCATACGATCAGCTGTGCCAGGATTCCCCTTGCTGAGGCCCAGGAAGACAAAAAATGGAGGGAGGGACTCAGCTCCCCCCCCCTCCATTTTCTGCCTTCCTGAGCCCCAGAGGAGACTCCTAGGACCAAAAACACTCCCCAATGGCTCCTCTGAGGCCTGGAAGGCCCAAAAAACAGGTGGGGGAGTGGTGGCTGCAAAAAAAAGTCATGCCCACCCAATCACATGGCCACGCCCACCTGGCCACGCCCACAGAACCGATGGTAAACAATTTTGAATCCCACCACTGAATTGGATCTTTGATACCCCTTAAACAGAAGACTCACAGAAGACACAGATAGACTGGGTGAAACCAGGCTCAATAACAGTAGCTGTGAGAGGGATCTTGGAGTCTTAGAGGACAGCCAGCTAAATAGGAGCCAGCCGTGTGCAGCAGCAGCCAAAAAAACTAATGCAATCCTAAATTGTATTAACAGAGGGATACAGTCAAGATCAAGGGAAGTACTAATTCCACTCTATAAAGCCTTAGTAAGACCACACCTAGAGTACTGCATCCAGTTTTGGTCACCACATTATAAAAAGATGTTGAGACTCTAGAAAAAGTACAGAGAAGAGCAACCAGGATGATTAGGGGACCGGAGACTAAGGCATATGAAGAACGGTTGTAGGAACTGGGCCTGGCTAGTCTAGTAAAGAGAAGGACCAGGGGAGACAGGATAGCATCTTCCAATATTTGAGGGGCTGCCACAGAGAGGAGGGAGTCAGGCTATTTTCTGAAGGGCCTGTAGGCCAAATAAGGAATAATAGATGAACAAGAAAAGATTCAACCTGGAAATGAGGAGAAACTTTCTGTCAGTGAGAACAATCAACCCATGGAACAGAAGTTGCCCTCGGAAGTTTTTGAAGCACCATCACTTGAGACCCTCAAGAAGAGATCGGACATATGAAGAACGGTTACAGGAACTGGGCATGGCCAATCTAGGGAAGAGAAGGATCAGAGGAGACAGGAGAGCAGCCTTCCAATATTTGAGGGGCTGCCACAGAGAGGAGGAAGGGGTCAAGCTATTTTCCAAGGCACCTGAAGGCCAGAGAAGGAATAATGGATGGAAACTGAACAAGTAGAGATTTAACCTGGAAATAAAGAGAAATTTTCTGACAGTGAGAACAATCAACCCATGGAACAGAACATTAGTGGGATTCAAAAATTTTTACTACCAGTTCTGTGGCAGGGGAAGGTTACTGCAAAATCCCCATTCCCTCCCCACCCCACTAACCTGCTTTCCAGCTCCGTTCTTCTGTGCAGGGCAACCAAAGAAGACCCAGCCGATCAGCTGGGATTCAATGGGAGGCAGAGAAGAGATGGGGGCGGGGCCAGTCAGAGGCGGGATTGGCTGGTTCTCTGAACTACTCAAAATTTCCGCTATCGGTTCTTCAGAACTGGTCAGAACCTGCTGAATCCCATCTCTGGAACAGAAGTTGCCTTCGAAAGTTGTGGGAGCTTCATCCCTGGAAGCTTTCAAGAAGAGACTGGACTGCCATTTGTCAGAAATGGTGTAAGGTCTCCTGCTTGGCTGGGGGGTTGGACTAGATGACCTACAAGGTCCCTTCCAACTCTGTTAATCTAATCTAACCGTCCAAGACCCAATTCAGCAGCATAAAGTCACTTCCTGTTGGGGGAGCTCACTCCAAACGTGTCGGGCTCCACCCCAGGAGCCCTCCCTCCATCTCCTGCTGTAAACAGCCACGGATACATACAAACATTGTGTATGGCAATCTCTGTTAAATGCCCCCCAAACAAAGACCTCTGTTCCCCTTGAGTGTGCAGAGCCATTAATTGGGAGACAACAGCTCTGGGGAAGGCAGGAGGGAAATTCCAGTTAAGAGAAAAACACCAGCGCAGATGCCTCTAATTGGACACTCCGCTGAGTGGATCAACCCAGTTTCCCTTTGTGTAGGAGACAGGAAGCCTGCTGCTGGACTGGGAGGCGTCAGACAGCAGCATGTGGACAAAAGACTGTCTACTGTCCATAAGGCCAGGCGTCCTGCTCTCTAAGCCCCCTTTCTCTTCCCCAGCCCAGACACACACACCCCCGACGACCATTAACCCCTTGCAAATGGGTTCAAGACTGGAGAAGTAATATTTCTCGCTATAGAATATCTTGTGCTATCAGGCTGGAAATTGGGCAAGCTAGAACTACGCCGGCTACGGTCTGATCTCAGCTTAACAACAACAACACACACGGGCAAACAATAGATGCAAACGCAACGTAAACCGCTCCAAACTCGATTGCAGAAAATATGACTTTAGCAACAGAGTGGTCAATGCCTGGAACTCATTCCCTGACTCTATTATCATATCCTCAAATCAAGGACCTGTTTACTGCACGAGTCAAAAAGAGGGCTGTGAAAATATTTACAGACCCCTCACATCCTGGACATAAACTGTTTCAACTCCTTCCCTCAAAACAACGCTATAGAGCACTGCACACTAGAACAACTAGACAGAAGGACAGTTTTCTCCCGAACGCCATCACTCTGCTAAACAAATAATTCCCTCAACACTGTCCAACTATTTACTAAGTCTGCACTACTATTACTCTTAATCT
Organism: Hydrophis major; assembly: GCA_033807585.1. Lineage (NCBI taxonomy): Eukaryota > Metazoa > Chordata > Lepidosauria > Squamata > Elapidae > Hydrophis > Hydrophis major. Next base: position 428,139,474 of record CM066328.1, read on the forward strand.
TCTCACCACTCCTTGTCACCCATCCCCTCCCACTTGTGACTGTATGTAACTTTGTCACTTGTATCCTTACGATTCATATTGGCTGTTTCCTAGTATGATTTGATTGCATAAGTGCACCAGCATGCCAACCATCCCTGTCCTACTCTACTCATTTATTATGTATATACTCATACCTGTTTATACTTATATGTTTTTATGTTATGTTCATACTTATACTTGTTTTCTCATACATGCTTGACAAACAAATAAATAAAAATAAAATAAAATAAAAAAATCTTGTTCTCGGAAACTGTCTTTTCAATGGCGCCAAACAGGTGCATTATCCAGATGAAGCACCTTTATTTAAAAACAAAAAACACAAAAAACCCCTTCTGCTCAAACAGGTGAGGCAGGTGTTGAGAAAGCATTGATAACTTGAACTACCTGTTTGCCCAAAGGAAAAAGCTACATTTTATAGCCATCCTCCAATTTATACTGGTACAGGACAAGGGGAGCCAATTTGGTCTAGTGGTTAAGGCATCAGGCTAGAAAGCAGGAGACTGGGAGTTCTAGTCCTGCCTTAGCTATGAAAGCCAGCTGGATTGCTTTGAGCCAATCACCAGGTGATGGTGAGTTTGAGTTCTGCCTTAGTCATGAGAGCCACTTGAGAGACTTTGGGTCAATCACCAGGAGATGGTGAGTTCTAGTTCCATCTTAACCATGAAAGTCAACTGGGTGACTTTGGGTCAATCACCAGGAGATGGTGAGTTCTAGTTCCATCTTAACCATGAAAGTCAACTGGGTGACTTTGGGTCAATCACCAGGAGATGGTGAGTTCTAGTTCCATCTTAACCATGAAAGCCTTTGGCTGTAGAGAATCAAGTCCAAAATGTGACCAACAAAAACTGTAACTACAAGTCAAATCAAGGCCAGATGAGGTAATTAATCCAGCAGGGCAAGAGAAGGAATTCCGGATGTGGAGGAACAACTGTAATTCAACACAGTTGCAAGGATGCCAGGAACACAGATAACAAAAGTCAACACAAGATAAACTCAGTTTGTTCCCAGCAGATGCCGCAATCAGCTTGCATCTCTTCTAAACTCTCTTCCCAGCTATGGCTAATGAAGGGAATCAGGGCCCTTTCCTCCCCACGTAAGCCACGCAACCCAGGTTGCTCTCTTCTCCATTCCTCCCTGCATGCCCTAGGATGAAGAGGGGGTGGACCTGGGTCTTCCTCTGAACTCCCTCTCGCTTGCTCTACTTCTTCCCTGCTCTGCCCAGCTGGACTTTGCCCTTCCCCAGTTTCCTCCACAGCCAATGGAGCCACACTCCCACTCCCTGTCAGCTATTCATCTTCCTCCTCCGATTCAGACTCCGACAGAGGCATGGCAATGTTAGAGGTATCATGGCAATGTTAGAGGTATCATCGTAAGATATCAGCTGTTCTGAGTAAAGCTGCCTTTTGCAGCTGACTGATGGTGATTTTGTCAATGCCGATAGCTGATAGTGTTCCAGTGATGAGAGTGGTGCGGTGGCCTAAAAGTGGAGCTCTCACCTCACAATCAGGAAGCTGTGAGTTCGAGGCAGATATTTCTCTCTCTGGGCACACTGAGAATATATATCTGCTGAACAAAACTCCGCATTGGTGACAGGAAGGGTATCTGGCCAGTAAACACTCAGCTCCATTCAGTTGCACAGATTCCTCCACCCTACAAGGGAATATAGGGTCATTAAAAGAGGATGATGATGATGGTGTTCCAATGATGATTGTTGTTATTGTTACGGTAGTCCTCAACTTACAACCACAATTTTGAGCCTCCAAATTATGTTAAGTGAAAAATCCATTAACTGCGTTTTGACAACTTTTCGTGCCATATTTGTTAAGCCAATCCCTGAAGTTGTATCACAACACCCTGCAGCTGTCATAAATATGAATCAGTTGCCAAGTGTCTGAATTTTGATCATGTGACCATGGAGACATAAGTGTGAAAAAAGATCATCAGTTACTTTTTTCATTGCCGTTGTAACTTTGAACAGTCACTACACGAACTACCTGTATTTTGTTATGTTCCATTGAGAGGAAAAGATTTGGCGCATTCTTCTCTCTTTCCTTGGAGACTTGTAATCATATAAACATGTGCCACTGTTTTACTTACACGTCTTTAACCCTTCCTATTTTTATTGTCAGCAATAAATCTGTTCTTTAGCTATTCCTCTCACTCATCCTCATTTTATCACTCCAAGGAGATTTTTCAACCTTTTGGCGCTCGGTCTCAATCATCTTGCTTCGTGTAAACAAAACATTAAAAAGATGCAGCTGGAGTTCAAACATTCGGCTTCGCCCTGCCAGCCCACTCTCCCAGAATGCCCCAAGAAGACGCAGCCCCAGAGGCTTTCTGAGTAAATAAAATGGCCACCAGCTGCAACAGGTATAGCCAAAAAGGTCATTCTTTGACTTCAAAGAAGGTGAAAGAGGGTGGTGGTTTCATTGATCTGGGCCCTGATCATTTGTCCAGGATGTTATAAGGCCATGACGGCGAACCTATGGCACGTGTGCCACAGGTGGTGCTGGCACATGAGCCCCAGCAAAACTTACCTGCGCTGTGCATGCACACGCCTCCCAGTTGATTTTCGGCCTATTTGAAGGCTTTTTTTGGCCTCCCAGAGGCTCAAGGTAAGCCTCTGCAGCCTTTGGAAGCCGATAAACAGTTTCACTGATGAAACGGGCCTGTTTATCAGCCTCCAAAGGCTGCAGAGGCTTCCCTTGAGCCTCTGGAAGGCCAAAAAACACACAATTTTCGGCACAGGAGCCCAAAAAGGTGGGCCACCACTTCTCTAAGGCCTCCTGCCTTGGTCAGGTTTGGACGAGAAGACCTTCAGGGCAGAGGTGGGTCTTCAACAGGTTCTGACCAGTTCTGGAGAACCGGTAGCAGAAATTTTGAGTAGTTCGGAGAACCAGCAAATCTCACCTCTGACTGGAGATTTGACAGGATCCTTCCCCTGCCACGCTCACCAAGCCACGCCCACAGACCCAGTAGGAAAAAAAATTGAATCCCACCACTCTTCAGGGTGCCTTCTAGCCCCAGGATTATAATTTGGCTCAAAAACAGTCACTGTGAGAGGGACTTTGGACTCCAGTGGACGATCCCTTAAACATGAGCCAGCCGGGTGCGGCAGCAGCCAAAAAAGCTGATACAATTCTTGGCTGTATAAACAGAAGCACAGCATCAAAATGACGTGAGGTATTAGTACCGCTTTATAAAGGCTTAGTAAGGCCACACCTGGAATACTGCATCCAGTTGTGGTCACCACATGACAAAAAAGATGCTGAGACTTTGGAAAAAGTGCAAAGAAAAGCAGCTAAGATGATTAAAGGCCTGGAGACTAAAACATATGACGAACAATTGCAGGATTTGGGGTTGGCTACTCTGGAGAAAAGAAGGGCGAGTGGGGGACATGATAACAGTCTTCCAGTATTTGAGAGTCTGCCACGAAGAGGAGGGACTCGGCTTATTTTCATCAGAGGGCAAGACAAGAAATAACGGATGGAAACTAATCAAGGAAAGAAGCAACCTGGAATTAAGGAGAAACTTCCTCAAAGCGAGGACAATTAACCAGTGGAACAGAAGCTGTGTGTTAAGTATTCTGACATGGGTTGAAGTAAGTTGGAGACAGTCCTTGTTGGTGAACTTTCAGCTCTTTATTACATAGTGACTTCTGAACATAACAGCAAACTCTGCCTTATATAGGCAACCCCTGTGAAAATTGACCAATAGAGAGCTGTGAACGCTAGCTCTTAAACCAATAACAAACCTCCGTAAAGGGCCAATCGGATTCTTTAGAACTGACCAATCCGATCTGGCCGCTTAACAACCAATCAGAAGTGCAGGGCCAGAACCCTGCACTTTACCCCAAGCTCACACTTTATTCAACTATATACATACATAACACCCCTTCCCCCTGGCTTCTTAAACTATGGTGTGGTTATATAATCCTTTAAATAGGATGGTTGTCTTTTGAGTCTTTCTGATTTTCTCTGGACTGGTTGAGTGCAGTCCTCTTGAGGTGGAATGTTGTTTGGCAGTGGCTCTGCTTCTCGCTCGGGTGCAATTTCCAACGGTGCAAATAATTCTTCTTCCTGCTCCATTTCCTGAGTCTCGCTGGATTCATCGCTCGCTTCTAACAGGTTCCCTGGAACGTCGTCTTCTTCTGTTCCTCCCCCCCCCCTCGGTTTGGTCATGGGGGAGTTGTTGACTGGCCGTTGTGAGTCGTGACCGTAATTGGTCGATATGCCGTTTCCACAGTCTATTGTCACAGCATTTTACTATATAGGATTTGGGCTTGGTTACCCGTACTACCGTTGCTTCTATCCATACGGGGTCGCCCGATAAATTCCGTGCATAAACGTTGTTGCCTACCTGGAAAGTGCAATAGCGTCCACTGGATCCTATAGGCTTTTCTGGTTCGTAAGCAGGGTGCAACCGGTCGAGGCGGGAGTGGAGTTTTCGCCCCATTAGTAGTTCTGCGGGAGTTCTGCCGGTGACGCTATGTGGAGTGATGTGTTGCAATAGAAGAATTTGGTTGACTTTATCATCGATATTATCATAGTCCAATTTCTGTAAGGTCTTTTTAACAAATTGGACCATGCGTTCCACTCGGCCATTGGTCGCAGGGTGCACAGGCGAGGTGAGCGCAGGCGAGGTGAGCGCATGGCGGATGCCTTGGTCAGCGAGGTACTGTTCAAATATTAGCGCTGTAAATTGTGGCCCATTATTGGACACCAGGACGTCCGGCAAACCGTGGGTTGCAAAGAGTTTATTGAGGACTTTAATCACTGCTTCGGAAGTTGTGGCCGTCATTCGATGAATTTCTAACCAATTTGAGTATGCATCGACAGTCAATAAGAAGGTATGTCCTTTGGTTGGCCTTGCGAAGTCCAGGTGGATTCTGGACCAGGGTCCCCGTGGCGTCTCCCATTCCGTAGGCATGGCTTTTGGTGGGGCGTTGCTGGTCTGTTGGCACTTGGTACAGGCCTTGACCCATTGCTCGATTTGTCGGTCCATGCCCGGCCACCATGCGTAGCTTCGTGCAAGTGCTTTCATCCGCACGATCCCGGGGTGGCCCTCGTGTAGGATTTGTAGTAGCGTCTTTTAGAGTCGCTCTGGGACAACGACTCTATCGCCCCAGATGACACAGCCTTTTTGAGAAAAAAGTTCAGTTTGTCTTGCTTTAAATGGCGCGAAGTCATCTGGGATTCGGTCCAATGGCCATCCGCATTCCACCCAGCCTAGGACTCGAGCTAGGGTGTGGTCTCGTTTGGTTTCTCTCACGATGTCTCGGGCGGTCATAGGCGGCGAGTTGAGTGTTTCGATCTGCAACGTAGTTGCCGTTGGTGCCGGATCGTCGAGAGTCTCTGGAAGCGGCGTTCTGCTTAGTGCGTCAGCGTGGGGAATGGCTTTCCCCGGGCGATATTGCAGGCAATAATTATAAGCAGTTAGAAATTCTGACCATCGAGTCATTCTCGGGGATAATATGTAGGGGGTTGGCTTGTCCCTGGCTATTATCCCTAGCAATGGTTTGTGGTCAGTTACAATGGTAAATGTCCTTCCATACACATATTCATGAAATTTCTTTACAGCTGAAACGATTGCAAGAGCCTCCTTATCAATTTGTCCATAGTTCCGCTCTGCATGTGAAAGAGTCTTCGAAAAGTATGCAACAGGGGCCTCATTCCCATTAGGCAGTACATGACTCAAAATGGCGCCCACCCCAAAGGGTGAGGCATCGCAGATTATAACTAATGGTAATGTCTCGTTATACTGCATAAGCACAGAGTCAGATGTAAGCAATTTTTTTACATTCCGAAACGCTTGTTCTTCCCGGTAACCCCAAACCCACAATGCTTTTTTATCTAATAACCGGTGTAACGGTTCAGCAACAGTCGCCTTGTGCGGTAAAAACACATTATAGAAATTTATGAGGCCTAAGAATGCCTGGAGATCGGTCTTGTTACGGGGCCTGGGAGCATTTTTTATAGCCTTTAATTTACTCTCCATAGGGTGAATGCCCTGGCTATCAATGCGATACCCTAGAAACTCAACACTGTCAGTATATAAGTGACATTTATTTTTTTTCACCTTAAGTCCTGCCTCTTGGAATTTTTTAAGAACACATTTCAAACAATCCTGCAAAAAAATTTTTGTTGGTGCTGCAATTAATACGTCATCAAAATACGGAACCACGCCCTTGATTCCCTGTAACAACCTTTCCATTAGGCTTTGGAATATCCCTGGGGCCACACTCACCCCGAATTGCAATTGAGTACATTTAAAAGCACCCCTGTGCGTTACAATTGTTTGGGCTTGGGCCGTCTTATCGTCCACTGGTAATTGTTGATAAGCTTGAGCTAAATCTAATTTAGCGAAAACCTTTCCGCCCCCCAAGGAATGGAGGAGGTGCTGCATCACCGGAACTGGATACGTGTTCTGCTGCAGGGCGTGGTTTAGAGTGGCCCGGTAGTCCCCACAAATTCGAATTGACCCATCTGGCTTAATGGGGGTTACAATAGGAGTCTCCCATGGAGAATGATCAATGGGCTTCAACACCCCCTGTGCAATTAGTTTGTCGAGTTGTTCATCTATCTTAGCTTTAAGAGCGAAGGGAACTCGACGGGGCTTCAAACGGATTGGGGCTACTTTTGGATCTAGGCTAAATGAGATTGGGGTCCCTTTATACTCGTCTAAATGATCTGCGAAGACATCGCTGAACTCAGAAATAAGGTCCTCCTCCCACTCACAATCACCGATTCGGTTCACGCCGGCCACTTCGATGCCAAGTGACGCGAACCATTGGAGGCCCAACAAACTAGGCCTATCTCTGTCGATGATCGTTAGAGGTAAGTACGCCGTATGCTTTTTAAAAGAGACTCGGACTCGGCAAGACCCGACTACGGGGATTTGGTTCCCTTGGTAGTCCTTGAGGATGAGGCGTTGTAATCGGAGATCTTGGCGTTGGATTGTAGGGATGAGTTGCTTTAACGTCTTCCACGACACCATCGAGAGGGACGATCCCGAGTCGACCTCCATGTGGCAAGGTTGGTTCTCTATGGCTACCGTGACTCGAATTTTCTTAGCGTCCATGGCTGAGGCGTGACCTATAGTGATAGTATGGTGAGCCTCTTCTTTTTGAAACGCTCGATTTCTGTAGGAGTGGTTTACTGGTTCTCGCCTTACAGGACGGTTTCCTGTCGATTGGTGATAGTTGGTCTGTTTTGAGGCCTGGCTGGGTCCTGGTAAGCTGCGGCAGACCTGGCTGATGTGGCCTCGTTTTCCGCACTCATGGCAGAGTGCGTCGTGGAATTTGCATTCGGCCCTGGCATGGTTCGCTCCACAACCTGTGCAAGGGCGTAAGGGCCTAGGGCAAGGGTCCCGGTCAGACCGCAGTCGATGGACCCCTTCTTCATCGCTGTCTGACGACGAAGAGAGGTCCTCGTGGTGCGTCGTAACTAGCTGCTCTTCTGAGTTGGGTGAGATTTCGCCGGTCGGTTGTGTTGCCGAAGTGCGGCTTCGCCGTAATTGCGCAGCAGACTTTTTGGTCGCCTCCGCAGCCGTAGCTTCGGCGATGGCGTCAGCAAGGCCGATGTCACCTTTTGCCATCAGCTTGCTTTGCACGCCTCGCGCATCTAATCCTAGAATTAATCGATCTCTCAGTGCTTCATCTAAATCTGCGAACCCGTAGAGGCCCCCTAAATTTCTGAGGTCCGCCATGAAATCAGCCATGCTCTTTCCTTTTCGCTGGTTTCTCTGATAGAACTCGTGGCGTCTCACGAGTGTAGGAACGGTTGGCGCGTAATGGTTTCTCAGGATGGGTTTGAGGTCGTCCCAGCTCATGGCATTCACTTCTTGAGATTTCGCCAGCGCTTTAGCCATTTTAAAAACAACCGGGCCGCAATGCGTTAAGAACAATGCCCTTTTCTTTGCTGGTGTGGCGTAATTTAAGTTGCTCGTCTCAAGAAACATTTGGAAGCGATCCATGTAGGATTCCCAAACCTCTTGGTTTGGATCGAACGGAGCGGGTGGTACGATGCCGCCGGACATGGTTCCGTTGATGGCGCCGTCTCAACACGTGCTCGGTATTTCTTCCTGGCTTCTCAGATTCAAACGTCTCCACATCCCATCCTCGTCGCCAGTGTTAAGTATTCTGACATGGGTTGAAGTAATTTGGAGACAGTCCTTGTTGGTGAACTTTCAGCTCTTTATTACATAGTGACTTCTGAACATAACAGCAAACTCTGCCTTATATAGGCAACCCCTGTGAAAATTGACCAATAGAGAGCTAGCTCTTAAACCAATAACAAACCTCCGTTAAGGGCCAATCGGATTCTTTAGAACTGACCAATCCGATCTGGCCGCTTAACAACCAATCAGAAGTGCAGGGCCAGAACCCTGCACTTTACCCCAAGCTCACACTTTATTCAACTATATACATACATAACACTGTGGGTGCTCCATCACTGGAGATGTTTAAGAAGAGACTAGACAGCCACTTGTTTGAAATGGTCTGGGTTCTCCTGCTTGAGCAGGGGGTAGAGTAGAAGACCTCCAAGGTCCCTTCCAGCTCTATTCTGATTGATTGATTCTGTGCTGTCTTTTTACAAGCTGGTTGAACGGCCAACTTGGAAAACGTACAACTAATAAAAAATGATTGAGTTTAGGACAAAGATGGCCAGCGTTACTCTTTTCTGTTCGGCAAGGCATATTTTTCTGACATAATCATTTACAGTTCATCTGCCAATTCTAGATGAAGCCAAAACAAACACTGGAGGGGATTTACTGACAAATTAATTAACTGATTACATCCAATCAAGTCAGTATCTACTCTTAGCGATCAGATAGATAGATTAGCCGTGTCAGCCTCAAGATATCTTCCCCTTCCTAACTATCTGCTATTATTTCATTATTTCTCTCGGCTGTCATGGCAACGGTGGGAGGGGGGATTTTATATGGGAAGAGAGCTGGAGGTGTTTGCATTCCTTGCTGGGCTAGCAAGGGGAGGGGGGATTCTTGTCTTTAACTTTCTGTTTCCTGGCTATCTTTTCCTCTTTTGCGCAACTGCGAACTTTTATCAAAATATGTCAAGGTCATTTGACAAGACGTCTCATCACCATCTGAAGATGACCACATGAGCTGTCTCAAAAGTTTTAATTGGAAGAACCATTTGAACTTTGGGGGGTGGGGACAAACCTATTTCTTTGTATATGCATTCTACCCGCCAATTTCTCAGTTTCGGAATTGCTTTGTAGCTACCACTTTATTTCCCAGTAAAAGGATAACTTTGCTCTACCCATGGAGTCTGAGTATTTCTTTCTTGGGATCTAAAAGGAGCGCAGCCTGACAAGCCGTATATGAGTTGAGCCAAAGAGATAGGGTGTCTAGCCAGAGTAATTTGGAAGAAAGAGAGAGATTAGTCCTTGATTTATAACCATAACTGAGCCCAAAATTTCCATGGCTAAACAATGAATAAGTAAGGTTTTTTGTCCTGTTTTACAACTTTTCCTGCCACAGATGGTAAGTGAAGCATTGCTATTGTTTTTCCAGAACTTCAAAACTGGGTCGTAAATAGCTTTTGAAGGGATCTGTCATAATTTTGACCAGTTGCTAATCAACTGATTGTAAATTGAGGACTACTTGTATTTCTAAATAATTCTTCCCAGGTAGAGTCTCAAATGATACTAGGAAAAGCTCTCTGATGACCCAGGGTGGGATACAAAACAAACACAGTCACAGAAAACAGGCAAAGCCCCTTTTACTCCTTCACTTTGCTTCCAAGCTCCAAATATCCTTGACAGAAGACAAAAAACTCCCACACAAACAGTTACAAGAAGAAGGAAAAAAGCAACACAAACTAGGCAAGATAAGGATTGGAGGACATCCACAGATAACACACACTGGGAAGGATGCCAAACTCAGAGAGGAAGCATAAGCTAGAGATATTTCCATGCTTTGTTTCCAGCGTTCGCCTGTACGCAGGTCCAAACTCTTATCCAGTTGTCACAGCTGCAGCCCATGAAGAAGATCAAGGCCCTCTCCTTCCAAGTAGACCACATCTCTCCCTTATTCTCTCCTCTCTGTGTGCCCTAGGATGGATAGGGAATAGGCCTGGTCAGCTGGCCTCTGCCCTTCCCCAGTCTCCTCCACAACCTCTGGAGCCACACTTCCACTCCCTGTCGGCTGTTCCTCCTCTCACTCAGAGTCAGCCTCCACCAGGGGCATGACAAGCTCTTTCCAACCCACCAAACACGGCTTTTCCTAGAGTCTCCTGCTTGAGGAGTTGGACTAGAAGACCTCCAAGGTCCCTTCCAATTGTGTTGTCTATTTATAAACAATACAAATACTCTAATAATGCTTGCGCTTTACTGTGTTACTACTGTTATGTTTACACTTCATTTCATTTCTCTGTTTTTATTGTTGGAAGCCACATTGGGTGCCCTCACAGCGAGATAGGCAGCAAATAAGTTGAACAAATCAGTAGCAATGCAACAGCAATAATTGTGTGCATTATTTCTCACTGATACAAGTTTAAAATGACATAACAGGCTCAGCCAGAAGAGGGCGCCCCATTCATAAATTGCTGGGCCTGAATTTTCTTCTCAACATAAATTGACTGTACAGTGATTTTGTGTTACAGAGAATAAAACACCAGGAAGAAAAGAAGTTTTTTGTGTGATTTTTTTTTATTATTGTGAACTGAAGACCCAGGGAGGAAAAAAGGAGGAAGGGGTGAGTGAGGGAGACATCCCCCTTCTAACTTTTACTTAATTTATGTTTATTTATTTTGCTTCACTTTTGTGAAGTTAGAAAACAGTTTTCAGTATATTTGGATTTTGGGGGAGCCCATCTAAGTCGCAATTTCTTGACTTCAGCAGCTTTGAGATGCGTGGACTTCAACTCCCAGATTTCCCCAGACAGCAGGGGAATTTCCCCTCTCTGAGCCTCCATACGGACCCTATTTTTACCTGCATTCAAAACAGGCTGCATGGAGATTCCTGAGAGAGGAGGGCTGAGGTGGATGTGGCCAGCCGGTTGGTTCAACTACCGGTTCAGCGAACCAGATGTAAATTTACATCAGGCTCACTTGAACAGGCCCGAACCGGCTGAATCCCACCCCAGCTTATTTGTGGTCGTATGTCGAGGGCTATCTATATGTTGTGAGAAACGCCGTTCAAAACCCCTTCTACTCTCTTCTTTGAGAAAACGCCTTCTGCAAATGCAAGGAATATATTCAAGGATACAAACATACAATATCTATATCTATATATCTATATCTATCTAACTATATATCTATATCTGTATGGTATTCAGCTTTGTTCGGGTATTTTCCCACGTCATTACAAAGGTGAACAAAGCTGAATACCATACATATAAATACCCATGAAAACTTAAGAAAACAAATATCTATATCTATATCTATATCTATATCTATATCTATATCTATATCTATATCTATATCTATATCTATATCTATATCTATATCTATATCTCTATCTCTATCTCTATCTCTATCTCTATCTATCTATCTATCTATCTATCTATCTATCTATCTATCTATCCATCCATCCATCATCTCTTACCCATCCATATCTATCTATCTATCTATCTATCTATCTATCTATCTATCTATCTATCTATCTATCTATGCCAGGATCCCCCTTGCTGTCTTACTGCTTCACCCAGGAGGTTTCCCTGAGACCCAGGAGGCCCAAAAATGGAGCCCATCTCTATCTATCAATCTGTCCGTCTTTCTGTCTATCTATCTATCTATCTATCTATCTATCTATCTATCTATCTATCTATCTATCATCTATCTATTATCTATCTTCTATCTATCATGTATCATGTATCATCTATCTATCTATCTATCTATCTATCTATCTATCTATCTATCTATCTATCTATCTATCTATCCATCCATCCATCATCTATCTATCATCTCTCTCTCTCTCTCTGTCTATCTATCTATCCATCCATCCATCTATCTATCTATCATCTCTCTGTCTGTCTATCTATCTATCTATCTATCTATCTATCTATCTATCTATCTACCTACCTACCTATCTCTCTCTCTCTCTATATATATATATATATATATATGTATGTATGTGTATATATATATATATATATATATATATATATATATATATATATATTTTTTTTCTGAGGTTCTCGCGGGTATTTGTATGTGGATCTTTGGTTATTCGGGTTTTCTCCCGCGTAAGATTGGAAGTATCTAGGCAACGTTTCGATGAAGTCTCATTCATCATCTTCAGGCTTGGTCTTCAGCTCTGTGCTTCTCAGAGTGAGAAGTATCAGAGTGGAAGTATCTAGGCAACGTTTCGATGAACCCTCCAGCAACTAAGACTAACCTGAGCACAATCAAGCCCCCAACTGAACAGAACACGCCTCCAGCCAATCAGAACACAGCCAAACCCCCCAACCAATCAGAACACAGCCAAACCCCCAACCAATCAGAACACCCCCCCACCCAATCAGAACACAGCCAAGCCCCCACCCAATTAAGTCACACCCCCACTAGCAGTTAAAAGGAAGAAGCAGCTGCAAGCTCACATCACTCTGAGAAGCACAGAGCTGAAGATCAAGCCTGAAGATGATGAATGAGACTTCATCGAAACGTTGCCTAGATACTTCCAATCTTACTCGGGAGAAAACCCGAATAACCAAAGATCCACATACAAATACCCGCGAGAACCTCAGAAAACAAATATATATATATATATATATATATATATATATATGTATATGTATATGTATATGTATATGTATATGTATATGTATATGTATATGTATATGTATATGTATATGTATATATATGTACGTATGTATATTTTCTGAGATTCTCGCGGGTATTTGTATGTGTATCTTTGGTTATTCGGGTTTTCTCCCGCGTAAGATTGGAAGTATCTAGGCAACGTTTCGATGAAGTCTCATTCATCATCTTCAGGCTTGGTCTTCAGCTCTGTGCTTCTCAGAGTGATGTGAGCTTGCAGCTGCTTCTTCCTTTTAACTGCTAGTGGGGGTGTGACTTGATTGGGTGGGGGCTTGGCTGTGTTCTGATTGGTTGGGGGGCTGGCTGTGTTCTGATTGACTGGTGGCGTGTTCTGTTTAGGTGTCGGCTTGGTTGTGCTCAGGTTAGTCTTAGTTGCTGGGGGATTTAGTTGCTGGGGGATCACAGCTCACCAGCTCAAATCCCCCAGCAACTAAGACTAACCAGAGCACAACCAAGCCCCCACCTGAACAGAACACTCCTCCAGCCAATCAGAACACAGCCAACCCCCCAACCAATCAGAACACAGCCAAACCCCCAACCAATGAGAACACACCCCCACCCAATCAGAACACAGCCAAGCCCCCACCCAATCAAGTCACACCCCCACTAGCAGTTAAAAGGAAGAAGCAGCTGCAAGCTCACATCACTCTGAGAAGCACAGAGCTGAAGACCAAGCCTGAAGATGATGAATGAGACTTCATCGAAACGTTGCCTAGATACTTCCAATCTTACTCGGGAGAAAACCCGAATAACCAAAGATCCACATACAAATACCCGCGAGAACCTCAGAAAACAAATATATATATATATATATATATATATATATATATATATATGTATATGTATATGTATATGTATATGTATATGTATATGTATATGTATATGTATATGTATATGTATATGTATATGTATATGTATATGTATATGTATATGTATATGTTTTCTTAAGTTTTCGCGGGTACTTACATGTCTGGCATTCAGCTTTGTTCGGGTATTTTCCCACGTCATAATAGTGGTGCTTTTAAAGTTGTAGCAACATTTCAGCAGAATCTCATCTGCCATGGCAGATGAGATTCTGCTGAAATGTTGCTACAACTTTAAAAGCACCACTATTATGACGTGGGAAAATATATGAATGAACAGGGGGTTTGGTGGAGCCAAAGAATCAGGATAATCAAAGAAAATCCAGGTTTCCTTGGTTTGTAAAAGTCACCCAGGATAATTTCAAATAAATTACACCCACACCTTTCTTTAAAAAAAAAAAAAATCCTTTTAGCTGATTAAAATGTTTGTCTTAATTGATTCAGTTCTGAGTCACTGGCTGGCTGGGATCTAACAGCGGCTCTTGTTTCACAAGCAGGTTGTGTGATACAAACCAGAAGTTTTTAAGAAAAAGATTGAATAATCATTTGCTTGAAATGGGATGGGATCTCCCGTTCAAATGGCAAGGCTGGCAAGGCTTTCCTGAAGGCCTCTGCAGTGGACAACAGAACTCTGGATTGATCCAGAGTTTATTTATCACCTACAAAGGCCTTATGGAAAGCCTGGCCAGCCTTGTTGGCTGCAGAAGAAATGGGCCGGCAAGGCAGGTGTCGGGGGTGTGTGAGACCTGGCTACAAAAAGGTAAGTAGTAGGTCAGCTCCATCCCACCATCCCTAGCCTAGCTTAATTTTTAACCCATCCACTCTGAAGTGTGTGGGATCTTAATTTGGGCTTATTTTTAGGTTAGGGCTTATATTGAGCGCAAGTGTAAAAAATCAAGCTAGGACTTACTTTAGGGGTAGGTCGTATTTTCAGGAAAACAGGGTAGAAGATCTCCAAGGTCCCTTCCAACTCTGTTATTCTATGTTCCAACCTTGGATGTGGAGTCAGCTGTATATATTTATGTTCTCTTCTATTGAATACTATGGATTGCACAATCCTAACAAGAGGAACACAACTGCTTTTGTCATTTTGACCATCCTTTTGTAGCTTAGGGAAAGACTTGGGTCTCATCCTGCATCTTCTCTGCTACCCACACAAGCTTTGGGGATGAGAGGGAGGGATCTCCCCAAATTCTCCCTCCAAGGAAGCTTTCCTTACTACAGCTACCCTGTTTCCCCGAAAATACGACCTACCCTGAAAGTAAGTCCTAGCTTGATTTTTACATGTGTGCCCCATATAAGCCCTACCCCCCAAAATAAGCCCTAATTAAGACCTCACCCACTCCAGGGTGCACGTGTAAAAATTAAGCAAGGGTGGGGATGGGGGAGTGGAGCAGCCCTACTACTTACCTTTGGACAGTTGTAGCCAGGTCTCACACACCCCGACACCTGCCTTGCCGGCTCATTTCTTCTGCAGCCAGCGAGGCTGGCAAGGCTTTCCTAAAGGCTTCTGTAGCTGATAAACAGAGCCCCAGATCAATCCAGAGTTTTGTTATTGGCTGCAGAGGCCTTAAAGAAAGCCTTGCCGGTCGCAGAAGAAGACGTTCCTGAAGTTGTTAAGCGGTTACCCTGTTGTTAAGTGAATCTGGCTTCCTCATTGACTTGTCCCAAGGTAGCAAAAGGGGATCACATGACCCCCAGACTCTGCAACTGTCATAGATGTGAGTCAGCAAGAAAAGAACAGAAATCAAAGTAAAAGAAACTGAATATTACATGGTATGGAATCAGTTTTATCAATGGATAGAAAATAGAACAAATTAAAAGGGATTTGATGTATTTATAGAGAAATTAATGTAGTAGATATATCTTATTTATTTATTTTTCTCAATTGCTTACAAGATGATAGGTATAAGTAAAAACATAGTTATGAATACATGGATACCTATAAGAAAAATAAAAAATAAAAGAAACAACAGGACAGGGAGGGTAGGCACGTTGGTGTGCTTATGCACGCCCCCTACAGACCTCTTAGGAAAGGGGTGAGGTCAACAGTAGATAGTCTAAGGTTAAAGTTTTTGGGGTTTGGGGAAGAAACCACAGAGTCAGGTAGAGTATTCCAGACATTGACTGTTGCTGAAGTCGTATTTCCTGTAATCAAGTTTGATGCGATTAACCTTGAGTTTGTATCCATTGTTTGCTCTTGTGTTGTTTTGGTTGAAGCTGAAGTATTCATTGACAGGTAGGACATTGCAATGCATGATTTTATATACCATACTTAGATCGGACCAAAGGCGGCATAGTTCAAGGTTTTCTAGATCTAGAATTTCAAGTCTGGTGGCATAAGGTATTCTGCAACGAGTAGAGGAGTGGAGAACTCTTCTTGTGAAATATTTCTGGACTTTCTCAACTGTGTTAATGTCAGATAAGTAATGTGGGTTCCAGACTGATGAGCTGTATTTGAGTATTAGTCTAGCAAATGTTTTGTATGCTCTAGTTAGTAGTGTAACCTTACCAGAGAAAACGCTACGTAAGATTAGGTTAACAACTCTTAAATGCCTTTTTGGCTATGTAGTTACAGTGGGCTCTAGCACTTAGATCATTAGAGATGAGTACTCCAAGATCCTTGACAGAGTTTGGATCATCAACAAGGTCTTGACTATGCAATTATTTATCTGAGAATGTGTTTATTGCTGCATTGTTAGGTTTGATAAGAAATTTATAATGGTTAAATAATTTTTATAGATATATACGATACTCTTATTTATATGAGACTGTGATTATTGATGTATTGTGAGATTTGATAAGAATACCATTTATAATGGTTAAATCATTGAAATATGTACCTGGTCGATGCATGATTGAAATGGAATGGATTTTTTGCATATAAAAAACAATGAAAAGTTAATTAAATAATAATAATAAAAAATAAATAAATGTGAGTCAGTTGCCAAGCATCTGAATTTTGATCATGTGACTAAAATGGGGAAGCTGGCACAATCGTAAGTGTGAAAAAAACGGTCATCTGTCCCTTTTTTCCGGCGACATTGCAACTTTGAACCATCAAATAATCCTAAATTGCATTAACAGAGGGATACAATCAAGATCAAGTGAGGTACTAATACCACTCTATAAAGCCTTAGTAGGACCAGGCCTAGAGTATTGCATCCAATTTTGGTCACCACATTATAAAAAAAGATGTTGTGACTCTAGAAAAAGTGCAGAGAAGAGCAACCAGGATGATGAGGGGACTGCAGACTAAAACATACAATAAACAGTTGCAGGAACTGGGCCTGGCTAGTCTAGGGAAGAGAAGGACCAGGGGAGACAGGATAGCAGTCTTCCAATATTTGAGGGGCTGCCACAGAAAGGAGGGAGTCAGGCTATTTTCTGAAGGGCCTGTAGGCCAAATAAGGAATAATAGATGAAGAAGAAAAGATTCAACCTGGAAATAAGGAGAAACCCATGGAACAGAAGTTGCCCTTGGAAGTTGTGGGAGCGCCATCACTTGAGACCCTCAAGAAGAGATCGGACTGCCATTTGTCAGAAATAGTGTAGGGTCTCCCGCTTGGGCAGGGGGTTGGACTAGATGACCTATAAGGTCCCTTCCAACTCTGATTATCTGATATCTGAACCGTTGTAAATCGAGGACTGCCTGCAGAATATTCCTCCGTGCCTGTGTCATTGTTCCAATGAGCCAAGGGGCTGCCACATTGAAATATGTACCTAGTACGGTACATATGTACGGTATATATGTACCGTATGGAGGGGATAAATTCCAAAAAAATGCAGCGTGCCAAAAAATCAAATAAAGCAAATCAAAATAAGGCTAACCATCAAGGGCCTCATTTCTGCAAGGATGATAAGCCTATTTTGCAAACATAATTAAGGCGAAGATCCTTTTCAAAGAGGGAAGGGTTTACATTGGCAACCAGACTCAAGAAGAATGGGGATGGCGGATTTTATGGCCTACCGGAGCCCTAAGTTATTGTTTAAACGCAACACACACACAACTTCAACAGCCTTGCCTCTTTTTCTTGCTCCAGACCTATTCAGCTGGGCTGTTGCTTTAAATCAGTCTTCGCCCAAGCGTGTACCCCGCCAACCCCCTCCCCTTGGCCTCCCCCCTCCTCTTCTCCGTTTATATCTATGTAATGCGAAGCGGATGTCAGTGTGAATTCAAGCATTTTAATCTTTCCTGATCAAAATGAAATGCAGACCCCATTGGGATGTATTGCAAACTTCCTACACATCCTCTAATTGAAAATAATAACAAACATATTTTTATTTTTATTTCTTTTTAAATGTTAATGGAAAAAGGATCGCTGAAATGAGTGAGGATGACAGAAGAGAGGAAGGAAAGAAGAAGAAGAAGAAGAAGAGAAAAGTCCAAATTTGGAATTTTAATGTGTTAAGACCCTGGGACTTTAGAGGTTTTATAAACATCGTTTAAGAAACGAGGAGGCAAACAAAAAAAGAAATCCTATAAAACGAGGTTACATCCATTGTTAGCTGGGTTGGAACAACAGGCTAACTCAGGTTAACTCAATGCCACTTTGGGTTTTTACATAAAAAAGGCAGAAATTATTTGTTTGTTTATTAGATTTGCATATTGCCCATTTCAGAGATGCAAAAACTCTGAGCAGCTTAAGATATAATAAAAAGTTTTCATTTCATTAATTTTATTGAATAGCCCTTGGGCCCTATCAAAGTACAGAAACAAATGATTACTAAAATTTGATGAAAGCAATTTAAAATTTCTAATAAAAAGCTTTTTTTAAAAAAGGTAATATGAGACAATTAAAACCAAGGCAATTAAACAGAAAAGTTAAAAAGATCCTCAAATTACGGCCACAGCCGAGCTCAAACTTTCTGCTGCTAAGTGAGGTAGTTGTTAAATGAGTTTTGTCCCATCTTATGACCTTTCTTGCCACAGTTGTTAAGTGGATCACTGAAATTGTTAAGCAGGTAACACGGCTGTTAAGTGAATTGGGCTTTCCCATTAACTTTGCTTGTCAGAAGGTTGCAAAAAGGGATCCTTAGGCCAGGGGTCGCCAATCTTTTGGACCTCAGGGACCACCAAACTCATAATTTTAAATCCCAGGGACCACTAACCGGTTCTGTGGGCGTGGCCTAATTTGTGGGTGTGGCTTGGTGACCATGTGACTGGCTGGGCGTGGCTTGTACGTAAATATTATAAATATTTACATAAATATTGAATTTCTTATAAAAAAGAGCAATTTTTACCCAAAATCAAGCAAAGCAGGCAGGCAGATTGAGTTGGTCACAGAATCATTCAGTGATCTATCTATCTGCCATCAGCTAGCTCAGTCTGTCACATAAAATGTACTTGCCCTGAGTCTGCACTGAATAATAGAAATTTCAGTCCTAAGGGAGGTTCGGCTGTGCTTAAAAGCAGAGCCGAAGATCTAAAGACTAGCTAGAAAGCTAGAAATGCAACCACTTCCTGCTTCCTAGCTGATCTAAATCTCCAGGCACAGCAGAACAGCTGATGGATGGAAAAAAGGAAAAATAGCAATTTAGCAGGCAAGTTTGCCAGATAAGGAGTGAATGGGTGGGGAGGGTTCCCGCGGGCCATGTGGGCAGCGCAGCCTTGTGTTTCTGCACAGCCTGGATTAATTGCTTTGTGGGGGTGCTTTGTGGGTGACATTTCTCTGTGGACCACCAAAACTTTCTCGCGGCCCACTGGTTGGCGACCGCTGGACTAGATGACCTACAAGGTCCCTTCCAACTCTGATTATCTGTTATGTGATATCAGAACATTGCTATCTTGTCCCCTCTAGTCCTTCTTTTCATCAGACTAGACATACCCTATTCCAGCAAATGTTCTTTAAAAGTTATAGCCTCCAGTCTCCTAATCACTTTTGTTGCTCTTCTGGGCATTCTTTCTCGACTCTCAACATCTTTTTTTTTTCCATGTTTTTTCTTCCCCTGCCCTCGGGGGCTTTGTAGATTGGATTGTCCCCCTGCTCTCTGTGGCACCCTCAAACATTGGAACACTGCTATCATGTCACGCCTAGTCCTTCCCTGTAACAATAACAGAAAAAGAAGGGACCTTGGAGATCATCTAGCCCAACCTTCTACTCTCGTAGGAGACTAGAAGACATGTAGGACAGCAGCAAGACAAAATAACTCAGAACGGCGACTGGGGGTATCAATTTCAAGACCTGAAGGGCCAGGTTGGATTACAGGAAAAATCTATTTATATGACTACCATATTTGCCGGCGTATAAGATGACTTTTTTACTCTGAAAAACATGCCTCCAAGTGGGGGGGTCGCCTTATACGCCGGTATATCCACTGCCAGCTATCGGATGCTTGTGGGATGCAGCGAAGGCGCCTCTGGCTTCCCGAATCCCCCGCGTTGCTTCCGCCAAGAGCCTCCCCATGTCTCTGAATCAGGTTCGAATCCCGCTCGCCTCGCTCCGCCCGAGGCTGCAGCGACTGGGGGGAGCGAGAGCGTGGGTCACTCCTGTCGCTCCAGGCAGGGCCACGTGAAGGCTGCCCGCCTTCCTGCTCCTCCCATGGCCCCTGGCACTCCGCCCTGCCGCTGCAGCCCCGGGGATTTCTGGAGGGCGTTTCCAGTGACCCCGCTGGGATCATTTGGCTGACCAACACAGAATAACATGCACACTGTGTAAATATTGGATGATTAGTTGGGGGGGGGTGTCGTCTTATACGCGTGCAAATACGATACTTAGAACCTCAGCAGCTAAAACGCTGAGCTTGCCGATCAGAAAGCTCGGCAGTTCAAGCGGTTCGAATCCCTAGCGCTGCGTAACGGAGTGAGCTCCTGTTCTTTGTCCCAGCTTCTGCCAACTTAGCAGTTTGAAAACATGTAAAAAAAAATGCAAGTAGAAAAATGGGGACCACTTAGGTGGGAAGGGAACAGTGTTCTGGGCGTCTTTGGGTGTTTAGTCATGTCGGCCACATGACCACGGAGACGTCTTCGGACAGCGCTGGCTCTTTGACTTTGTAACGGAGGTGAGCATCGCCCTCTAGAGCCAGAAACGAGTAGCACAGATGTGCGTGGGGAACTGCTACCTTTAC
>CM066328.1:428177727-428212727 GCA_033807585.1 Hydrophis major
GATAGATGATAGATAGATAGTTGATAGATAATAGATGGATGGATAGATAGATAGATAGATAGATAGATAGATAGATAGATAGATAGATGATAGATAGATGATAGATTGTAGAGAGAAAGAGACAATGATTGATTGATTGATTGATAGATAGATAGATGATAGATAGATTATAGATGGATGGATAGATAGATAGATCGATAGATAGATTGATAGATAGATAGATACATAGAAACATATATGATAGATAGATAGATGATAGATGATAGATCGATAGATACATGGTAGATAGATAATAGATAGATAGATGATAGATGATAGATAGATAGAGATAGATAGATGATAGATGATAGATGATAGATGATAGATGATAGATGATAGATAGATGATAGATAGATGATAGATAGATGATAGATGATAGATAGATGATAGATAGATTATACATAGATAGATAGTTGATAGATGGTAGATGATAGATGATAGATGAATAGATGATAGATGGTAGATGATAGAGAGAGAGAGAGAGAATGATAGATAGATACATAGATAGATAGATGATAGATAGATTATAGAAAGATAGATAGTTGATAGATGGTAGATGATAGATGAATAGATGATAGATGGTAGATGGTAGAGAGAGAGAGAATGATAGATAGATAGATAGATAGATAGATAGATAGATAGATAGATAGATAGATAGATGATAGATAGATAGATAATAGATGATAGATAGATAGATGCGAGATAGATGCTAGATAGATAGATAGATAGATAGATAGATAGATAGATAGATAGACGATAGACGATAGACGATAGACAATAGATGATAGATAGATGATAGATGATAGATGTTTGAGAGATAGATAGATAGATAGATAGATAGATAGATAGATAGATAGATAGATAGAGTGCTGGGGGTTTGCAGGGGTTCAGAAGAGCCCCTAAGTTTCTGCACAATTTGAAGAACCCTCAAATCTCACCCCTTCCTGGCCCCTCCCACCCTTCCCCTCCCAGGAGTCCCCATGTGGCCTATTTTGGATGCAGGTAAGTGTAAGGCATACACGGATAGTTGATTGATACATACATAGATAGATAGATGATAGATAGATGATAGATGATAGATAGATGATAGATGGATGGATGGATAGATAGATAGATAGATAGATAGATAGATAGATAGATAGATAGATAGATAGATGATAGATGGTAGATGGTAGATGATAGATGAATAAATGGTAGATGGTAGATGATAGAGAGAGAGAGAGAGAGAGAGAGAGAGAATGATAGATAGATAGATAGATAGATAGATAGATAGATAGATAGATAAGATAGATAGATAGATGAAAGATAGATGGTAGATGGTAGATGAATAGATGGTAGATGGTAGATGATAGAGAGAGAGAGAGAATGATAGATAGATAGATAGATAGATAGATAGATAGATAGATAGATAGATGGTAGATAGATGATAGATGATAGATGATAGATGATAGATGATAGATGATAGATGATAGATGATAGATAGATGATAGATGGATGGATAAATAGATAGATAGATAGATAGATAGATAGATAGATAGATAGATAGATAGATAGTAGATGGTAGATGATAGATGATAGATGAATAGATGGTAGATGGTAGATGATAGAGAGAGAGAGAGAATGATAGATAGATAGATAGATAGATAGATAGATAGATAGATAGATAGATGATAGATGATTGATTATAGATAGCTGATAGCTGATAGATAGATAGATAGATAGATAGATAGATAGATAGATAGATAGATAGATAGAGAGAGAGATAGACAGAAAGATAGATGGAGTGCTCGGGGTTTGCAGGGGTTCAGGAGAGCCCCAAAGATTCTGCACAATTTGAAGAACCCTCAAATACCCCTTCCTGGCCTCTCCCAGCTCTCCCCTCCCAGGAGTCCCCATGCGGCCCATTTTGGATGCAGGTAAGTGCAAGGCACAAACGGATAGTTGATTGATATATAGATAGATAGATGATAGATGATAGACGACAGACGATAGACAGATGATAGATGAATGGATAAATAGATAGATAGATAGATAGATAGATAGATAGATAGATAGATAGATGGATAGATAGACAAACAGATAGATAGATGATAGATGACAGATGATAGATAGATGATAAATGAACGATGATAGATATATAGTTGATAGATGATAGATGATAGATGGTAGATGGTAAATGATAGAGAGAGGGAGAGAGAATAGATAGATAGATAGATAGATAGATAGATAGATAGATAATAGACAGATAGACAGATAGACAGATGATAGATGGATAGATAGATAGATAGATAGATAGACAGACAGATAGATAGATAGATAGATAGATGATAGATAGAGATATGATAGATGGATAGATAGATAGATAGATAGATAGATAGATAGATAGATAGATAGATAGATAGATAGATGGATGGATGGATGGATGGATAGGTAGATAGATAGATAGATAGATAGATAGATAGATAGATAGATAGATAGATAGATAGATAGATAGATAGATAGATGATAAACAGATAGACAGTTAGATAGTTGATAGATGAATGGATAGATAGATAGATAGATAGATAGATAGATAGATAGATAGACAGACAGACAGATTGTTGGGGGTTTGCAGGGGTTCAGGAGAGCCCCTTAGATTCTGCACAATTTGAAGAAGCCCCAAATCCTACCCCTTCCTGGCCCCTCCCAGCCCTCCCCTCCCAGGAATCCCCCTGGGGCCCATTTTGGATGCAGGTAAGTGAAGGGCACACACGGAGGCTGAGGAAGGGTGAAAAATGGGCCTCCCAGAAGTTCAGAGAGGCTGGAAACAGGCCTGTTTTTGGCTTCCAGAGAGCCTCCAGAGCCCAGGGAGGCTTTTTTTTGCTCTCCTGGAAGCTCGAGGAAAGCCTCCGGAACCCAGGGAAGGCAAAAACGCCCCCCCCACATGCCCCCATGGTGCAGGAGGCTCACTAGGCCACACCCATCATGAACATGCCCCCCCAGCAACCGGTCAGAGAAGCTCACCTGTGGACGGATAGAGAGATACATACATGATAAATAGATGGAGGGATGGAGGGATGAATGGATGGACGAAGGAACAGAGAGAGAGAGGCAGACAGGCAGACAGGCAGACAATGAATGAATGGATAGATATGATAGATGGACAGACAGACGGATGGATGGATGGATAGCTGATAGACAGAGATAGATGATAAATATAGATAGACAGACAGAATCAGTGACATCCAAACTTTGAAATTACCTACCTGCACCCACCACTACAATCCAGGTGGGTGAGTTTCAGCTCAGCCAGGAAGACATGCTGGCTTTGGGAGTAGCTGAGATGACGTGGTCCATCATGGCAAGGAGAAAAGCACAGGACTGGACAGCCAAACCCTTCCCCAAAGATTTGCCATTTCAAACGTCCTCCCCCTGTGGCTTTATGAAGATTCGAACTGACCAAACCCAGAACTATCCATTTCCAGATCCCATGTTGAAAATAAAGAGAGAAAAACCAAAGAGGAAGAAAATTCTTTGAATATTTTTTTTTTATTATTGAAAGTTGTGAAGAGGATTCATCCCAAAAAATCGAACCGAGAAGATACCTGAATAACCAGCACATTTCTAATGATGCCATTTAAAAAAAAAACAATATACAGCACACACCGTCCATGTGATATTTTAAATTTTCATATAGTTTTAAAGGTTTCTGGTATTCTTTTTTTTTTTCCCCACCCCCTCTGGAGTGAAAAATAAAAATTTGAGGTTGCTTCCTGTACTGTTTTCTTTTTTTTCCTTTGAATACCCCACACTGTAAAAGTTTTTTTTTTTTTTTTAAACCATTCACTCATTATTCATCGTTCTTTGAACTATAAATCAGGAGAAAGTCGTATTTTCCCTGTCGAGTTCCTTTTGAAGGATTTGATTGTCTCCTGGTCTTTTTAGCCGGATCTAAAAAATAATGATTGTCTTCCAACAGACGGGATAAACATTTTTCCTTGTTTCTTTTAGATATAGAACACAATTTTTCTTCCATTCACAAAGACTTAAACAAGCAGGGAAATCTGTGGCAGGTGAAAAAAAAATTCAAGATGGCTGCCCCACTTTTGCGCTCAAAGCTCTGCCCCTTCGATGTCATATGGGAAAGTGGGTGGGGCTTGGACGGCACAGCCCTGGCCACGCCGTTTATGACCCCTCCCCAGGGACCTGTGAAACCAGATCTTCATTTACAATATATGTACGTTCACGTAAAATGGGAAAAAGAAAAGAAAACAATCAAACATGAGTTAAACTCTAATTATGTACACTCCAATGTACAACTCTAAATAAATTAATACCAATTTTTGCATATTTGGGGGTTGAGGGGATTCGTTATAGCTTATTTACAGAAATTACCATTTTATTCCATAAATATTATGTTTCTTTTTTTAATTTTTTTTTCCTTTTTCACTTTAAATTTTCTGATACGCAGAGAGAAAGTCCCCAAAGAGAAAGATCCGAAAGTCACACATGGATTGTGCCAACTCTGAAAGTTGGGAAGCGGAAAGAGAAACATTCATGTTTATTTTTCTTTTTTTTCCCCCTTCTTTTCGGTGGCCGTCGACGTTCGGTAGCAGAAGGGGAACGCCTGTGAACACATCGCTCTCCTCCTCTGGCTAATATTAACCCAATTTCCCAACATTTAGAACTTGGCAGAAAGCTCCCTTCTTCTTCCCCATTTCCCTAGCATTGGAGGACCGAGTCCTATGGCATCGTCCGCATTTCAAAATTCAATTCTTGTGGGAAGAAACGTGCCAAGGATTTTTCCAAAATGAGCTTGGAGGTGACCTAAGAAGCCATTTTCCTCTCCGGTGGCCATTTTAGAGATGCATTTGGCTTAAAACAGACCTCTTCCGCTTGATCTCGGGCCAGAAAACAGATAAGATATCAGTGGGCTGTTGAGATTACAGCACGACTTCGAAAACCTGGTTAGCAAACACCTTCCTAACATGCTTTCCCTGCCTCCTCTTCTCGGCCCTTGGCTCTGCTTGCACCTCTAGTAGGATGCCAAGCTATTGATGCCTCTAGACTCCGACCCATCTCAATCTCCTCTCCTCTTTTTCTTAAAAAATAAATATTTATATACTGTGTGCTGTACACATCTCTTTCCCAGCCGCTCCTAAGCTCTAGGGGGTTGGCTGCTTCCATGAACCGTTGACTTGGGGGAATTCCTACTAGGGGATACTTCCCTTTGGGTCTCCAAACCGCTGACCAGTCTTTGGATGTTTTGCAACTCATTCATGGACTCTTTCAAAGATGGCTTGGGGGACAGAGACGCCCGCTGGGTGCTGGCTTTCGGGATGGGCAGATCCGAAAGAGGACTCGATTCCCGACTGTTCCCGGGCTTGGAGGCTTCCATGCCAGCATTCAAACCGGCAGGCAACCCGGTGGTTAGGAGGCTGGTGCTGGGAGGGATGGCCACCGGGATTTGGTAAGGGTTGAACCGCGGGCGAGGTCGAGCGCTGCTCAGGAACGGGTTCCGGGAGAGTGAGCTGGCGGCAGTGGCACTGGTCACTGGCATGGCGGAAGCTGCGGCAGCTGCAGCCGCCATGTAAGTATACGGGTAAGGAAAAAGTCCCCCAAAAGTAGGCAGTGGGATTCCCTGGAAGGAGAAAGGAAGAGACGGAGAAAAGGTCAGCCTCGTCAGATTAACAACAGTTCACTTAGTGACCATTCAAAGTGACAACAGCACTGGAAAAAGTGACTTAGGGCGAGTTTTCTCACTTAACGACCATTGCGGCCTTTGCACAGTCACACGATCAAAATTCAGCTGCTTAGAATGCTGCAAACAATGCTGTAAATCACGGGTCTTCCAATTTGGCAAGTTTAAGACTTGTGGACTTCAACTCCCAAAATTCCTGAGCTAACGTGACTGGAGGAGGAATTCTGGGAGCTGAAGTCCACAAGTCTTAAAGCTGTCTGGTTTGAAGACCCCTGCTGTAAAGGATGGCTGGTTGCCAAGCAACCTGTTCTGATCCAGCTCCCCAAACACAACAAGCTCTCTGCCATGAACTCAAAAGATTCCTTTATTAGGAATGCTGGCAGCCCCAGCAAAAAGTTTCTCTCGCAGACAAACAAGTCCATCCCTCTGGAAGATGAATAATTGTCTGCCACTTCTATTCATCTCCACTGCTGCCTTTTATTCCCAGAGCTAAGGTGGGGGCTCTTCTGTCCTAAGGACCGGCCCCTAGATTTCCACTGCTCTCCTCTCCTCTGCCTTCTGTGCATCTGCGTGTCAGACACTGGACCCAGCTATTCCTCCTCTTCCTCATCATCCACCTCCAGAACTGGAGGCTGTTGATTCTCCATCTGAGGATTGACAGATGGCTCAGGCTCTGCCTCTCTCTCTCTCTCTGTCAACTCCATTCCCTCCTCCCCCTCGGAGCTCTCAGGTTGCCTTGATGCTGACTTTCTCCCACACCTCCTCCTCCAATTCGGCTGCTGTAGGGGCCAGCGGCCAACAGGCCACAACACAACCAGATGTGATCACATGATCAGGAGTATGTGTGTGTGTGTGTGGGGAGACTTCCAAACCAAACTCTGGGAAGGTCCATCAGAACTTCAAATGGTCCCTAAAGTGAGCAGCCATGGAGTAGTCCTCCACTTCCAACCATTCGTTTAGTGATCGTTTGAAATTACAGCCGGCACTTGGGAAAAAAAGTGAGTTAGGACACTGTTTTTCACACTTACGACCATTGCAGCCTCCCCAGGTTGATCAAAATTCAGATGACTCATATTAGGACGGCCTGGGGTCCATTAGTGTCCTGGGGTCACGTGATCCCGTTTTGCAACCTTCTGACCAGCAAAGCCAATGAGGAAAGCCGCATTCATTCAACAACTGTGTTACTAACTTAACGATTGCAGTGACTCGCTTAGCAACTCTGGCCAGCAAGGTCGTAAAATGGGGCCCCAAGTCACTTCCCGACTGTCTCACTTAGCAGCGGAAATTTTGGGCTCACTTGTGGCCCTATAAGTCAAGGACAACCTGTACTTCTATTCTCATATATTTAATTCCCCCCCCCCCCGGTGCTATAAAATCAAGAGAAGTGCGAAGCTGTCCAACCAGCATTTTTGCTTTCTTCGTTTGCACAACAGTTGTGAGCAATTACAGCTGGGTTTCACGGGAAATCCAGGAAAAACCTTCTTCACTCCATTCCCATAAATACTGCAGGCATTTTTCCCACCCACATCAAAACCTTCCGTCAATTTATTTGCTTAGTAACTGTATATATCCTGCCCAGTCCTTAGCGGCTTGGCTGGGGCCCATAAGAGAAAACAGCTACATTAAAAAATAAAAAAAATAAATCTGGATTATAAATTTTA
Source organism: Hydrophis major (assembly GCA_033807585.1). Lineage (NCBI taxonomy): Eukaryota > Metazoa > Chordata > Lepidosauria > Squamata > Elapidae > Hydrophis > Hydrophis major. Next base: position 428,185,108 of record CM066328.1, read on the forward strand.
AATGCAATGTAAACTATCAGCAACTAAAAAAGCTAAAACCAGCAACTTTGACTTTTTTTTTTTTTGAAACCCTATGATATGGGTAGTTCTCAACATGCAACCGTTCATTTAGCGACCAAAGTTACGACAGTATTGAAAAAAGTGGCTTATGACCATTTTTCACACTTACAACTGTGGCAGTGATCATTTAACATCGTCATATAAAACTCATTTAACAACTGTCTTGCTATAGCAACGGAAATGTTGGGCTCAGTTGTTAGTTGTCATAGGGTGAAGGAAGAATTATTGTCAATACAATAATTTATGGATTGCGTCCATACTTTTCTAACAAATGCTTAATTGAAAGAGTGACTCATCTTCCCTCTCTAGTCCCATTCGTCATATGGACTACTAGAACACTAATTAAATTGGATTGTTCTTCCTGCTAGAAAAATGAAACCATGTGGCTTGGCTCTTTTCCATCCTACCTGCCAAAATCATTTGTCAGGGCAACCTGGATTTTATTTCACAATATAATATTTTGAGCATCTGTTTAGAAACGAGGCCTGCTCGGAAAGACAAGCACTGGTTTCAGGTAAATAGGTGACTGGGATTAGTCCAAACACGTTCAAATTAGAGCAATTTTGTAGAAGACATCAATGCAATCAGATCTCTCATGAAATGGGAGGGGGGGAAGACCATTTGAATTTTGTGAAAAAACGTGTGTATATATATATATATATATATATATATATATATATATATATTTGTTTTCTTAAGTTTTCGCAGGTACTTACATGTATGGCATTCAGCTTAGTTCGGGTATTTTCCCACGTCATAATAGTTGTGCTTTTAAAGTTGAAGCAATGTTTCAGCAGAATCTCATCTGCCATCATCAGGCTTCTGACAGAAGCCTGATGATGGCAGATGAGATTCTGCTGAAACATTGCTACAACTTTAAAAGCACAACTACCATGATGTGGGAAAATACCCGAACAAAGCTGAATGCCATATATATATATATATATATATATATATATATATATATATGTATATGTATATGTATATGTATATGTATATGTATATGTATATGTATATGTATATGTATATGTATATGTATATGTATATGTATATGTATATGTATATGTATATGTATATGTATATGTATATATATGTACGTATGTATATTTTCTGAGATTCTCGCGGGTATTTGTATGTGTATCTTTGGTTATTCGGGTTTTCTCCCGCGTAAGATTGGAAGTATCTAGGCAACGTTTCGATGAAGTCTCATTCATCATCTTCAGGCTTGGTCTTCAGCTCTGTGCTTCTCAGAGTGATGTGAGCTTGCAGCTGCTTCTTCCTTTTAACTGCTAGTGGGGGTGTGACTTGATTGGGTGGGGGCTTGGCTGTGTTCTGATTGGTTGGGGGGCTGGCTGTGTTCTGATTGACTGGTGGCGTGTTCTGTTTAGGTGTCGGCTTGGTTGTGCTCAGGTTAGTCTTAGTTGCTGGGGGATTTAGTTGCTGGGGGATCACAGCTCACCAGCTCAAATCCCCCAGCAACTAAGACTAACCAGAGCACAACCAAGCCCCCACCTGAACAGAACACTCCTCCAGCCAATCAGAACACAGCCAACCCCCCAACCAATCAGAACACAGCCAAACCCCCAACCAATGAGAACACACCCCCACCCAATCAGAACACAGCCAAGCCCCCACCCAATCAAGTCACACCCCCACTAGCAGTTAAAAGGAAGAAGCAGCTGCAAGCTCACATCACTCTGAGAAGCACAGAGCTGAAGACCAAGCCTGAAGATGATGAATGAGACTTCATCGAAACGTTGCCTAGATACTTCCAATCTTACGCGGGAGAAAACCCGAATAACCAAAGATCCACACACACACACACACATACATATATATATATATACACACACACATTCATACATACACACACACACAATTTTTTCATATACATATATATGTTAAAAAAACATATATACATATTTGCAGTATTTTGCTGCAAATACTAATCAGCATGAAAAATTCTGCAATCATGGAAAAACATACTTATAGAAATACATTTTGACTCTTGCCAAATGTAAACTTAATTCATATTTTCCTGAGGTAAGCACGCATAGAAATGCAATCTTAATTTAGAAAACATATCTATGCAATCTCTCAATATTGAAGCACTTAAGAACAGGAACCAAAAACAAAAAAATAATTCAGACCTAGGCATTTTACGGAACCCCTGACCACATCTGTTCTTTTGGCTGTTCCTGTCCAGCCAGCGTGCGATCAATAGAAATTAAAATATAAATATAAATATACAAATACAAATATAAATAATATAAATAATATAAATATAAATATAAATATAAATATAAATATAAATATAAATATAAATATAAATATAAATATAAATATAAATATAAATATAAATATAAATATAAATATAAATATAAATATAAATATAAATATAAATATAAATATAAATATAAATATAAATATTGCATTGTATGCAATGCAACTGCATTGCTTTTATTTTGAAGATGACCGCTATACTTTTTTCCAATTTACATATGTGTGGGCTTATGTCCCTTCGCAGTACAGATAATCCTTGATTTACGACCACAATTGAGGCCCAAATTTCTGTTGTTAGGTGAGGAATTTGTAAAGTGAACTGTGCCCCATTTTATGACCTTTCTCGACACAGTTTGTTAAGTGAATCACTGCCTTTACTAACCCAGTTGTTAAGTGAATCTCGCTTCCCCGTTGACTTCGCGTGTCAAAAGGTCACAAGAAGGGATCACATGATTTCAGGACACGGCAACGGCCATAAGTATGAATCAGTTGCCAAGCAGCTGAAGGTTGATCACATGATCGTGGGGATGTTACAAAGATTTGTAACTATGTAAAATGGCCTTTTTTCAGTGCTGTTGTAACTTTGGATAGTCACTAAATGAACTTCTCTAAATTGAGAATTATTTGTAGAATTATTTGGAGTGTGTTGGTCCTATTGGTTTGCTCCTCCACAACAGCCCCAATTTTTGCTGCAACCCCCGTGGGAAAATTAATTGCCCACCCTTGGAATAACTCTATCTACAGTTATGATTACAACAAAAATTTCAGCCGGATGAAATAAAGGAAAAAAAGGACAATACAATTAAACAGAAAAGATAAAACTCCAGTGCTTTTAAAAAAAAACTTTCCTTATGTACTTGGAACTCTGGAAAATTAAAATAAACATTAGAACATTGCACCTTCGCATTTCAGATTCTCTTTTACTATTCCATATCAAAATATCTAGATAACATGGCCCCTCGGTATAGGCAGGGGAGGAAATGTTGGAAATAATCTGATTTTACAACCTGCTGGCTATTTTTGCTTGTATCTCCTTCCCTCCATTGTAAGAGAGTTGGTATATGACAGCGCCTTTTCCAACAATGTTACTAAACATTAAATGTTATTAAAGGTTTTTGTGGTTGTGATCGAGAAATTGTGTTCCCAGACTTCAAATTTTGAGTTCCATCAAGCATAATGTACTTCTGCTGCCTCTTTCAAATTTCTATATTAACTTAAAGTTTATATACAGATAGTCCTCAACTTGTGACCAAAGAGTTTATAGATAAATAGGTAAGTAAGTAAGTAAGTTGGTGAGGAGCAGCCAAGTTTCTTTCTTTCTTTCTTTCTTTCTTTCTTTCTTTCTTTCTTTCTTTCTTTCTTTCTTTTTTTCTTTCTTTCTTTCTTTCTTTCTTTCTTTCTTTCTTTCTTTCTTTCTCCCTTCCTTTCTTTTTTCTTTCTCCCTTCCTTTCTTTTTTCTTTCTTTCTTTCTCTTTCTTTCTTCCTTTCTTCTGTCCGTCTGTCCATCCTTCCATCCTTCCCTTTTTCCTTCCTTCCTTTCCTTTTTCTTTCTATTCTATCAATCTACAGTATTTATCTACCGTAACTATCTATCTATCTATCTATCTATCTATCTATCTATCTATCTATCTATCTATCATTTTATCATAATTTACCTAGGCATTTATGCATTTATTTATGCATTTATTTATATTTCACCTTTCACGGGTTAATAGCTTCTAACAATGCCCTTCCTGCCTCTTGATGAGATAGCTGACTTTAGAAATAAAAAAATAAAATAAAATAAAAAGTAAAGTAAAATAAAGTAAAATAAAATATAAAATAATAAAATAATTAGCAAGAAGAAACCAAAAAGTTTAATTTATTTATTTTTCCATTGATGCAATTATTTATTTACTTATATCCTGCCTTTGGTTAGCTCAATGGCTTCTAACAAACCTACAGCCTTCCTCTCTCTCTCCTTGCTAAAACAGGTGGCTTTTGTATAGAAATTCAAGAAACAGAGAAAAACATAATCCCATCACATCTCAAAGAAAAACGTCCTGTAAAAGTACGTTTGCTCCCCAAAACTTCTCGCCCAGGAAGGAGCAGCCTTTCTATCAGTGCTCATTCCCGCCCTTGACAAAATTGGGCATTTTTATTTACAAAATATAGAACAACAGGGTTGGAAAGGGACCTCGGAGGTCATCTACTCCAACCCAGCCACCCACCCAGGCAGGAGACCCTACCATTCCAGATAAGTGGCTGTCCAATGTTTTCCCTGAAAGCATTAAAGGCATTCCATCTCCTTCCTACCCCATTTTCTCCACCCAAACTTTATGGAGGAGATGTCTGAATTTTGATCTGTACCAACAGCTTTACGATGCCTGTGGGATTAATTCCACCACCACCATCACAACCACCCTGCAAACTGGGCAACTGCAAAAGTATGTGAAAGTTTGCTGCCAAATGGAGGCACACAGGCCGGGTGCGATGCCAGCTTTAACTCAGCTTCGGAAAGCTTTTAACTCAACTTGAAACTTACCATAAATGTACAAACGGGACGGTATAATAATTCCACATCTGCTTATCATAAGCTCTAGGCACCCTTTGCATCCTTAAGGACTAGAAACTGGGTTTAAAAAAGAAACACACACACAAAAAACCCCCTGTGCCTGAGAATTTGCTGACGTAGGTTGCAGCTTTTTTTGTGCTGGTTGGAAGGACAAAACCGAGAGAGAGGTCAAAATACATCCGGCTTGTAGCTCCCAAAATTGCCTGGTGTGGGGGGGGGGGAGGACTGACGGTTGCCCCTCCAAGGTTTGAAGGGGGACTTGATAACATAAAAACAGAGCGTGGATGTTCTCTATTGTCTAAAAAGGGGACTTAAAAAAGCACTATTTACTCTTCTGGGACTCGAAATGTGATCCTCCATTCCTGATTTAACACTCTTTCTTTATTTCCTCCCTTCCTTCCTTTCCTCCAGAACTTGCCTCCAGAGGTTATGAATGCTCCAACACTAAAAGTTTTTAAAAAGATGTTGGATAACCATTTGTCTGAAGTAGTGTAGGGTTTCTTGCCTAGGCAGGGGGTTGGACTAGAAGACCTCCAAGGTCCTTTCTAACTCTGTTATTCCCTCTGTTATTCCATTCTATTCTATTCTGTTCTCTCTTTCTCTTCTCTCTCTCTCTCACTCTCTCTCTTTCTCTCTCTTATTTATTAATTTGGAATCCCACCTTTATTATTTTTATCAATAACTCAAAGCAGCAAACATATCCAACACATCTATTTCTATTTTCCCCACAACAACAACCCTGTGAAGTGGTTTGAGTTGAAAGAGAGTGAGTGGCCCGAAGTCGATCACCCAGCTAGTTTCCATGCCTAAGACAAGACTAGAACTCACAATCTCCTGCTTTCTAGCTGGCACCTTAACCACTAAACCAAACGGGGGTCTTTCATACATAAATCTTAAACATGCTTTTAAGTACTTTCATATCCTGCGCAAGGAGTCAGTGCCTGATCTCTCTCTGCCTACAGGGAGTCCTTGACTTATAACCACAATTGAGACTGGAACTTCCATTGCTAAGCAAGGCGCTTGTTAAGTGAGTCACACCTGATTTTAAGGCATTTTTGCTGTGCTCATTAAGCGAATCACCGCAATGACGTACAATCATTCAACTTACAGCCATTGCAGCATCCCCAGTGGTCACGTGATCAAAATTTTGACAACTCGGCAACTGACTCATATTTATGACTGTTGCAGTGTTTCAGGGTCATGTGAATGGGGAAGCCAGATTTGCTTAACAACCACGTTTCTAAGTGAACAACTGTCATGGAGAAAATTTAGCTCAGAGGTCTCCAACCTTGCCAACTTTAAGACTTGTGGACTTTAACTCCCAGAATTCTCTAGTCAGATGCTGGCTGGAGAATTCTGGGAATTGAAGTCCACAAGTCTTAAAGTTGCCAAGTTTGGGGACCCCTGATTTAGCTTATCTGGACACAAAAAATTGACCCAAAATTAATAACACATCATCAAACCACTGTTCTTGTTTTAATTCCATGCCTTCTCGGCAGTAAATATGTTTGCAGACTAAAGCAAATTCTGATATATTTTAGGAACAGTGCACAAACTGTGCATTGATTTGACAAACATCCTTCAAATTCTTAAAACTTTCTTCAAGTCATAGTGCAGAGTTGTTGTTTTTTTAGATTATGGTAACTGATCAAAGCAAAAATCAATAACCATCTGCAGATCACATCACAGAACATGAGACTTAAATTAAAAATCTATTTGGTTCGTGCAATCATGCAGTAATTGGTAAATGCAATTTTCTGCTCTGTTGGGAAGGCTGACTTATTGGTTATTATGCTTGCATTTTAATAGATTTTTTTTCTCTCTCGCTACAATAAGTACCATTTTATTTTAAAATGAAGTCCACGAAATTCAGTTGATTGATCTCTTAGGAGGCTAGTTGCTAAAAGTGTGAGTTTAGGGCAAAATTCTAGGAGTTCTAAGAGGCATTTTGTAAAAAAAGAGAGAGAGAGAGAGAGAGAGAGATGGACATTTTATTGATCAGCTGAAAATTATCTTTTAACCTCTGGGGAAAAAACCTGGTACTTTTTGCTTTGTAGTGACTGGTGTGTGCATTAGGTTAATCAAAATATTCTTTTTCCCTTGGCTGAAAGGACAAAAAAACCCCAAGGAATCACTTTTGAAATAAAAGCATTATTTCAGATCCTTGGAAAAGAGACGTAGTGGGATAAATTGTTATATGTGCGGTGTTTTGCACACATTTCTTTAAAAGGCAGGTTATAGGTAGCACAAACTCCAGCAGATCTCAGGTAATATATTTTTACATAGGTAGCAAACTTACAACCACAACTGAAACCAAAATTTATGTTGCTAAGTGAGTTTTGCCCCATTTTACGACTTTTCCTGCCACAGTTGTTAAGTGAATGAACCACTGCAGTTGTTAAGTTAGTTATACGGTTCTTAAGTGAATCTGGCTTCCCGATTGACTTTACTTGTCAGAAGGTCTCAAAAGGGGATTACATGACCCTTGGGGCACTGCCAAGGTCATAAAAACGTGTCAAGTGCCAAGCATGCAAATTATTGATCATGGGACTACAGGGATGCTGCAACAGACATCGTGTGGCTGGGGAATGCTGGGAGTTGAAGTTCTATCTTAATGTTCCCAAAGTTTGAAAAACACTGGAGTCAAACCTACAGTGTATTATTCCTATATTTTTATCATAAGGGTCAAACCCATATTATTAAGCCTAAACATTTTTTTTTTCAACTACTCCTTGAGATTTTCAAGAAGAGATTGGACTGCCATTTGTCGGAAATGGTGTAGGGTCTTCTGCTTGGGCGGGGGGTTGTAGATGACCTACAAGGTCCCTTCCAACTATGATAATCTGTTATCTGTTATCCTTTGTGGTAAGACAAGAATCTTGCATGTTTTGGAGAAAAAAAAAATCTATATTTTTTATGTTCAGGCATGCCCATTTTGCAATTATCATTTTTAGACTGGAACATCTATTTATTGGACAAAATTCCCAACGGTGATGTCCAAACTGTGATTGCAACCTAGTATGACAAACAAACTGTGATTGCAACCTAGTATGGCAAAGTTGCAGGACCGGTGCATTGTGCAACAAGGTCACAATAAGATTGGATCTGGGTTAGGGACTTCTGTCCTCACTGTGAGTTATGTTAGGGGGGTGTGTGCATGTGTCAGCCAATCTCATTGTACACATGTTGTACTCTGACAAATAAAAATAATAATAATAAAACCGTTTTGCCATTGATAGGGGCTTAAGATGCAATATATTTAGGGGGCTTTGGGCTTTCAGCTCAACTGAAACGGGCACAACTCTCACGCATTATGCATAGGAGTGACTCTCAAAAAAAAAATGAAATCTAGATTTCTGACATTACCCAAATATAAGCAAGCTCATGATCCTATCCATTAAAGCAGGGTTTTAAAGTTGACTGGAACTGTTTTGTCTTTTTACCAACAAAAGCATTCTATTATATCCAGTTGCTGTTTTTCACTGTTTTAGTCGATACCTAAATTATAAGGCAATTATTACAACTATGTATATAATCCTCAACTTACGACCACCACCAAGCCCAAAATTTCTGTTGCCAAGTGAGACAGTTGTTAAATGGATTTTGCCCCTTTTGGCAACTTTTTTTGTCACTGTTGTTTAAATGAATCACCGCAGTTGTTCAATAAGTGAAATGGTTGTTACCATGGGAATACTACAAAGATTGTAAAAGTGTGGTCACAATTCACATTTTCAGTGCCATTGTAACTTTCAACAGTCACTAAAAGAACCATTGTAAATCAAGGACTATGTCAACTAAGTAATACTTCTTGGGTCTTTTTAGTTGCCAGCACAAAGGGAGTGGGGAAAGTAGTGCATTCCTTAAATGCTTCAGATAAATTGCTAGGCAGCCGAAGCTTCTGGTGTGCAAGATTATTACTGGAGAGCATGATTTATGATTCTTGGCTATGGATGTGTCCCATTGGAGAATATACACCCAGAGGGGTGGGGGAAGACCAGGGTCAAGGATGAATTGAATGATGTGTCTTAGTGTTGGCTGCACCCAGATAACACCAACATGGTCACTCCTAATAAATCATATATTTTTTTAATCTGAGAGATGCGGCTAGAGATTTATGATTTGAATGGGGATGTATTGTCAGAGCCCTGACAGACTATCTGTAGTATATTTTTTCCCCCTGCTCACCCACACAATATTGCAAAAAAATCCTTCTCAAACTAAATAATAAAAGAAACATTTCAATAGAGAACCATTCAATAGGATGGATTACAAATACAGGTAGACCTCGATGTACGACCACAACTGAGCCCAAAATTTATGTTACTAAGTGAGATTATTTTTTAAAGTGACTTTTGCCCCATTTTACAACTTTTCCTGCCACCGTTTTTAAGCGAATCCCTGCAGTTATTAGTAACACGGTTCTTAAGTGAATCTGGCTTCCCCATTGACTTTGCTTGTCAGAAGGTCGCAAAAGGGGATTATGTGACCCCGGGACAATGCAACCGTCACAAATATGAGTCAGTTGTCAAGCACCTGAATTTTGATTACCTGACCACGGGGATGCGGCAACAGTCGTAAGTGTGAAAAACGGTCATAAGTTACTTTTTCCATTGCAGCCCTGAAAAAAGGAGTTTATGGCTACTCCTTGACTGACAACTGTTATGGCGTCCACCTGGTCAGGCGATCAGAATTCAGATGTTTTGGCAATTGGTTCATACTTATGACAGTTGCAGTGTCCTGGGGTCATGTGATTCCCCCTTTGTGACCTTCTAACAAAACCTTTCTTTGTGGGTTAATAGAAAAAGACTTGAGGGAGGGAATGTGGAATTTCGATGTTATATCTGTTGACAGCAGCAAGATTACTTTATGCACAAAAATGGAAGAACATTTCGATCCCCACAATCAGAGGTGGTATTCAGCTGGTTTGGACTGGTTCTGACGTACCGGTTTTGGAAATTTTGAGTAGTTCGGCAAACCGGCAAATACCACCTTTGGCTGGCCTCACCCATCCACTCCCACTGTTCTCTCTCCTATATTCCCTTGTTTTTTACCTCAGCTGATTCACAGTTTTTTACCTCAGCTAATTCACAGAGCGGATTGCTGCGCCTCAACTAAGCTAAAAAAAAAACAGCTGTCAGCTTTGGAAGCCATATTAGCACCAGACGCTTCCACGCTGCCACATTTTGGATCCTGGGAAAGTGGGAGGGGGGAATTTCTTGGAGTGCATGTGGTTAGACATAATAACACTCTTCTTCTAAGTCAAGGTCATGTTATTTCTGCACCTGGGTGAGGGGATGTCTCAAGTTGGGGCAGATGGTGATTGGAGCACATGATGCAATGAGGGATGCAGGGTCTGGATTTGTAGTTTTTTACTTATTTCAAGGAAACCCGGAACTTTCAGATTTGGGATTTCCCAGATGTGCCAGTTTACTACTCTAATAAAAAGGACTTTGGAGAGGATGTCCGTCTGGGAGGTATTTGTTGGAGTGGAGGTTTTCTGGAATGCTGACAATAGCTCAGCTCGCTAGCGTTGACACAGAGGGTGGTGTATAAGGCCTATATGCATGCTCTCAGAAATGGTAGGAAAAAATTTGGAAACCCACCACTGCCCACAATGGACATATGGCTGCAAAAGTTGATGGAATTAGAAGAGATGGCTAAATTGGCTGCTTGGATTAAAGAAATAAGCACAATTACTTTCGTTTCGACTTGAAAACCACTTCTGGACTTTGCGCTCGAGGTGGGGAAAAAAATGAAGCTTTGATTTTGAGTTTTACCGATGAGATAGGTTTGTTGTTATAGAAATGGCTAATTAAGACTATTATGTAAAAGTAAAAAGTTGTGGTCACTGTTTTATTATAAAGGTAATCCTTGACTTACTACAACAACGTGCTACAATTCACTTAGTGACTGTTCTGAAAAAAATTATTTATGATCATTTTTCCTAGTTATGACCTTTGCCGTATCCCCATGATCATGGCATCAAAATGAAGACTGTTGGCAACTGGCATGTACTTATGTCAGGTGTAGTGTCCTTGGGTTACGTGATTCCCTTTTGTGATTGTCTGATAAACAAAACCAATGGGGAAGCCAGATTCACTTAACAACCATGTGATTAATTTAATGTCTGGAGTAATTCACTTAACAAATGTGGCAGGAAAAGAGGACAAAATTCCCTTTTAACAAATTTCTCACTTAGCAACATAAATTCTGGGCTCCGTTGTGGTCGTAAGTCAAAGACTAACTGTCCTGCTCCAGAGAGAAGTGGAAGTCAATGTATTTTCTTTCCTTTCTCCCTTCTTTTCTACATTTCTCCTTTCCCCTTTTCCCTCCTTTTTTTTTCCTACTATTTGCTTTCGTATTTTTGTATTTTTATATTATCAACTGATATAGCATGTATTTGGAACAGTTGCAGCGTCCCATGGTCGTGTAACTTTTCCAGCTGGCTTTCAACAAGCAAAGTCAACAGGGGAAGGTGGATTCGCTTAATGACCATGTGATTCACTTAACAATGGCAGTGATTTGCATAATAATTGCAAAATTGGGGCCAACCCACTTAACAAACAGGAGTTATCCTGAGATCAGATGGGCGGGCAATATATTTAATAAATAAATATAAAGATAACTAATATAAATAACAATCACCTTGTTTAGCGATGGAAATTCTGGTTCCAATTGTGGTTGTAAGTTGAAGACTACCCCTATTCTACATCCCAACATATTTGGGCAATCAAGAACAAGTTTTCATTGCTTATTGTGCAATCCCTTATCTGCCTTGACTCATTGTGCTTAGCCAGGCTTAATTTTATCCAAAATTTACTTCGTTAGCCCCATTTTCTGGATGCAGAGGGTGCCATAAGCAAACTGCAGAGAGTAGGATTGTATAATGACCTAGAGGCCATCTCTGAAAAGATCTGTTTTTTGAAGACCAACTGCTATTTAGGTAAAAAAAAAAAAGGAAAGTCCTTCTTGTTATAAAAAGCAGACCAGCAGACTACAATTGCAAACAAAAAAAAATGGCAAAGTTTGTAAGCGTGCAAAAGAAATAGGTAACAACAACAAAAAAAAAAAAAACCACACCACAAATCCAGCCCAGGTAATATCCGAAACTTGTTCTTCTTAACAAAGTTCTCAGTCAACAGTTGACTTTGTCAAGTCAAATCAACCCAACTGGGAAACTTAAGAGAAGAATCTTAGAGGTCCTTCAGGTAGAAAAATTAGCCATGAGAAACAGAGCCATTAGCTTCTATCAAAAGGGACATTGTCCGTGACTCCTGACGTTTTCCTGCAAGGCTCAGAGACACATTTGGTGTCTTAGAGACTAGCAGAACTGGCCAATAGATGATATGAATCCAAGGGCATGAGATTGTTGACAATGTTATGAGATCTCTACCTAGGGCAGTAATAGTGAACCTTTGGAGTGCATGCATGTGCCTGTGCCAGAAAACCCAAAGATCAGCTGGCTGTTGCATGCATGCCTGGTTTTTTTGATCATCTTTTGGGGTGTTTTGGGGGCGTTGAAAATGGCCCTGAAAACAGCCCGAAATATGGTCTGAAAATACCCTGGAAAACAGCCTGAAAATGGCTCGAAAAACAGCCTGAAAATGGCTGGGAAGAAGGCCCCCAAAATGGGCTGAAAAACTGCCTGAAAACAGACCGGGAAAACACCTGAAAATGGCCTGAAAACAGCTCAGGCAAAAGATTTGAAAGACAGCTTGAAAATGGCTGGGGAAAAGGGCCCAAAAGGCCCCTAAAATGGCCTGAAAAACTGCCTGAAAATGGCCCAGGAAAATGTCTGAAAACGGCCTGAAAACGGCCCCCCAAAAGACCTGAAAACGGTCCCGGCAAATGGTTTAAAAAAACAGTCTGAAAAATGGCCTGAAAAAAAGTCCAAGAAATGGCCTGAAAACAGCCCAAAAAATGGCCTGAAAAAAGCCCGGCCAAAAAGTTCAAAAAACGGCTTGAAAATGGCCCGAAAAATGGCCTTTTGGGGGGGCCTGATTTTCGGGCCATTTTATGGTGCTCTGGCCAGAGCAGCTGGCAACGGTGTGCATGCCCACTGAGAGGGCTGTGCATGCCATCTCTGGCACGTGTGCCATAGGTTTGCCATCACGGGCCTAGGGATTCTGGGAGTCAAAGTCCACAGGGTTTAAAAGTGAGAAATTTGAGCATCATCGGGCTACAATATGAAATATACCATATAAAAACCGCTGGATCCAATGACTAAACATCCCACTAAAAAACAGAGATCTGAAAAAAAAATATTAAGCCTGGTTTCACCTGGTCTATATGTGTACTTTTGATTTTTCTTGCCTAAAGTGTAACCTTTCTCTATGTTGAATTTCATTTTGTTCATTTTGATCAACCAAAATAAAATGAAACAGACCCGATTAGAGCTCGGTGAAAAGTGCAAATTTACATCTCTGATCTGGGTAATGAAATTAACCACCACACAAAACATTTGGGCTGGGTTTGTTTTAACACAACCCCTAGCAAGCAGGGAGGGTTAGAAACTTGGCCGTTACATTCACACATTCACTGCAACTGTTATACGGTAATTCCACCCCAGTTGCCAAGCATCTGAATTTTGAACAAGTGATTGTGGGGATGCTGCAACGATCGTAAGTGTGAAAAACTGTCAGAAGTCATTTTTCTTCAGTGCCACTGTAACTTCATACAATCGCTAAACTAATGGCTGTAAAAATATGGGGAGCGATTGCTGGAATTGGGTATGTCTAGTTTAATGAAAAGCAGGACTAGGAGTGACATGATTAGCAGTCTCCCAATATCTCAGGGGCTGCCCCAAAGAAGAGGGAGTCAAGCTATTCTCCAAAGCACCTGAAGGCAGGACAAGAAGCGATGGATGGAAACTCATCAAGAGGAGAAACAATCTGGAACTAAGGAAGAATTTAATGCAGTGAGAACAATTGATCAGTGGAACAACTTGCCTCCAGGAGTTGTGGGTGCTCCAACAACTGGAAGTTTTTAAGAAGAGATTGGACAACCACTTGTTTGAAACGGAACAGGGTTTCCTGCCTGAGCAGAGGGCTGGACTAGAAGACCTCCAAGGGTCCTTTCAGCCCTATGCATCTATAGGCTGGAAATTGAAGTCCACCAAACTTAAAGCTGGCACGTTATCAGAAGCACGGTAAATTTAGCCCTTGACTGGCCCCATCCTGAGCAGAAGTGGGGAATAGAATAGAATAACAAAGTTGGAAGGGACCTTGGAGGTCTTCTAGTTCAACCCACTGCCTAAGAAACCCTACACCACTTCAAACAAATGGTTTTCCAACTTCTTTTTAAAAACTTCCAGTGTTGGAGCATTCACAATTTCTGGAGGCAGGTTGTTCCACTGATTAATTGTTCTCACTGTCAGAAAATTTCTCTTTAGTTCTAAGTTGCTTCTCTCCTTGATTGGTTTCCACCCGTTGCTTCTTGTTCTTCCTTTTGGTGCTTTGGAGAATAGCTTGACTCCCTCTTCTTTGGGGCAGCCCCTCAGATATTCGAAGACTGCTATCATGTCTCCCCGGTCCTTCTCTTCACTAGACTAGCCATGCCCAATTCCAGTAACCGTTCTTTATATGTTTCGGTCTCCTAATCCTCTTAGTTGCTCTTCTCTGCACTCTTTCCAGAGTCTCAACATCTTTTTCACATCGTGGCGACCAAAACTGGAACCATTATTCAAAGTATGGCCTTCCCAAGGCATCATCAAGTGGAATTAACACTTCACTTGATCTTGATTCTATCCCTCGGTTAATGCAGCCGAGAACTGTGTTGGCTTTTTTGGCAGCTGCTGCACAGGCCTGGCTCCTATTCAAGTGATTGTCCACCAGGACACCCTCTCACCAAGAGAGGCCAACCCTTTTCCTTTCCCTCCTCCTCACCTCCTTACCTGAGAAGCCAACATGTGCTGGGACAGATGGAAAGGGAATGGGCTCGTGGTGCCCGCTGTCCCTTGAGGAGCTGAGAGTCCCCCGTTTTCCAAGCTACCGCCGCCTGCCACCGAAGCCAGCAAGTGTCCCATACCCATCGCCGAAAAGGCTCCGGGCGCCATGGCGAACTGGGTTGGGTGGAGAAAGAAGGGTTGCCCGGCGCCCAGAGGGTTGAAGAACTGCTGGCCATGGAGACCCGAGAGAGCCAAACTCTGTAGGTGACTGGGGTTCAGGTGCGGTGGGCTGTCGGTCTGCACCATCAGAGGGGGGAATGCTTCCTTGCTGCTGCACCCCACCGGGGCACAATCCCCGGGCAATTCCTTTTTGGATCCTTCTTGGGGCGGTTGCAGGAGAGGCTCCTTCCTTCTGCCCTCCAGCTTCTCCTTCTCCAAGCCCAGAGGTGTGAAGGGGGCCATCTCACCACTGGCTTCCTTGGAGACCTCGCCGGCTTTGCTTCGTTCTTTACTCCGCTCTTCTGCCTGCAAACTGGGGCTGTGGTTGTGGGGTGGGCTAGCTGGACCCAGATCAGGGCTGGATCTCTTCACCCCTGACCCTTTCTCCAGCTCTTGGTCACTTCCTTTGTCTTCTGCAAGGAGAAAGAAGCCACTTTAGCCCAACTGGCTTAGCCGCGAGAAGGAGGAACCAGCGTTCTCCAAGAATCACAAGCACGGGTGGGATTCAGCCGGTTCAGGCTGGTTTGCACGAACCGGGTGTTAAATTTATATGTGGTTCGCGGGACTGGTAGTTAAATCGACCGGCTGGCCCCACTCACCCCTCCCAGGAGTCTCCACGTGGCTTGTTTTGGAGCATGGCCTGCATGGAGGCTTGGGAAGGGTGAAAAATGGCTCTGCCGGAAGTTCCAGAAGTCCAGAAACAGGCCTGTTTCTGACTTCCAGAGGGCCTCCAGATTCTGGGGGAGGCCATTTTCGCCCTCCCAGAGGCCCAAGGGAAGCCTCTGGATTCTGGGAAAGGCAAAAAAACAGAAGTTCCAGTAGGCCACATCCAACATGGCCGTGCCCACCCAGCAATCGGGCAGAGAACCAGTTATTGGGATGTTTGAATCCCAGCCCTAACCACGAGCCCCATAATCCTTGGCAGGGGTGCTTTGGGAGGATTTTTTTTTAGGTGTTTTGGATTCTGCAAAGGATGGTCTTTTTCAGGCAGTATTTCTGAGAGGTCCTTGGTGCTCTCTGAGCTTGGTTTTTCTTGCAGATGTTTCATTACCCTACTAGGTAACTTCATCAGTGCTCCAAGGGAGTGAGGTTCCCTCTCCCTTTATATACTAGTGATTTGTTCTGTCCGTTTTGGTGGGAGTAGTTCTTCAATTAGGCTGTTGTTTGTTGTTTGAAATAGTAAACCCCACACCCTTCTAGCATTGATGATGTAACCTAGTTTGGTAATGAAACGTCTGCAAGAAAGGAACCAAGCTCAGAGAGCACCAAGGACACCACAGTTCAACCCTTAGTGATCACTATTCTCCTTTATTGGTTAACCTGCACTCTCTAGGATCAAGCAAACTGGAACTTAGCCAGTAGCAGCATCAGACTAACCTGGTTTGGAGGAGGAAGTCAAGCAGGCTTAGAGCTGGTTAGCAGTAGTGCTAGCACTAAGACTTATATACCGCTTCATGGTGCTTTTATAGCCCTCTCTAAGTGGTTTATCCCTTAGATTCCACCCCCCTCAATAATTCAGCCTCTGGCCCCCAATAATCTGGGTCCTCAGTTTACCGACCTCGGAAGGATGGAAGGCTGAGTCAACCTTGAGCCAGTCAGCAGAAGTAGACTGTATTCTAACCACTGCATCACCATGGCTCTTAACTGCGCCACAAAGGTTAGGAGTTGGGAGGGAGACCAAAAGGAAACCTCGAGGTTGTAGGCTGGCTACCCTGAGACGTAGATAACCATGCTGTAAACTCTTTGCATGAATGAATGAATGAATGAATGAATGAATGAATGAATGAATGAATGAATGAATGAATTGAAGGAAGGAAGGAGGGGAGGGAGGTGGGAGGGAGGGGAGGAAGGAGGAAGGAAGGAAGGAAGGAAGGAAGGAAGGAAGGAAGGAAGGAAGGAAAGAAAGAAAGAAAGAAAGAAAGAAAGAAAGAAAGAAAGAAAGAAAGAAAGAAAGAAAGAAAGAAAAGAGGAAGGAAGGAAAGAGGAAGGAAGGAAAGACAGAAAGAAAGAAAGAAAGAAAGAAAGAAAGAAAGAAAGAAAGAAAGAAAGAAAGAAAGAAAGAAAGAAAAAAAAGAGGAAGGAAGGAAGGAAAGAAAGAAAGAAAGAAAGAAAGAAAGAAAGAAAGAAAGAAAGAAAAGAAAGAAAGAAAGAAAGAAAGAAAAGAGGAAGGAAGGAAAGAGGAAGGAAGGAAAGACAGAAAGAAAGAAAGAAGGAAGGAAGGAAAGAAAGAAAGAAAGAAAGAAAGAAAGAAAGAAAGAAAGAAAGAAAGAAAAGAAGGAGGGAGGGAGGGAGGGAGGAAGGAAGGAAGGAAGGAAGGAAGGAAGGAAGGAAGGAAGGAAGGAAGGAAGGAAAGGAATCACATTAATGTTTACAATAAAATACCACTTGTAACTAAAGATGAGGTCTTTTTTAAAAGATCCTTTTTAATAAAATTGAGCAAGCCCCAGTCAGATCTGCTTTGCCTGGCATTAGCTGGCATGACTCAGGAGAAAAGGGATTTTTTTAATTTTTTTTTTTTAAATAGCTTCCTTCTTACTGGAGAACATCAGATAGCTTGCAGTAAAACACTCGGTATTCACCTCATTGACAAAATAAATGGGGAGTTTTTGAGATTTACAGCTTCTTGCTATTAAAATATGACTTCATATGATCAATCAATCGTAAAACCTCCAACCCTACCACCCATTTTCTTTAGGAGGAAATGCCAAATTTTGATGCCTCTCCTTTTGCTTACAATATGGGACTTCTATGGGCAGGGGTCTCCAATCTTGGCCACTTTTAGACTTGGGGACTTCAACTCCCAGAATTCCTCAGCCAGCTGGCTGGCTGAGGAATTCTGGGAGTTGAAGTCCCCAAGTCTTAAAGTGGCCAAGGTTGGAGACCCCTGTATCTATGGAACCTGTGCAATGTGTGTGCAATGTTCTGAACTCAAACAGAAATTTGATCTTGAATTCGCAGCATTTCAACATTTATTTCTGTGCAAACTACAGGTAGTCCTCGACTTACAACGGTTCGTTTACCGATCAAAAAACTTACAACGGCACTGAAAAAAGTGACTTAGGATCATTTTCCAGAGTTATGACTTTTGCAGAAATCCCCAGGATCACGCGATCAAAACTCGGATGCTTGGCAACTGCTTCATACTTATGATGGTTGCAGAGCCCTGGGGGGGGTGGGGGGGTCATGGGATCTCATTTTGTGACCTTCTGACAAGCAAAGTCAAAGGGGGAAGTCAGATTCACTGAATGACCGGGTTTGCTAACTTATCAACCGCAGTGATTCCCTTAACAACGGTAGCAAAGAAAAGTCGTAAAAGTGGGGCAAAACTCACTGCGCAAATGTCTCACTTAACGACAGAAATTTGGGGCTCAATTGCGGTCGTAAGTCGAAGACTACCTGTATCAACTAAAGCTCCATCCATTTAAACCTGCAACCAAACTTAAAAGTCTCCTGTTGGAAACAATGGTTGGAAGCTAATCAAGGGGAGAAGCAACCTGGAACTGAGGAGAAACTTCCTTACAGGGTGGACAATTAACCAGTGGAACAGCTGGCTACCAGAAGTTGTGGGTGCTCCATCACTGGAGGCTTCTCAAGAAGAGACTAGACAAGTCACTTGTCTGAAATGGTATAAGGTCTCCTGCTTGAGCACAGGGCTGGACTAGAAGACCTCCAAAGTCCCTTCCAGCTCTATTCCATATTTCATATCCCATATTCCATTCTATTCTATTCATATCCCATATCCCATATTCTATACTCTATTCTATTGCTATTTCTATTCCATATTCCATGTTCTATTCTGTTCTATTCTCAATAAAAATTCTATTCTATTCCATACTCTTATTCTATTCTATTCTATTCTATTCTATTCTATTCTATTCTATTCTATTCTATTCCATTCCATTCCATTCCTATTCCATATTCTATTCTATTTCTATTCTATATTCCATATTCCATTTTATTCTATTCATATTCCACATTCCACATTCTATTCCATATTCCATACTCCATATTCCATATTCCATTCTATTCTATTCATATCCCATATTCTATACTCTATTCTATTTCTATTTCTATTTCCATTCCATATTCTATTCTATTTCTATTCTATATTCCATATTCCATATTCCATTCTATTCTATTCATATCCTATATCCCATATTCTATACTCCATTCTATTTCTATTTCTATTTCTATTTCTATTTCTATTTCTATTTCTATTTCTATTTCTATTTCTATTTCTATTTCTATTTCTATTTCTATTTCTATTTCTATTTCTATTTCTATTTTTATTTCTATTCCATATTCCACATTCTATTCTGTTCTCAATTAAAATTCTATTCTATTCTATTCTATTCCTATTCCTATTCCTATTCCTATTCCTATTCCTATTCCATATTCTATTCTATTTCTATTCCATTCCATATTCCATTTTATTCTATTCATATTCCACATTCTATTCTATTCCATATTCCATATTTCATATTTCATATTCCATATTCCATCTGTTCTCAATAAAAATTCTATTCTATTCTAATTCTATTCTATTCTATTCTATTCTATTCTATTCTATTCTATTCTATTCTATTCTATTCCTATTCCTATTCCATATTCTATTCTATTTCACAAAGTTTCTCCTCATTTCCAGGTTGAATCTCTCCTTGTTCAGTTTCCATCCATTATTCCTTGTCTGGCCTTCGGGTGCTTTGGAAAATAGCTTGACCCCTTCCTCCTCTCTGCGGCAGCCCCTCAAATATTGGAAGACTGCTATCCTGTCTCCCCTGGTCCTTCTCTTCACTAGGTGTGCAAAGATGGCTGCCTTGATCAATTTATTGTCAGTTTATTTGGTGTGGATTTTTTTTAAAAAAAAAAAAAACGAGTTTATTAATTTTAAAATCAGAAAAGCTTCGGTTTGCACATTTTAATAATTCCGGGTATTTTCGGAAAGTTTTTTTGGGTAAAGGTGACTAAAAATTCCACAGAAGAAAAAAAAAGGGGGGGGGTGGTTAATACAACCAGCAGGGGGCGATAGATAGCAAAATACATTTATCACTAGCAAGGAATTGGATTGAAAGGGAGCAGAGAGAATTCTCTAGAGACAATATTATTTAAAAAAAAAACAATATTCACATTCTCCTCCATGGATAAACCTAATTTAAGCCTAGAAACATCTGTTTCTCACCCTTTTGGAACCTGCATCTCCAGCTATGGTATAATATAGATATCCTCAACTTACAACGGTTCATTCACACTTATGACCGTTGCGGCATTCCCCCATGGTCACATGATTTATGCTGAACAACTGACTCCTATTTATGACAGTGGCAATGTCCCAGGGGGGGTCATATGATCCCCTTTTGTGACCTTCTGACAAGCAAAGTCCAATGGGGAAACTGGATTCACTTAACCACCATGTGACTCATTTAACATCTGCCGCAATTCACTAAACAAACGTGGCAAGAAAAGTTCATAAAATGGGGGGGGGCAAAACGCACTTCGCCATCATTTCTCACTTAGCATCCTAAATTTTGGGCTCAGTGGTGGTCATAGGTTTGAGGACCACCTGTATAAATTAACTGGGATTAGAGAGGTGGATCCTTGTGATTATAATTTGGGAAGGGATTAGGTCACACAGCAGTACAGAGTCTTCCATGCCCCTGGTGGAAACTGACTCTGAGGGAGAGGAGGAACAGCCGACAGGGAGTGGAAGTGGGGCTCCGGAGGTTGTGGAGGAGGCTGGGGAAGGGCAGAGGCCGGTTGAGGAGTCAGAGGAGGACCCAGGCCCATCCTTTATCCATCCTAGGGCATGCAGGGAGGAGAGGATAAGGGAGGGATGTGGTCTACTTGAGAGGAGAGGGCCTTAATCCTCTTCATGGGCTGCAGGTGTGACAACTGAAGGAGAGTATGGACCTGCGTACTGGCGAAAACTGGAAACAAAGCATGTACATATCTCTAGTTTATAGTTCCTCTCTGAGTTTAGCGTTCTTCCCAGTGTGTCTTATCTGTGGACATCCTCCAGCCCTTATCTTGCCTGGTTTGTGTCGCTTTTTTTCCTTCTTCGTGTAACTGTTTGTGTGAGAGTGTTTTTGTCTTCACTCAAAGATATTCGGAGCTTGGAAGCAAAGTGAAGGAATAAAAGGGGCTTTGCCTGTTTTCTGTGACTGTGTTTATTTTGTATCCCACCCTGGGTCATCACATAGTCCTTGACTTACAACCTTTCATCTAGGGATGGTTGAAAGTTACGATGTCACTGGGAAAAATGACTTATGGCTGTTTTTCACGACCGTTTTTACGACCGTGGCAGCATCCCCCACGATTAAAAATCCAGATGCTTGGCACACAGGCATATACTCCTGACCAACAAAATCAACGGGGAAGCCAGATTCGCTTAAACAACGGCGTATTATTAACATAACAATGGCAGCGATTCACTTAACCCATGGGGGCAAGAAAGTTGGTAAAATGGGACAAAAGTCACTGAACCGGTGCCTCACATAGCGACAGAAAGCTTGGTCTCAATGGTGGTCGTAAGTCAAGGATGACCTACAGATTTATTATATTTTTCATGGAAGAAATTCAAACCCTTTTAAAGGGAGGGAAAGGCTTGTATTGGGGTGAGAGAGAGTTCAGGATTAGAACCGGGGGTGGCCTCCCACCCAATGATGGGATTCAATTTTTTTTACTAGCAGTTCTGTGGGCGTGGCTTGGTGGGTGTGGCTTGATGGGCATGGCAGGGTAAGGATACTACAAAATCCCCATTCCCTCCCCGCCCCACTAACCTGCTTTCCAGCTCCGTTCTCCTGTGCAGGACAACCAAAGAAGACCCAACCAATCAGCTGGGACTCGGGAGGCAGAGAAGAGATGGGGGCGGGGCCAGCCTCAGGTGGGATTGGCTGGTTCTCCAGAACTGGTCAGAACCGGCTGAATACCACCTCTGCTCCCACCAGTGGTGAAATGCTACTGGTTCGGCCTGGTTCGATAGAACCGGTAGCAAAAAAATGCCTTAGCTTGTGTTTGGAAAGCTGAGCACATGTGCGTGCGAAATGCGTGATCACCGAACTGATAGGGAAACTGGTAGAATCCCACCACTGCCTCCTACTCTGTTTAGAGAAGGAATCACCACTCCCTCCACTCCTTGGGGATCCTGCAATCCCCGTCCCTCAAAAAAAAGATCCTCACCTCTGCTGTTTCGATGGACCTGTAAAGGGCTGGGGGTTGTCGCCAATGGAGAGTGAAGACATTCTCGCACAGGGGCAGGTTCGCAAGATGATGCATCGGATTCTCCCCCATCTCGGTCCTGCTTGCAGGGATTCTCATACATCCTCAGGGAAGGCAGAGTCAGCTGCTTCCTTTCAGTGGGGGGAAAAGGGGGGGAAGGGGACAAATTTTAATCTTCAGCATCAGCATTTGAGAGGGTTCGAGTCGCCCTCCCCACACTTCCTTCCTCCTCTTATCTCTAGAATTCGTGGTGCTCCATCACTGGAGGCTTTCAAGAAGAGCCATTTATCTGGAATGATAGTATCAATGTCGCTCAATCTTGGCCACTCAAAGATGGGTGGACTTCAACTCCCAGAATCCCACAGCCAGCTATGCTCGAGAAACAGGAAGCAATTATCGCTGGGGGATTCTGGGTGTTGAAGTCCACCCATCTTCGAGTGGCCAAGGTTGAGCCATATTGGTGTAGTGCTTCCTGTTTGAGCAGGGGGGTTGGACTAGAAGACCTCCAAGGTCCCTTCCAGCCCTACTATCTATGTCAGGGGTCTCCAAACTTAGCAACTTTAAGATGTGTGGACTTCAACTCCCAGAATCCCTCAGCCAGCTATGATCGAGAAACAGGAAACGATTATGGCAGGGGAATTCTGGGAGTTGAAGTCCACACGTCTTAAAGTCACCAAGTTTGGAGATCCCTGATCTATGCTGTACTCCTCAAGGTCCAAACAAAACCCAAAGGGCAGCACCTCAAAACTTCCCAACTGAAAAAAAAAATGGACATCACCTCACTAAAGCCGAGTCCCTTTTGAGGAAAATTGACTCCTGCTCAAAAAACAATGCTTAGCAATGTGAGAGGGGCTTGATGCTGCTTTCCTGGTTGGTTAATCCTTCAGCCTAATCAGCATTCCCAGGGATCAACTGGTGGTCTCCCATCCAATTGCTAACCGGGCCTGCTTAGTTTCTTAGAGAGCCAAAATGGCTGCCACAGTGCCATTTACGAATCAGTTCCTGACTGCTATGAAATCTGGAGCAAAAAAACCAAACCTCTTGCCTTCACAAGTTCAGCCCTCATTTCCCCATTGACAAAAATTTAGGATTGGTTAATATAATATTTGTTTGTAAGAGGCAGGGGGAGCTGTGGTTTAAGCCAAGGTACCATCTGTAGCTAAGGCGGTGCTTTGAATGTTGAGTCAAACTTTGTATAGGGTTTAATAGAATATAGAACAACAGAGTTGGAAGGGACCTTGGAGGTCTTCTAGTCCAACCCCTTGCTCAAGTAGGAGACCCTATACTAGGGGTCTCCAACCTTGGCCACTTTAAGACTTGTGGACTTCAACTCCCAGAATTCCTCAGCCAGCAAAGCAGTGTAAAGCTGGATGAGGAATTCTGGGAGTTGAAGTCCACAAGTCTTAAAGTGGCCAAGATTGGAGACCCCTGCCCCTATACCATTGCAGACAAATGGCTGTTTAATCTCTTCTTTAAAATATCCAGGGTTAGAGCGGACACAACTTCTGGAGACAAATCTTTCCACTGATTAATTCTCACTGTCAGGAAAATTCTCCTTAATTCTTTACGGTTAAATCTCTCTTGTCCTTTTTTGGCAGCAGCCAAACAAGTGAATTACAATCCTTGGTTGTATAAACAGAGGCACAGAATCAAAATCACGTGAGGTATTAGTACCGCTTTATAAAGGCTTAGTAAGGCCACACCTGGAATACTGCATCCAGTTGTGGTCACCACATTACAAAAAAAGACATTGAGACTTTGGAAAGAGAGAAAAACAACTAAAATGATTAAAAACCTGGAGACAAAAACATATGAAGAATGGTTGCAGGATTTCGGTTTGGCTGGTCTAGAGAAAAGAAGGACTAGGGTGGACATGATAGCAATATTCCAGTATTTGAGGGGCTGCCACAAAGACGAGGGGGTCAGCTTATTTTCCTATCCTGCCTTCAGGTGCTTTGGAGAATAATTTGACCCCCTCTTTTCTGTGGCAGCCCCTCAAATACTGGAAGACTGCTATAATAGCACCCCTAGTCTTGTCTTCTCTGCTCTCCTCCCTTTCTCCCCTTTTTCTTCCCCTCCATTCCCTTCTCTGCAATTTAATGTGTTGCATATAAATCCAGCAACGGTGACTTGTAAGTCATGTTTATGGCAAGGTGCTATCAAAACCCAGGCAGCAGGAGGTTGTTTAACAAACCATGATTAAACCAACCACAGTCCAACACCTCGGATGAACACAGTGTTTGATTACAAAGTTAGGTCCATTTCTCTTCGTTTTCAGCAAGCTGAAGACTTAATCCAGGTAGTAAGACTGCCCACAACTGTTTTGAGTAAACACGAATAAGGTTGCAGATAAGAATAACAAGATTACAATACAATTGTCTGAACGGCTTAACAGATCTTAATCCCAAAGAGAACTATATTTAGGACGGCAAGCTAAGATGAGGAGAAAGTACAGAAATAAAAAAAACAGCATTTGCCTGTAGAAATCACACCTTGTTATCATTAAGGGGGAAAAATAGTCTCAATTTACCTTTTCTCTCTCCGCCCATTCCCTGTGTCTCGAAATCCTTTTGCAAAAGGGTTGTTGTCGATCTTCAGTTGGGTGATCTGAGAAAAATTGAAATAAAGTTCAGGAACAGCTGAAAGTTCTTCCAGCTGGCCAAATAAGTGAAGTCAACATCATAGCTACAGATTTGGGAAATATCTGGAGGGCACCAAGTTGATAATCCCTAGTTCGGATGTCAACAATTTCCCTCACCCCCTTATTTTCCTCCCCAAAGTTGAGGGCTGTTTGGAAACTGAAGCAGTATTTACTGTGTGAGCAAGGAGACAGCAAGGAGTCTGGGTGTGGCTTAGCTCAACTGTTCTGTACTAAAGCTGCTTGCTGTAAAACTGAAACCGACACTCCTCTGCTTGTGTTTTGCATTTGGAAGAGATTTCTTTTCAGGTGGGGAGGGGGAGTAGAACTCCTTAGCATCAGAGCGTATTAATAATAATAATATAGGAAATACTAATAGCTCTGATGGTCATTTTGAAAAATCCTTTCTTAGTGAGCCCCTAGAAGCCAGGAGAAACATAGGTGCCAAATTTCAAGTTTGTAGGCTTTACGGTTCTGGAGATTTTGTGATGATGCGTGAGTGGCTTTTATATAGATAGATTCTTTTAAAAACAGAAGGTTGCAGAAATAGAGACAACGCTCGTTTGGGTAGAAGAAAGTGCAAATTGTGTGCTGGGCTAGAGGGGGGAGGACTTGGGCTCGGAGTTTGGAGGAAGACGACAAAGGAGGGTCCAGGGCGGTCTCCCCCTTCCCATCTTCGGGCCCAGAGATCTACAAAACTCGAATTTATAGGAAATCCCCACCTCCCACTTTTTGCCCAGGCTGGCTGGGCTGCTCTGGTGGCCTCGTAAATTTGAAGGGCGAAGGCCATAATCGATTAATGACCCTCCAACATCGGGCCCACCCTAGAGAGAAAGCCCCCAGGCGAAAGTGAAAGGGCAGCAGAACGGGTGGGAGACCGGCAAAGAAAAAAGGCCTCTCTTCTCGCCCTTTTTTCCTTTTTTCCTTTTTTCCCCTTTTCCTGTGAGGGTTTACAAAAGAAATTTCCCCGTGTCCGGCCTCCTTTTGCTTACGGCTTCAAAAAACAACAACAAAAAAACATCCTAATTCCGATCCGATTTCCAGCCAGGGGATGCAGAGACTTTTATATCTTGAATCCGGGCCTTAATTGAACTTTAAAAACAATCTGAAAGCTTCTGCCCCCCCCCCCCCGCCCCAATTTCCTTCCTTCCTTCCTTCCTTCCTTCTTTCTTTCTTTCCTTCTTTCTTTCCTTCCTCTTTCTTTCCTTCCTTCCTTCTTTGTTTCCTTCCTTCTTTCTTTCTTTCCTTCCTTCTTTCCTTCCTTCTTTCTTTCCTTCCTTCTTTCTTTCTTTCCTTCTTTCTTTCCTTCCTCTTTCTTTCCTTCCTTCCTTCTTTGTTTCCTTCCTTCTTTCTTTCCTTCTTTCTTTCCTTCCTTCTTTCCTTCCTTCCTTCTTTCTTTCCTTCTTCCTTCCTTCCTTCCTTCCTTCCTTCCTTCCTTCCTTCCTTCCTTCTTTCTTTTTTTCTTTCTTTCTTCTTTCCTTCTTTCTTTCCTTCCTCTTTCTTTCTTTCTTTCTTTCTTTCTTTCTTTCTTTCCTTCCTTCTTTCTTTCTTTCCTTCCTCCTTCTTTCTGTCCTTCCTCCTCCTTCCTTCCTTCCCTTCCTTCCTTCTTCCTTCCTTCTTCTCTTCTTCTTCTTCTTTCCTTCCTCTTCTTTCTTTCTTTCTTTCTTTCTTCTTTCTTTCCTTCCTTCCTTCCTTCTTCTTCTTTCTTTCTTTCTTTCTTTCCTTCCTCCTTCTTTCTGTCCTTCCTTCCTTCCTTCCCTTCTTATGTAATCTTTGAGAAACTCTTTTATGCTTTCACATAATTTTTCAAGGTTCAATTTTCCTCATTGGGGATGGGAGCGGGGAGATAATAGAATAAAGAGAGGACTGTAGGATCCACCAGTTACCTTCACAGAAATGTCATCCAGGTGACTGGAACTATTATAGCAACAAAGAGGATTAGGGGACTGGAGGCCAAAACATATGACGAGAACGGTTGCAGGAATTGGGTATGTCTAGTTTAATGAAAAGAAGGACTAGGAGAGACATGATAGCAGTCTTCCAATATTTGAGGGCCTGCCCCAAAGAAGAGGGAGTCAAGCTATTCTCCAGGACCAGAAGGCAGGACAAGAAGAAACGGGTGAAAACTAATCAAGGAGAGAAGCAACTTAGAACTAAGGAGAAATTTCCTGACAGAACAATTAATCAGTGGAACGACTTGCCACCAGAAATTGTGGGTGTTCCAACATTTGAGGTTTTTAAGAAGAGATTGAACAATCATTCGTCTGAAGTGGTGTAGGGTTTCCTGCCTAGGCAGGGGGTTGGACTAGAAGACCTCCAAGGTCCCTTCCAACTCTGTTATTCTATTCTATTCCATTGCCCGCATTCACATGAATCAGGCCACTTCCCAAAACAAGGGCTGGTTTTTCCAGACATTCTGAACCACCAAACTACTCACTCAGCCCCACTGAAGCCTAGTTTAAATGTGTGAAACCAGGACATGTGGTTAGATGATGGGTTGGTGCAGGCTACAGCTTTAATTTAGCTTAATTATGCAAACTTAGCCAACCCTGGACAAGTGGCACTTGGAAGCACTAACCAGGTTTCCCTGAATTTTGGGGGACAGGAAAGGGTCAGGGAAATAGAGAGTTTGGGAAACTCAATTTCCCCCCTAATCAGGTTATGCTGCTGATTGAATAAATCAGTTTGCACGCATTTCCCGAATGCATGAATAAAATGTCTGTATTTTTTATTGAGTTGTTTAAATTTGCCTGCTGCTCCATCTC
>CM066328.1:428215227-428229864 GCA_033807585.1 Hydrophis major
GATAGAGAAGCAAAGCGTCAGCAAATATATATATATATATTTAAAAAAAGAAGTCCTGAGGAACAAACAATCTCTTTCAGGATCAGCACCCCCCAAATTTAACCCGAAGCTGAACTTTAATTTTTTTTTTTTTAATGTTGCTAGTTAGACACAAGGATGATCGGATGCCGCTTGGTGGAGATGTAGAAATGGAATACATGCATGAAATGGTTTTTGCTCTGGTAGTAGAAGAGACAGAGAACAAAATATGAAAGAGAGAGAGAGAGACAAAGCCACTTTGGAGAGAGGGAATTGCTGCCTGGACAGATTTTTTTTTAGCAGACAAAAATATGAATGAAAGAGAAAAAGAAAAAAAAAACTTTGTTTTAAAACTGCTGGCCCAGGTAAGGGAGAACTTTAGGGAACTTCTTCAGGAGTAAAACTTTACAAATCGAGGGTTCAAGCTCAAATAATGTCTTGCTTTGGGCCTAGACAGAGAAACTTCACATTGCTTGGTATGATTTTATGATATACAATTGACTTTTTAAAATTTATACATTTATGATCAGTCCCAGGTCCTGGGAGAGGAATTATGGGGCAGGGAACGAGAATTGCCAACCAAAGTGGTCATTCAGTGCCCAAACGAGATTATCTTGTTGCCAACGGTTGTTAAGCGAATTGCATCAGTTGTTAAATGAATCCCGAGGTTGTTAAAGGAATCCGGCCTTCCCCTCTTGATCTGGCTTGTAGAATCCAGCTGGGAAGGTCATAAATGATGGCCACTTGGACCTGTCATAAATACGTTTCACAAGCGCCTGTCTCAGTCATAAGTGTATGGTAAGTCACATTTTTCAGTGCTGGTGCAATTCTGAATGCTTGCTAATTGAGGGGTTTGCAAGTCTGTATTGGAGGGGAGTTTAGGAGACTTTTCCTGTGCTCCAGGCCATGTCTAGAGTTCTGTCTTTCAGGTTTCTCTTTCTCTGGTTTGTTTCAGACTAAACTCCCCCCCCACAACTCTCCGACCCCCCCCCCAAACCCTAAGCCTAAACCCCACTGAAGCTCATCAAGGAATTCCTTGAGCCCGAAACCTCAATCTTTCAAGCTTTACTTGGTGAGGAAGACCCCTAAACTTCTCCTTGCTCTGAAAGAAAATGTTAAAATTCGATCCAGATTCACAGAGGTCTCCAAACTTGGCAACTTTAAGACTTGGGGACTTCAACTCCCAGAAGTCTCCAGCCAGTAAAGTTGCCAGAAGTCTCCAGCCAGCAAAATTGCCAACTTTGGGGAGCCTGACCCAGAATTATATCCAATGCAGATGAATACGAGTAATTCTGACAGTTTAAACGTAGGTAAGGAAAGTCCCAGTTTCTCGGGGGTGGGGGGGGACACAATTGGAAGCCCCCTCTCCTCTCCTTTCTGGATTGCCATGGAAATCCAGAGCCTGTCCCAAAAAGATTTCTGCTTTGGCCCCCCTTCCTCCCCACAAGAACACCAACTTGTTTGGGCCACCTCTCTTTCCTTCGACGGCTTCTAAGACGCTTTACTCCAGAATAAATCGGAATGAGCCAACAGAAGGTCCGTTTCTTTTCTCGCGGCCTCCCCAAAGGCGCTAGTCCTCCGCACCTCAGCTGCAACCGAGGCAACCGACACACAACGGAGAGAGCCGCAGGAATTCAAATCGGATTCCCCCCAGCACCACCCTTCTCAGGCGGGGGTTTCACCGGAGCAGCTTTAAAGCAAAGCGGTGGGGTGGAGGAGCGCAACCCCCTACCTCCGCCCTGCTTCCCACTTCCACGCCTCCCCACGCAAATCGGCCGGAGGATCTCCCGGAAGCGAAGCAAGATCCCTTTGGATCTCAGATCCTGTGGCGAACAAGCGAACGAGTCGCAGACGTTGCGCAACGGCGCCGGTTGCTTTGGGCGAAGAGAAGAAGCGCGGCGCAGAGCGAGCGCGATCCTAAAAACTGGCTCGCGGGACGGAGAAGAAGGTCGGGGAACCGCCTGGCTCTCCCGAGCTAGTTGAAGAAAAACGGCGGTACCTCAACTCTGGTGCGCTTCTTCCACCTTCTAAGTGGTTCGGATCTTTAAAAGGGGGCCTCGGGCAGATGCGGGAAGTTCATTTCCAGATGGTAGGTAGGTAGGTAGGTAGGTAGGTAGGAAGGTAGGTGGGTGGGTGGGTGGGTGGGTGGGTGGGTGGGTGGATGGATGGATGGATGGATGGATAGATAGATAGATAGATAGATAGATAGATAGATAGATAGATAGATAGATAGATAGATAGATAGATAGATAGATAGATAGATAGGCAGGCAGGCAGGCAGGCAGGCAGGCAGGCAGGCAGGCAGACACATACACACAAAGGGAGAGGGAGAGAGATGGATAGATACCATGGATGAATGGATAGGAGGGTGGGTGGATGGAGAGAGAGAGAGAAAGAGAGAGGTAGGTAGGTAGGTAGGTGGATGGATAGATGGATGGATGGAGAGAAAGATAGTGAGAGATAAGTAGGTAGGTAAGTAGGTACAGTAGATGGAGACATGGATAGATACGGTAGATAGATACCATAGATAGATAGAAGATAGATGGATGGATGGATAAATAAGATATGGATGGATAAGAGATGATGGATAGATAGATAGATAGATAGATAGATAGATAGATAGATAGATAGATAGATAGATAGATAGATAGACAGACAGACAGACAGACAGACAGACAGACAGACAGATAGATATGGATGGATAAGAGGATGAATGGATGGATGGATAAGAGAGGATGGATGGATGGATGGATGGATGGATGGATGGATGGATGGATAGATAGATAGATAGATAGATAGATAGATAGATAGATAGATAGATAGATCAACCACTCAATGAACCACTCAATCGAGATCCCCGTTACAAACTGCTGTCCATTGGATTCCCGAGCCACAATGGGTGACAATCCGTAGGTGAATCCTATCAGATTTTACTCCCTTCTGGGACAGAAGCCCAGGTTGCTAGTTCGGCTACTAGTTCGAGTTGGGAGAGACAAGTCCCATCACTCCCGAGGAGGCCTGGATGAGTGGGAGCTGCCCTAATGATTTGGCGCGGGGTTCCCTTCTGAAAATTAAGGGCGGGGGGTTTCCAAGCGAGGAAGAAATCTAGTGACTCAGAAGTCAGACCCTGCGAGCTGAATGCAAGGATCTGGGAATGCAAGGATCCTTAACAGGGATCCGTTTCTAACCAGATCTACTGAACCTGCCTCACGCTTCGAACAGCCCTGGGTTGGGCTCAGAAACGTTGTCGAGGCTTAAGGCTAAGGTTAAGCCCTAAACTTATCTAATTACTCACAAGGGACCGCCTGAACACGGAGAGGCATTCACACGTGCAAAGAGCGAACCGAATGGGTTTTCTCGGAAGTCAATCTCAAATCGGGCGCCGTTGGATTTGACCGGAGTTTTTTAGGTGGGTTCACAATCGCGTTTGGCCTTCCACTGGCGATTTTCAGTAGGATCTACACCCCCTCCCCATTTTGGACCCCCAGAATAATATATTAATCATTTATTTTTATATCTGCAGCATTTAACCCCCCTTTTCTTTTTCTTTTTGGCACTTCATTCTTAATTCACCCCAGTCTATCCCTTTCTTGGGTTGCTAAATTCATTTAAACGGAGTTCAGGGCGGATTTAAATGAGCTGGAAGCTCCACATTTCAAACCATTTCATTTTTCACAAGCTCCATGGTTTTTTGTTTTTTGTTTTGTTTTTTTGGGGGTGAGGGTGGCTGTGAAGGTAGCTTCGGTGAACTTAAGAGGCTTTCTCTCTCAAACCAGTTTAAAAAAACATAATTCTTGCGCCGGTCGGCCTTGCTTTGTGCCAATTAGATGGGCCTGGCTGAGAATTCGAATTAAAGGAGTAGGTGAGACCGATCCTAAAACGGAGGCAGCCAAGCTTTGATAAACAGCTTGCCGCTTGCTTTCCTCAATTGAGGTGGAAGCCTAAACAGCCTCTTCTTGAGGGATTTTATTTCTTTCTCTTTATTTATTCGATTTATACCGTCATCCACCTCACCTATGTGACTCTAGGCAGACGCGTACGTGCTTGTGTTCCCAACACGTTCCCCCTCTACGGTGGGTTCGATCAAAACTCATCATTTTGATTTCACACGGCAGACCTCGAACCTGGCTACAAGGGCTAGGTTAAAATACGGCCAGGTTAGACTGTGGTTTAGGCTACCGTGGGAATCAGATCGGTGGTATTACAAGAAGGGGGAGGGAAATTAGTCTAGTTCACATCTCAGGCTTATCTCTTGCTCCAAGTACTGTTGAAAAGATTTGGACCGGAATCCAAGCATCTAAAGCAAAGGAAGGGATAGCGTTTAGACTTATATACCGCTCCGTAGTGCATCACAAGCACACTCTGAGCGGTTTGCAAACGTTGACACCCCCCCCCCCTACACACACACACAACAATCCGGGTCCTCATTTTACCGACCTCGGGAGGATGGAAGGCTGAGTCCACCGAGGATGGAACAACAACAAGGAAGTGGGCCTCGCCTCCCGAAATACCCATTCATAAACGCCAGTTAAACCGGGAGAACCGGGGTTTAAGCCAGAGTCTCGAACTTGCGCGTGGGAAGAAGAACGACGAAGCGCTTTTCAATTGCCATGGATTTCCGTTCAAATCAGAGGGTTTGTTTCTCTTTATTATGGGATGGAGAGCGGAAAGTCTCGAGCCTGCCCTTTCCTTGCCAAGCAAGCAGCACGTCGGAACGGCTGCTCCCGCTGCGAATTGCACGCGTTTAAATTTGCTTTGAAGCGCGCTGTTAAAAAGTCTTAAAAGCATGTTGGGGATGGGGGGGGGATAAGCCTCGCAGGAAGGAAGGAGGGTCACAGTCCTCGCGCGAGGGATACCCCCTCGCCATTTTTTGCTTCCTAGTCCCAAATCTTTGAGAGGATTCATCCCAAAGAGCCCAAAGGGTCTCTTTGATTTCCTTGACTCGCAAGTAAACCCCTCCGAAAGCAATTTCTGCGGGACGAGCAAGGACCGCCCTGCAGCCACACACCTTTATCCTCACCACTACCCCTTTATTAGCCGTATAATAGGATGGCGTCCTTGAGGAATATTCCGAATATTCCTCCAGACCCGAATGGCGTTTCCTGGGAGGCGAGCGAGGGGGTGCCCTTCTCTCCCTTAGCGAGGCTGGCCCTGCTTCCAACGAGGGCAAAGCCCCCCAACGACCGACTCGCGAGGAGGCGCTGCCGGTCCATCAAAGCGAAAACCAACGCAACCAGAGTACAATACAACCGGGAGGGGGAATCAGGGGAGAGAGAGAGAAAAGGAGCCGCGTTGAATTCTACGCTTTCCCCGTTTCCAGCGAGCGCTTCTCGCTCGATCTGCGGGTAACGCTGCCCCCTTCCTCTCGGTCACCCCAGCTCCTTCAAAAAAAAAAAGCGCATTTCTTTTTAGAAAGGGTTCCCTGTGCCAAGCTCACACAGTCTTCCCCTCTTTCGGGGACGCCGACGTTGGGATCAAACAGATCCTTGCTTTGTTCCCTTCACACGGTTCTGGGTTTCCTTTCCTTTCCTTTCCTCTTTTTTTTTTTCTTTCTTTTTTTTGCGGGGCGGGGTGGGGTGAAGGCAAAAATACTTCCACCCTGGCAAATATCAGGGGCCGAATCTTAGGAGGCCTTAAGAAAAAGGCCTCGCCGTTTTTCCTCCTCCTCACCCCCACAACCCCCTTCCCGGAGCATGTGAGGCTCACAGTTTGGGACTGGGTCCAACTCAGGGACAAGTTTAAGGCGAGATTCCCTGCGTTCAGTTAAAAGGCAAGAGTCCTTTGGAAGTGGTTGTGGTTGGGAGGGAAGGAAGGAAGGAAGGAAGGAAGGAAGGAAGGAAGGAAGGAAGGAAGGAAGGAAGGAAGGAAGGAAGAAGGAAGGAAGGAAGGAAGGAAGGAAGGAAGGAAGGAAGGAGGATAGACAGAGAAGAGAGGGACAAATGGGGGAAGGAAGGAGAGAGAGAGGAAGGAAGGAAGGGAAGAGGGAGGGAGATGGGGAGGATAGAAGAAAAGAAGGAAGGAAGGGAAGGGAAGAGGGAGACAAGGGGGGAGGAAAGAATGAAAAGAAAGAAGGGAGAAAGGAAGGAAAGAAGGGAGAGAGAAAGGAAAGGAGGAAGAAATAAGACGGATTAAGGAAGGAAAGGTGGGAGGGAAGAGGGAAGGAAGAAGGAGGGAGGGAGGGAAGGAAGGAAGGAGGATAGACAGAGGAGAGAGGGACAAATGGAGGAAGGAAGGAGAGAGAGAGGAAGGGAAGAGGGAGGGAGACGGGGGAGAAAATAAGAAAAGAAGGAAGGAAGGGAAGGGAAGAGGGAGACACGGGGGAGGAAAGAAGAAAGAAGGGAGGAAGGAAGGAAATGAAGGAAAGGAGGGGAGAGAAAGGAAAGGAGGAAGAAAGGAAGAAGACGGATTAAGGAAGGAAAGGCAGGAGGGAAGAGGGAAGGAAGGAAGGAAGGAAGGAAGGAAGGAAGGAAGGAAAAGGAAGGGAAGGAAGGAAGGAAGGAAGGAAGGAAGGAAGGAAGGAAGGAAGTGATAGATACATGTTGGAAACTGGCACTAAAACCACTCCTGCCCTTCAATCGACCAATTCTCTACCGGTTCCATTGAGATCTACATTGGGATCCCCTCAGCCTTTTTTTTTCTCTCCCTCCTGGGCGGGGCGAAGAGAAGGGTTGTTCCCTGCTAAGCGCGCCTTGATCGAGTGGGATAATGATGAAGATGATGGCAGGGTGGGGATTTTTGAAGGAAGACCCCCCCCCCTTCCCTCACGGTCGACCTTCCCCCGGCCCGGATCCAAAGAGGCCCGGGTGGGCGAAGAGATAAATAGAGAGACCTTTAGCCTTTACAGTAGGGTATTAACCGTCTCATCATCCCTGCAGGCAATTTGTCCCTTTCCGTTGCCTGCTTCGCAGAAAGTTTTGTATCCTGAATCCACCTTTTCCCCAAAGATAGGACTTTAATTTGGGGGGGGGGCAGGGGAAGGAACCGGGAGGAACTGACCCAGTAAACACTCATGGGGGGGCCTGCAAAACCTCTTTCTCCTTTCACCTCCCAAGCAATTAAAATGTGAACTCCCATCTCTTCAGCCATCTCAAAGGCGTTTCCCCCCCCCCAAAAGACAACCGGGCTTTTTTTTTTTTTTTCCTTGAAGAGGTTTCGCTTCTCATTCCAAGAAGCTTCCTTCTGTTCTGGTGCTTCTTGGGATGAGAAGGCAAAAAGGTCTTCAAGGGAAAAAAAAAAAACCCCAAAGAAAGTCCAGTTGTCTTTTCAAAAAAAAAAAAAAAAAGCCTCTTGGTTAACTTGGATGGCAGAAAATATCCCCCAGTCACTCTCTCCAGCCACCTACTTACTCCTGGGTGGTTTTTTTATGGGAAGTAGTAGCCGTACTTCAGGAGTTCAGCCGCGTGTCCCTCCTGCAAGCTTTTTTTAGGGTTGGGGGACGTGGGAGTTGCACACACCTCTGCAAAGAGGCCTGAGCTGAATTTCCACCTGGCTGGAAAATTAATATCTACATTTTTTAAACCGGATCCTGTCAGAAGTAGAGGCTGACTTGTGCCAGGATCAGAATCTTTGCTTTTTTTTTCCCCCTCCCCTTTTGTAAAATACACCTGTAATTCAACTTGTTTTCTTTATTCCCTTTCCCGGAGGGGGGAAAGAGAGAGAGAGAGAGCGAAAAGACCTTTTCATAACCTCTTAAAGTGAGTGAAAAAGGGAGGTCAAGTTATAACACAACAAACGAAGTCAAGATTTATGGAAATAATTCCTCCGTCCCTTTTCCTTGCTTGAAACGTCTAAAGTGATTTTAATGAATAAGGTCTTTTAAAACAAAAAACAAAACAAAAAAACCGATTCTCCTGCCCCTGCCTAGGTTCCTTCAGAAGTGCCCATTACTCTTCTTTGCAGCAATATCAAACGTAAAAATAAAATTATTTCTCTCTCTCTTTCTCTCTCTCTCCCCCTCTTTCTCCTTTCTTTCCCCTTTCTTTCTCCTCTCTCTCTCTCTCTCTTTTGCTACCCCAAGGTAGCAAACTCGTGTAGGGCTCCCTTTTATTTCATTTGATTTTCAACTACTTCTGTGAAGTAGAAATACATTTTAAAATATATATTTTAACACCGACGGTGGAGAAAAGTTTACTCTAAATGTGACATAATTCTGTTTAAGGGGTTTCATTTCCAGAACGGAGAATTGCTGTCTAAAGGTTTGAGAAAGGTGAGCGCAAACCAGCTAGGCGATAATCTAAGATATGTATGTATGTATGTATGTACCTATGTACCCATGTACTATAGAGAGAGATATATAGATATTTATACTTATATTCAGACATACATACAATGAAAAGGCACAGTGTATAGATATTGTGCCCTTTTTAAACCGGATTCCTGGGGAGATAATTCAGTTTTCAAACGCTTCCCAATCTCTCAGCTCGAATGCCATTGTCTCAAATCCAGTTTAGCAACTTCCGGGACCCATTTTCTCCACGCAGAATATTTCTAAAGGGGTGGGATGGCTGTGTATCCAGCCCCCTTCTGCTATTTGGAAACAATTGGGCAAAAAGTAGGAAGAGCTTAAACACCTTACAAAACGAACAGTGCGTCGTTTCGTTAAGTCTCTCTCTCTCTCTCTCTCTCCCCCGACCCCGCTTTAACGGACTTTCCTTCGGCTGATTGCAAAAAAAAAAAAAAAAAAGTTTGCAGCTTTTCCGAGAATGAATTGGCTTGTCTGAGAGCCGAGGAGAGTCGGGGGGGGGGGGGGGAATGGGAAATAAAAATAAAAATCCGAAAATCTTCCCGGGTATCAACTCTTTTATCTCCTGTTCGGCCGGCAGCCTGGAGCCACGTTCACGGATCCTCGGGAAAATTCGCTTCCCTCCGAATTCAAATCTCTACCCCCACCACCCCGTCCCGAGGAAATTTGCGGCCGATTTTCTCTCCTCTCCTCCGCAACCTTTTCGCGGAGAGATTCTTTTCTTTAAACAAACAAACCAACAAAAAATATCTGTCGATCCGAATGGGGCTTCGCTTACCTAACTACCCGTCGTCCCGTGTGAATCTAAACCGGAGAAAAGCCGGTAATTTAATAGTTTTCCAGCAAGCGACGGGTGCAAGAGAGAAATATCTCAGCCGTGTTCGCGTTTGTTTTTGCCGTGGGAATTGGGGTGCTGGAGTTGGAAGCCACGCGGGGTACGCCAAGGAGAATCGGAGGGATCGTGTGTGTGTGTGTGTGTGTGTGTGGTGGTGTTGCTCGCTTCTTTCTTTACTGCTTCCCTCGCCCTCCTCCACCCACCTTAGATTAGAAACCCGGCTTGCTCTGAACTTTAAGCTCCTGATAAGAGAGCGCGGGGGTCGCGTGGATTTATGGCCTCCTGATTAGAGTCTTCCCTCCCTTCCCCCCCCCCCCTTTCGGAATCAGGCGACTGGGGTGGAATAAAACCCCCAGGTACAAACCGTTTGAAAGTTGCCTCCTTCCCCAGACAGAAAGAGGAGACGCGCCAACTTTATCCTGTGCAAATATTGATGCGAAGATCCTATCAGATCGTTCCAAGAGTATTTGTTATTTCGTGCACCTAGCTTCTCTCCTCTCTCTCTCGTCTCTCTCTCTCTCTCTCTCTCTCTCTCTCCTCTCTCTCTCTCTCTCTCTCTCTCTCTCTCGAGCGAAGGTTGGAAAGGTGTAAGGAGGAAAGATCGCTTCCACCCAGCACTGGGGTCTGTGGGGGCGAATTAGGAACAGGGACCTCGAGCTGGCAGTGGCTGGACAACCCCCCCCCCCCCCAAACGCCAGGGCTGGGCCGAGATCCTGCACCCCGGGCTCCGTTGAAGAAAGGGCCTTTCAGAGGGAACGAAAAGGCGGCGCCCGCCTGCCCGCACTCCAGTTCCCAATGGAGTGATTATCTGAAGATAAAGACACGTGTCAACGGCGTAGGATTCCACCCCGGCAGAAGGAAAGAGCTAAAGTAGAGACGAGGGGGGGGCGGGGGGAGGGAGGGAGGAAGGAAGGAAGGATGGAAGGAAAGAAGGAGAAAAAGAAGGAAAGAAGAAAGGGGAGGAGGCAGAGAGAAACATAGAAAGAGGGGAAAAAGGCAAGGAAAGAAGGAAGCAAAGAAAGAAACAGGGAGAAGGCAGGCAGGCAGGAAGAAGGGAGGAAAGGGAAGGAAGGAGAGAGTAAAAAAGAAGAGAAAGAAAAAAAAGAAACAGTAAGAAAGGGAAGGAAACAAAGAGGGAAGGGAAAGGAAAGGAAAAGGAAAGGAGAAGGAAGGAAAGAAAAGGAAGTCAGTTGCCCACTTACAAATC
Organism: Hydrophis major; assembly: GCA_033807585.1. Lineage (NCBI taxonomy): Eukaryota > Metazoa > Chordata > Lepidosauria > Squamata > Elapidae > Hydrophis > Hydrophis major. The sequence goes on from CM066328.1 coordinate 428,225,530, forward strand.
CATGCTTGTCTGATATGTTATTGGTGAGCTTCAGTTTATGGAAGGCCACTGGCTTGGCCATCCACTGCTCGCCCGTCGCTGGACTGTCCGGATGGATGTACATCCTCTTCGGCATCTCCGGGTCGGCCTTGCCGGCCACCATCCAACGCGAGTTGTGGAACTTGTAGCGACAATCGTCGGCGGCCACAATATCCATCAGCAGGATGTACTTGGCTTTCTTATCCAGGCCGCTGACCCGCACTTTGAATGGGGGGAACATCCGTCTGGAAGCGAAAGAGAGAGAAGAAAATAACTCGCAGCGCAATTCAAGACGGTGGTTATTATTCATCGCTTTATTAGGAATAATTGTGTTTTGCAAACCCCGCTTATTATGCACCTGCCTGGTTATTGTCTAGTATTAAATGCCACAATTCTCTATCAATTTCCTGCTCGGACGGCTGAATTTCTCTGTGTCCCCACTTCCCTATTATACAGCACCCCTCTCCCTTTTTTTAAAAAAAAAAATGGGGGAGCCTCGATTTACTCCTGAGTAACACGCCCGCTTTGCTTTTTCCTGGACGCTCCCCCCCCATTTCAGGTTTACTCGGGGAAGGGTGTGTGTCTTAACTCCTCTGAAACTCTGAGCAATTACTCCAGAGTAAAGCCTCTTCCCTTCCCCTCCCCAGCCCCGGGATTGCCTCGGTTTTAGCCCTGCGACCCAGCCGGCCCAGTTTTCTCCTTCTCTATCAAACAAGCCTCGGGCCAAGGACAATCCAGACGAGCATTCGGGTTAGGAAATACAGGGAAATAATTCTCTCTAGGATTCAATATACATTGAAATTATCTATCTATCTATCTATCTATCTATCTATCTATCTTCTATCTATCTATCCTATTTATATCTATCTTACTGTATCTATCTACTCTATATCTATCTGCATCTGTCTGTCTGTCTGTCTGTCTGTCTGTCTGTCTGTCTATCTATCCTATCTATCTATCTATCTATCTATCTATCTATCTATTATCTATCATCTATCTATCTATCTATCTATCTATCATCTATCATCTATCTATTTCCTTTGAGGGCTTCTAAATTTTTGTGATCAGTCCAAACCTCGAAAGGAATTTTGCTTTATATTTCAAGATATATATTGAATCCGAGAGAATTACACTGTGTTTCCTAAACACGGTGAATAAATTTTGCTTTTATAAACCTTGAAGAAGGCTTAAAACAATAAGCCGGTTTTCCATTGCAAGTTGTTTTCTTTCTTGATTTTTTTTTTAAAAAACCCAACTTTTTCTATATCACCTGTGGATTCATTCTGGCCATTTTCAAGACAGGTACTCCCTATTCTATTGAGCGCCTTGTACACGGAAATAACCCGAGTTAGGATCTGTGCCGAAAATGCGATATTACGACGAGGAGGAGGAGGGCGATTATTACAGATGGTCTCTTTGTCTCGATTTAAAAATAAAAGGGGGAAAAAAACAACAACGCAGAAATCTGGATTCTTCTGTAGGATTAAATAGAAACTTGGTTGGGGTTTGCCTTATAAATCGTGTTCGAGGTTGGCTAGATCACACCGAGGGCTGAGGAAGACTTAAAAGAGAGGGAGGAAATAGAGGACCCCTTTATTAATAGAAGGAAGAAGTGATTTTAAAAACGCGAACAATAGGCCACTGGAAAGAGAGACAAACTGAGGGAGAGAGAAAAAATGCTCAGGGGAAAATCCCCTCTGTTAAAACCAACAACTCCTCTGAATGTCTGCGAAATTAAAAAGGGTTTGGGAGGGCTTAGGAGAAGGGGGGGGAGCAGGGGTACCAATGACACCCCCCCTCCCATCCGGATCAAATCAATTTAACCGGCCCTCAAAGCTGTATACGGCCTCTATTTCCCAACGCAGAAAAGTTGGGGGAAAGAAGAAATAAAAACCCGATTCTTCTTCGCTTTTCTCTTTCTTTCGCTTGAATTTACTCGTGAGGAGACCACGCGAGTTCTCTCTACTTCGGGGACCGATCCTTTGACCGCTAGGCCACCTTGCAGGCTTCCCAGACTTTTTGTTACACCTATCCTAAGGGGATCCTAAGGGGTTTTCCTGCCAGCTGCCTCCTCCCCAGATCACCAACTATTTCCAGGTGTGGCTTTTCAGATGTTTGAACATAAAAACAGAAGGTGGTTTTTTTTAAAAAATAAATCCTTCTGATTTTGCTCATTGATGAGAGATACAGCAAAGAGCCCAACAAGAAATATTTAAAAAAGGAAAGGAAGGAAGGAAGGAAGGAAGGAAGGAAGGAAGAAGAAGAAAGAAAGAAAGAAAGAAAGAAAGAAAGAAAGAAAGAAAGAAAGAAAGAAAGAAAGAAAGAAAGAAAGAAAGAAAGAAAGAAAATTTTAAAATAGAAATTGCACTTGAATATATAGCCTGAATTCCTGAATAGTGTTTAAGGAATAAGAATCAGAATTCTAAGGGGATCTTCCAGGAAATGCTGCTTCCAGGCCCCTGGTCAAGCCCTCCACCATCCAAGCCCCCATGTCTGAAATCAACCCTCTGCTCTTATATCCCGATTTTCAGGTACCTCCAAAATGGAAGCCCACCTCCAGGTCAACGTGCTTTCCACCCAGCTATCAGCTTAAATATCTGGGATGCAAAGGAAGGCGAGAAGGGTCAGATGGGGAAAAAAGCAATGCCCGAAGTGAGAAATTGCAAGTATTATTATTAGCAAGGTGGCGAAGCCGGAAGCCCTTCTCTTGGAAAGAATGCAGTTACTTTCTTCCCTTCCTCACGGAAAACACCAACAGTGGTTCTGGAAATTATATGATTGTTCTTTTACTTCTTACTCTTTTTCTGCACTTACTTCAAAAGGGCACAGTGATGGGATTATTTTATTGTTAATTGGACACAGACTGAATTCTCCGTAATACATACTCAAAATCCCTCTGCATTTATATATATATAAATATATATCTATATCTGTCTATCTATCTATAATTATTATTGCTGTTTTAGTGTTATTGGACAAGGGTTGAATTCTTTCCTCTCTCCGCTCTATATGCCAAAAATCCTCCTGCACATAGATTAGGATTGCTATTCTGTTATCATTATTATTGAACAAGGCCTGAATTCACCTTCTCTCCACAATAAATACGATCAATCCTTCTTCATATAGATTGTGCTATTTTATTATTGTTAGCCAAGGACTGAATTCTTTCCTCTCTCCACAATAAGTAATAAGAAATCATTCTGCATGCTGCAAATCATTCTTGTTGCTATTTTATTATTATTGGACAAGGACTGAATTCTCCTTTCCACAACAGAGAATAAAAATCCTTCTGCATATATTTAAATGATTACTATATGATTATTATTGGATAGGGACTGAATTCTCCCTCTTTTCATAATAATTAGCAAAAACCCTTTTGCATCTGTAGAATTATTGCTACTGCATTATCATCATTATTGGACAAAGACGGGATTTTCTCTCTCCACAGTAAGTACTAAAATCATTCTCGCTAAGTTATTATTGTTGGCGTTGTTAGCTCGGGAACCTCAAAAATGTCATCTCTACCCAGGCAGAAAGTAATCTGGGTACTTTTCAATGCACTACATAACTCCAAAAGGGAATAGCGTCACATATTCTTATTTTATGATGATAACACAAGGGCTGGGTTTTCCACACAGCCCTGCAGTCCATAAACACCAACCATCATCCCGCATAATGCATTATTATTTCTATTTACTCCTAATTCTTCTTTTTTTTCTTGTGCAACTTATCTTGCACCTGTACAGGGATAATGACTCTATTGTTGTGATTGTAGTTATTATGGTGGTTATTGATGACTACGTTGTTTTTTCTCTCCTTCCCAGTAAAACTTATTATTCTTATTATTAGCGGGTTGTCTTCCTTACCTTCCCGATTTCGTGATCACCATCTCGGTGCCGAGTTTGTGGAATTCGTCCCAAAGGTCTTTAGCTTCCAGCGTGACTTTGGGATCGTCTTCCACCTCTTCTTCCGGCTCCAAGCTTTTCAGGGACCGCAGATGGGCAGCCTGGTGATGATGTCCGAGAGCCGAGACGTGCAAGCCGGCCTCGGCGGCGGCTCCAGCCAAACTGGGATCCGTCAAGGGTTTGGCGAGGGCGCCGGGAGGCAGAGCCAGTGCCGGGAAGAACGAAGGCTGGGCGGCCGCTAAGAAGGCGGACATGGGGGAAGTCGGCTGGCCTGGGCGCGTGGAAGGGGTGGTAAGCCATCGCAGCCCCGGGAACGCTGGATCTCTCATCGGGACATCCACAAAGCCAGGAGGGAAGAGCGAGGCCCCCCAGGCCGAGAGGGCCAGCGGGGGGAAAGAGGACGAAGCCGGCG